>JAVXUO010001251.1:0-434042 GCA_033065855.1 Escallonia rubra | reverse complement strand
ATCAAACTGAAACTCTTACTTGACCCCATAGTAGTTACATGTTTGTTGAACTTTTTGGGAGTTAATCTTTTGGGTAGTAGATCAGCTATCATACTGCTTGTGCTGATACGTTCAATAAACGTTTGTAGCTCCTTAATCTTTCTCTTAACAACAAAATATTTAATCTCAACATTTGGAACCATAAGTACTCTTGATGTTTTTCACGTTTGAGACAGCTGAGAAACTATGATAATATATTCTCAAAGGTCTAGATATTGAATCAACAACTTTGAGTCCATAGCTAAAACTTCGCAACCATACTACCTGATATGGGAAATAAACCATGGCTTAGGATGAAGACACGTGTCTTCATCCAAAGAGCAGTCAAACTATTCATCAGAATAGAAAGAGCCGTTGTAAACTCTTAAAAGTCTGGTAACTCCCCATTGAATTGTACTAAAACTGTCCATTCAAGAATCTAATGGATCATTTAGTTGAGTAACCCCCCTCATAAATAAAGTGCTATATAAAGAAAGGGAAGGGAAGAGAAAAGGTAAGACACAAAACCGAGAACTAATCTCTTCTTAAGACAGATTTCTGACTTAAGCATCGGAGGTTTCCGCCGGAAACTCTTCCGGCGAATCACCGGTGTTGACTGTGGTGTGCAGGTCTATTCACAAGGAAGTCAAGTTGCGTCCCAGATTTCATCAGCAACATTTTGGCGCCATCCGTGGGACCGATCTTGTGAATAGACGATGGCTACAAATCCAAACCCTCCTCCCGTAAATCAAGACGGTGCACTTGCTTCTAGCTCGTCATCTTCTTCTGAAATCCGAAATTTAGTTCTCGGAGGAACCACTTCTCAACTGCGTCCTGATCGTGGTAAGGGGATTGCCACTACTCCAACGTCCAACACGTTGCCAATCTCACCTCCGGTAAACCTCATAGTTGTTCCCCCGTCACCTTTACCAGCCGCTGGCCCGTCAAGACTTCCAACTCTCGTAGAAACACCGACAGTTGCCACTTGCACGACACCCGCCATCGGGAACGCACAAGTTGATCTTTTGGCTGTCATCTCTTCAATGCAAAGATCTATTGAGAACTTACAAGCGGCAATTGAACAACGATCTGAACCACGTTCAGACCCGCACAAACAACCGGATCGTAATTTCGGGAGACACGAAAATGCAGCTATGCACACACACAACCCGAATCAGCATTTCATTCACATTGATGATGAACAGTCAGATGATGAGCGGCGCAATCCTCGGCATAGGAGACAAGATGACTCTCATAACGTCCATACTACGAGGGAGACATCTCGGCGAACGGAGACAAACTATCATGAAGCTCCTTCTACCCGAAGGACGGTACTTCTCCGCTCTAAAGAGCATCGACCTGAATCCTACACGCATGCACCCGTTATAGTTGGACGTCCATTTACGGAAGATATCGAGTTCTTTCCGACTCCAACACATTTCAAAATGCCCCAGTGTGATGCATATGACGGCACAGGAGATCCAATGGAGCACTTGGCTCGCTTTTCATCATGTATGAACTTGCACCTTGTCCCGGATCAAATCATGTGCCGAGCTTTTCCTGTTACACTAAAGGGAGCCGCACACGCCTGGTTCCAGCATTTATCACCCCGCTCCATATCCTGTTGGGCGCAGTTGGCTGAATCTTTCCGTGGAAATTTCCTAACAAGTCGGATCCAGAGGAAAAATTCTTCTGCACTCTTCCGAATAGTACAAGGGCCTAAAGAATCCCTGAAGTCCTATTATGCGCGCTTTAACGCAGAAAAACTCCTTATCGATCACCTCGATTCAGGAGTAACCTTTGCGGCAATGGCCAGAGGAGTACGGCCAGGAACACCCTTGCGCTTTTCGCTAAACAAAAGGCCGCCGGAGAATATGACGGATCTTCTAGACAGGGTAGAAAAATACCTCCGAGCTGAGGAAGACTCGACGCACCCTCAGGAAGAGCCAAGTTCAAACCAGAAGCGGCGAGATAGAACTGAGAATCGCGATCCGGATAACGAGTTAAAACGACCTCGGATCACGACGATCAGGCCCTTTACGCCTCTCACTGCCTCTCGAGAGCATATTCTTCATCAAGTCAAAGGGCAAAACATTCTCAAATGGCCCAAACCTATGAGACTGTCGGCTGACAAACGAGATGACAAGTTGTACTGCCACTTCCATAAAGATCATGGTCATACGACAGAAGAGTGCAAGATCCTCCAGCGCGAGATCGAGAATCTCATCAGTAAAGGGCATCTCAAGCAATTTGTCAAAGCAAATAACCGACAAGGACAGAGAGGAAACCAAAGAAGGCCAGACGAAGCTCCGCCGAGGGATCCTCCTGTGATCAACACCATTTCTGGAGGGCCAAATGCAGGAGGATTAACCAATTCTTCCCGTAAAGCCTACGCCCGACAGGTTAATTCAACCCAGGGTCCTGCAAAACGGTCAAAAGCTTCATCATCATTAGAATTTACTGATTCTGATCTAGGAGGAGTAATTTGTCCCCACGATGATGCTCTTGTCATCACTTTGCAAGTGGATGCGTACAGTATCAAACGTATCCTAGTCGATACTGGCAGCTCAGCAGATATTATCTTCGAGGAAGCCTTCCTACAGATGGGAATCTCCAAAGAAAGAGTAAAACCCATCTCTTCACCTCTCTATGGCTTTACCGGAGCATCTGCCCCAGTCGAAGGAATCATTCCACTTACGGTCGTTGCGGGAACTGCACCTCTTCAGAGTGTTCAAACCATCGACTTTCTTGTGGTCAACATCAAATCATCGTATAATGGGATTTTAGGCCGAACAGGTCTAAATAAATTGCGAGCCGTTGCTAGCACTTACCACCTCGCGATGAAATTCCCCACGCCACAAGGAGTTGGTGTAGTGAAAGGAGATCAAGCGACGGCCCGCAAATGCTATATAGCATCGTGCAAAGTAGAGACGTTCAACATCGACGACCAGCGTAATGAACAAATGATGAAGCGCGCCACCCCTATTGAAAAGCTGGTATCCATACCACTGAAAGACGGAGACAATGAACGTCTATTGCGAATAGGTTCTACCTTAGATCCCATCATCCGGGATCAGCTGACCGCTTTTCTTCGCTCTAATGCAGACGTCTTCGCATGGAGCGCAGCGGATATGCCGGGGATTGATCCTTCTGTGATCACCCATCGTCTCTCGGTTGATCCTAAGCACAAACCGGTCCGACAAAAGAAACGCCCATTCGCTCCAGAAAGGCAGGCCATCATCAAACAAGAGGTAGACAAGCTCCTGATGGCCGACTTCATCACAGAAATTGACTATCCAGAATGGATAGCCAATGTGGTTATGGTACCCAAGGCAGGCACTGGCAAATGGCGCATCTGCATCGATTACACGGATTTAAACAAGGCCTGTCCCAAAGATAGCTATCCTTTGCCGCGCATCGACACTCTAATCGACGCCACATCCGGACATGAACTCTTGAGTTTCATGGATGCCTTCTCCGGATACAACCAAATCCGAATGCAGGAAGAAGATGTGGGCAAAACGGCCTTCATCACGGATCAAGGCCTCTTTTGCTACAAGGTCATGCCATTTGGATTGAAGAACGCTGGTGCTACTTACCAGCGACTGGTTGACAAAATTTTCCAACCTTTGGTGGGCAAGAATATGGAGGTGTACGTAGATGACATGCTCGTCAAGAGCTTGCGAGCAACAGACCACATCTCAGATTTGGAAGAATGCTTTGCTATACTACGCAAATATCATATGCGCCTCAACCCAGCAAAGTGTGCTTTTGGAGTATCCTCTGGAAAGTTTCTGGGCTTCATGGTTTCTCACAGGGGTATAGAAGCTAATCCAGAGAAGATCAGCGCCATTCAAGATATGGCAGCACCACGAAGAATAAAGGAAATCCAAGTACTGACGGGTCGTATTGCCGCCCTAAACCGTTTCCTTTCCAGATCGGCTGAGCGTTGCCTCCCATTCTTTACTGCCCTCAAGAACATCAAAAATTTCGAGTGGACAGCTGAATGCCAAACATCATTCGAGGCATTGAAAGAATACTTGGCATCCCCGCCTCTCCTCTCCAAGCCAATTGAAGGAGAAATGCTCTTCATCTATCTAGCGGTAACTGATTTTGCCGTCAGCGCGGTACTCATCCGAGAAGAGGATAGCAAACAATTCCCTATATATTATGTCAGCAAAGTGCTTCAAGGCGCCGAATTGCGCTATCCCACTGCAGAAAAGCTCGCCTTTTCCCTTCTCATAGCCGCGAGAAAGCTCCGTCCGTACTTTCAATCACATACGATAACAGTGCTCACCGACAAGCCACTCAGGCGGATACTACACAAACCTGACTTATCTGGTCGTCTGGTTCCTTGGTCGGTTGAATTGGGAGAGTTCGACATACAATACAAGCCTCGTCCTTCTATTAAAGGTCAAGCGTTGGCTGATTTCGTTGTTGAATGCACCCTTCCAATTGATGAAGCCGAACCACACGTCACCCAACCAGAAATATTTGCATGGACGCTTTACGTCGATGGGTCGTCAAATACCATGGGCAGTGGAGCAGGACTTATCCTCAAAGGACCAGAAGGACTCGTTGTCGAATATGCCCTTCGTTTTAATTTTCAGGCATCTAACAACGAAGCCGAGTATGAGGCTTTGATAGCAGGAATGCACCTGGCTCATGCAATGAAAGCGCAAACCCTCCATGCTCACAGTGACTCTCAGCTTGTTGTAAAACAGCTGTCTGGTGAATATGAAGCCCGTGATCCGAAGATGGCCGATTATCTTCATAAGGCAAAAGAACTCGCAACATCTTTTGTGCAGTTCCGCATTACTCACATCAGCCGAGTAGACAATGTATCAGCTGATGCACTCTCCCGTCTGGCTTCCCTTGACCCATCAGGATTTGGTCGCACGGTCCACTTGGAACTACTACGTGAACCAAGCATCATTGGGCGTGAAACTTTGCAGATTGAGCAGGAACCATCCTGGATTGATCCCATAAAGGATTACCTTCTGAAAGGTACCCTGCCTATTAACTCTAAAGATGCCAGAAAGATCATTTCACGCTCAGCTCGCTATGCGGTAGTGGAAGATGCACTTTACAAGCGATCGTTCACTCTCCCCTACCTTCGGTGCCTCACCCCAGAGGAGGCGGATTATGCTCTTCGTGAAGTACATGAAGGTATTTGTGGCCAACACCTTGGAGGACGAGCTTTGGCTCATAAAGTCCTTCGACAAGGATACTATTGGCCAACCATGCAGCATGACGCCTTGGAATATACAAAGAAATGTGATGCATGTCAGCGCTTTGCCTCTATTCCCAAACAAGCGCCCACTCCTCTAAACATGATGAAAAGCCCAATACCTTTCGCAATGTGGGGAATGGACATATTAGGCCCTTTTCCCCCTGCCTCCGCACAGCGTAAGTTCGTGATTGTTACAATTGATTACTTCACCAAATGGGTTGAAGCTGAGGCATTAGCTACAATCACAGAAAAGAAATGCGAGGAATTCTTCTGGCGCGCAGTCATCTGTCGTTTTGGCATACCACGTGTACTCGTCACTGATAACGGAAAACAGTTCGACAACGCAACATTTCGCACATTTTGTGCTAACCTGACTGTCGAACATCGTTTCACCTCAGTGGCACACCCACAAACCAACGGACAGACAGAAGTTACCAATCGTACTCTCCTACAAGGATTAAAGAAACGACTTGATGGGGCGAAGGGATTATGGGTGGAAGAGCTACCTAAAATTATCTGGGCGTACCATACCACAACACGCACCGCCACAGGTGAAACTCCATTCAGTCTGGCATTTGGAACAGAGGCTCTCATTCCTCTCGAAATCGGTTTGCCATCAGTTCGACTCATGGCATACAATCCTGATACCAATGATAATGGCCTACGAAGCAATCTGGACCTCATCGAGGAAAAGCGTGATCAAGCCGCCATTCGCCTTGCTGCCTACCAGCATAGAGTGGCCAAATACTTTGATAAAAAAGTCCAACCACGTGCTTTTCGTATTGGAGATCTTGTTTTACGTCGACTGGACGCTTCATTTCCACGTGATGCTGTTGGAAAACTCTCGCCAAATTGGGAAGGTCCATACAGGGTGGTTAAATTGGGAGGCCCAGGATCGTATCATTTGGAAAACCTGAATGGAAAAGCAATTCCCCGGACATGGAACGCCAGAACTCTACGACGATATTATTCATGAACAAGATCAAAATTGGGGGCCACCTACTCCTATACATTACATTTTGTATCTTGCTCATGGCTATGATCGCTCAAACTTCGGCTTAAGCCCAATTTTATTCTCTTCGGCGAAAGCCCAATTTCAATTTCTTTTATATTAATCTTCTTTTCAGTCGGCTCAATATAGCCCGGGGTTTATTTTAATGCAGTTGATATAAGATAAAATCTTGCAAAAGGAGACTTCAATTCCATTAAACATAATGTTTACATAGAAATCTCAAGTCTCAGTCAATTACAAAACAAAGATCCTACTCAGCAGCTTCAGGTGACGCGTCCTTCTCAGTATCCTGGGGTAGCTCAGCTCTTATCTCCATACACTGAGGAACCGTAACCACTGCTGAAGCAACACCGGACATCCCGAGACTTCGACTCGATGAAGGACTGGGGTGCGCAGGGGCCTGAGAGATCACCCGAGCTTCAGACACCTCCCTTCGATTGCTCTCGTCAGCTGCAACTTCACGAGCATACTTATGCTCGTAAATACTCAGGTCCATGTCAGCATAATCTTTCAAAATATCTTTCTTGCAAGCATTATAACCATAGACCAAGGCTCTCTTCGAATCATGCAGACGCTGATCAGTGTAGGCCTTGGACCTCTTGAAACTCTGAACAGCATTCAGTCCAACATTCCTCTTCTCAGCCTCGAGTCGTTCAATCCGAGCCACAAGAGAGACTTCAGAGAGTTGCACCTTTTGCAACGCCCTACTCAAGTCTTCCACTTTCTTCTCTGCTTCTCGACGAAAGTTGTTTTCCACATGAACAAGTTTCCTCTCTTCATCCAATACCTTCTCGGCAGCGATCAATTTCTCGGCCCCAATCTGCACTTGAGCTAGCGCCTGCAGAAGAAAGCAAGAAATAAAAAACTAAGCTTCATAAGAGGAAGGGAAAAGAATGCTCGTCATAAATCTTACCTGCGAAGTCAGCTGAACCATCCCATTGGCTGTATTGCTAATATCATAGCCAGAAAGCGTGACTCGATCCATTGGAATAATCCCCTTGCTTGACCATTCCCAAGCCGTGCGGGAACTCTTAAAAACAGACTCCTCGATTGACAAATTCCAGTCAGGCCTATGAGGAGTATCAGACCGAGCAGAGGATGAGGTACCAACCTTGACCGTTCTCTTCCTTTTAGATTGCTCCTTTCCCTTGTCTTTACTCGCAAGCCCAAGAACAATATCCTCAGTCATTAATCTCTTCGGCTGAGGCTCTTCCGTTAAAGCATCGAAATCCAAGTCCTGGACTCCTTCATCCACTCCATGAACAGATGCCAATTCGTCTGGAATTATTTCTGGTAATACCCCTTGAGTATTGAAAAAAGGAGAGTCCACACGGTTGCCACCGACGCTTCCGCGAGTACCTTTTGAAGACATAGTTTCTGCAAAAGGAAAAATGATGAGATCAAGGCAGACCATGACAAATTAAGACGCTCATGCATAAGTACATTACCAGGATCATTCTCGCCCTCTTCTTCTTCATCCAAATCCTCCTCGAGTGAAAAGATGATTCCACACTCACGAAGCTGGTCATTACTTAAAGGGTACTTTGACTCTAAAGGCTCGGCCGATTTGAGCTTCTCAATATGATCTAGGTCAGTTTCATTCAGATTCTTTTCTTTCAATGTATTACACAACCTAGTATCACATTCTGGATGCCACATATTATTGACGACATTTCTTTGAGACTTTGGAAGTTTCACAAATAGAAATCTGTCTTTCCAGTGATAGTTTGACGATGGAGGGTGAGGAAACAAGTTGGCTTTAGCCTTGGAGCGCCGAGTTAAGAAATACCACCCAACTTGTCTAGTAATAGTACAAACGGTGAAGAACCACCTGAACACCCTCAATCTAGGTCGTAGACCAAGCCTATGGCATTGGAATATAAAGAAAGATAAAAAGCGCCAAGCATGAGGAGAAAATTGGCCGGGCGCCAAACCATATGCATTCAACACCCTGATGAAGAAAGGATGTATTGGCACCCTAAACCCGTTAACAAATGTGTCATAGTAAACCCCTATCTCATTTAGGGTAGACATGTTAGCTGCTTCACCATCGCCAGGCAACCTCAAATGTATGCTAGGAGGAATTTCACATTTCTCCCTTAAAATTTTGAGATCATAACTACTTAGCCTACTCCTTAACGTATGAGCATCAAAAGGCTTAGGACTCTGAGCCTTGTCGGCTAAAATCTCCCTAGCAGAAGGCCCCCTTGACTCCTGATAAGGAATCAAAGGAATTCCTACCTCTAAGAATAAAGGATCAAAAGTAGGTTCGACCCTAACAGGTGTTGGATCTCTACTTAACCCAGAAACATGTTCATCTTCTTGACTAGACATTTTCTGGATCTACAAACAAGAAATTCAAAAGAAAATAAATCTGAGGCTTACTTGAAGAAAGAGAAAAACCTTCAAACACAAAGAACTCAGAATTTTCCTCCGGCGAACTCTCGAAATCACCCGCTTCTTCTCTCACGACTGAAAGAAAAGTGAAAAGTGAAAAGTGAAGAATGAAAGTGAAAGAGCCCCTCTTTATAGAGAATTTGCCCTGGACAGATCCCAAAGTAAAAAGGGGACACGTGTCATCCATCGGTTAAAACAGTAAGATCAAACTTACTTTTTTACCCTCCGACATCAACTAAGCCTCTACTCGTTTGGCCGAGTAGACGAGCTGCCTCACAAGGCTTACGCCTCTATTCGCTTGGTCGAGTAGACGAGCTGCCTCTCAAGGCTTACGCCTCTATTCGCTTGGTCGAGTAGACGAGCTGCCTCTCAAGGCTTACGCCTCTACTCGCTTGGCCGAGTAGACGAGCTGCCCCTCATGGCTTACGCCTCTACTCGCTTGGCCGAGTAGACGAGCTGCCTCAAGGCTTACGCCTCTATTCGCTTGGCCGAGTAGACGAGCTGCCTCTCAAGGCTTACGCCTCTACTCGCTTGGCCGAGTAGACGAGCTGCCAATCATGGCTTACGCCTCTACTCGCTTGGCCGAGTAGACGAGCTGCCTCTCAAGGCTTACGCCTCTACTCGCTTGGCCGAGTAGACGAGCTGCCAATCATGGCTTACGCCTCTACTCGCTTGGCCGAGTAGACGAGCTGCCTCTCAAGGCTTACGCCTCTACTCGCTTGGCCGAATAGACGAGTTGCCCCTCAAGGCTTACGCCTCTACTCGCCTGGCCGAGTAGAAGAGCTGCCTCACAAGGCTTACGCCTCTACTCGCTTGGCCGAGTAGACGAGCTGCCTCTCAAGGCTTACGCCTCTGCTCGCTTGGCCGAGTAGACGAGCTGCCCCTCATGGCTTACGCCTCTACTCGCTTGGCCGAGTAGACGAGCTGCCTCTCAAGGCTTACGCCTCTGCTCGCTTGGCCGAGTAGACGAGCTGCCCCTCATGGCTTACGCCTCTACTCGCTTGGCCGAGTAGACGAGCTGCCTCTCAAGGCTTACGCCTCTACTCGCTTGGCCGAGTAGACGAGCTGCCTCACAAGGCTTACGCCTCTACTCGTCTGGCCGAGTGGACGAGCTGCGTATATGCTTTGACTCTCTACTCGTCTGGACGAGTAGACGAGCTGCGCATATGGCTTAGCTCTCTACTCGTCTGGCCGAGTAGACGAGCTGCGCATATGGCTTAGCTCTCTACTCGTCTGGCCGAGTAGACGAGCTGCGCATATGGCTTAGCTCTCTACTCGTCTGGCCGAGTAGACGAGCTGCGCATATGGCTTAGCTCTCTACTCGTCTGGCCGAGTAGACGAGCTGCGCATATGCCTTAGCTCTCTACTCGTCTGGCCGAGTAGACGAGCTGCGCATATGCCTTAGCTCTCTACTCGTCTGGCCGAGTAGACGAGCTGCGCATATGCCTTAGCTCTCTACTCGTCTGGCCGAGTAGACGAGCTGCGCATATGGCTTAGCTCTCTACTCGTCTGGCCGAATAAGTGAGACCTGTACTAAAATCCCACACTCACTCATGAGTATAGGATTGGGGGCAAATGATATGGGAAATAAACCATGGCTTAGGATGAAGACACGTGTCTTCATCCAAAGAGCAGTCAAACTATTCATCAGAATAGAAAGAGCCGTTGTAAACTCTTAAAAGTCTGGTAACTCCCCATTGAATTGTACTAAAACTGTCCATTCAAGAATCTAATGGATCATTTAGTTGAGTAACCCCCCTCATAAATAAAGTGCTATATAAAGAAAGGGAAGGGAAGAGAAAAGGTAAGACACAAAACCGAGAACTAATCTCTTCTTAAGACAGATTTCTGACTTAAGCATCGGAGCTTTCCTCGCCGGAAACTCTTCCGGCGAATCACCGGTGTTGACTGTGGTGTGCAGGTCTATTCACAAGGAAGTCAAGTTGCGTCCCAGATTTCATCAGCAACACTACCGGAACAGTAATTTCATAGCAAGCCACAAACTCTGTATGCATGGTCGAAGATATCACAAGTGCCAGCTTAACACTTTCCCAAAACAATGCTCCATCTGCCAACATAAACATAAAAGCCTGAAGTGGATTTTCTATCACTAAACCTTCCGCAAAATTTGAGTGTGAGTGACCAATTACTTCAAGATTGTCAAATCACTTCTATATAAGCATAAAAACTTTGGTCCTTTGCAAATACCTCATAAATGTCTTTGCAGCTCTCCAATATGCTATTCTTGAGTTACTTAGGCACCTAAGTCTTATGCAAACTTGAGCATACATATGACTACCCACGTTGGAGGCATAAATAACATCTTTCATTTGCTCATGTTCGAGATCATTTTAGGACATTAATTGACATCTATTTAAGGTTTCTCCTTTTGCAATGGATGCATTCTTAGGAGAGCTTGTCCCCATCTGAAAATGATGAAGTACCTTCTTGATATGAGCTCGTGGAGACAAACTTAAATGGCTGCACTTGCAATCACCGTTAGTTCCAATGCCTAAAAAATGGCCAGGATCCTTCATCTCAAAGTTATCGAATATCCTTAGTAGAAGCCCTAGATCACTACTTGATAATAAGATGTCATCAACATACAATACTACTAATATAAACTTGCTCCCATTGGTATTAAGATAGATATATTGATTCACTACATTTTCTTAAAAACCAAAGGAAGTCACAACTTCATGAAACTTCATATAACACTTCTCTAAATCACAAACGGACTTCTATACGTTACAAACAAGATGCTCGTTACCTTTCACTCGAAGACCTTTAGATTGGACCGTAGACATTTCATCTAGATGTCCATCTAAAAGAACGGTTTTGACATCAATTTGATAAAACCTTGAGTCAAAATGAGCAGTCAAAGACAAGATTATCTAGAGTGAATGGTTAGAAGAGACTGTAGAAAGTCTCTTTGCTATCAATTATTTTCTTATGAGCACAAACCTTTAGCAACTAATCTAGTTTTAGGTCTTTCAGTATTGCTTTTAGAGTCACATTTCAAAACCCATTTGCAGCAAACAATGTTACACCTTTTAGGCAATTCTATAAGTTTTCAGATTTCATTAGTTGCAAGTGATGCTAACTTTCATCGCCTCCGCCCATTTAGAAAAAATGTTGCTTGTTAACAGCATCGCTAAGTATCACAGGATCAACATCATGACTAATATCAATCTCTCGCTCCTGAGCATAATCATTACGCACAGTAGGCCTTCTAGTTCATTGAGACTGTCGATATTGTTATTGGCTCTTTAAGAGGATTAGATTAGATTCTTGTTGCAATAATTGGCTCAATGTGGTCAGTTGCAACATCACTATAGGCAATAGGAACAAAAACAATGTTGCTAATAAGATCCATAGGTGGGGGTCACGCTCTTCTCAAAAATTAAAATGATGAGGAATAAACTCCCACTGATTTGAGTATCCTCTATTCATACTCCATAACCAAGCTCAACAATTCTGGTATGAGGATTAAGGAACTAGAATCGATATCACTTTTCTAACAACTCGGTTCAGGATCCGACTACAGGGCGTTGCTTCCCTCAAAAGGGCTAGCCAAAAGGTGATTACGAGTTCATTAACAAGAACTTATAAGGCCAAATAAGTTGTCTACTGGGGAAGGTTTTGGGGTATCAGAAGTGGGAAAGAAAAAATTTAGGCTTATAAGTCATTGTTAATAGGTTTTTTCAGGGACACAACACGTTGTGATGGGGCTCTAGACCGGGTCGTTAGAAATGGTATCAGAACAGACCCTGGGAGAACTAATGTTATGCCAAAACGTGGCTCTAATGGTGCTAGATGTCTGCCATTGAAGACGCTGGGACCCAAGGATGGTGATTTGTGAAATCCTACACTTAATTTGTACTAGGGTGGATGGAGATTCCACGTCGACTGTGTACTAAAAGAGGTCCTGGACTATGTATCAGATAATATTAAGTTAGATCTAAAGGGGAGGTCTTGTGCCATGTGTGATATAAGGTTAAGTTAGATATTGTCCCACTTTTGAAGTGAGAGAGAAAGAATTTGACCTTATAAAATTTTGTTCACGTTGATGAACTCTTAAGTACCTATTGACTAGTTTTTTCTAGGAAGACAACGCTTTGTGATGGGGCCGTTGATTTGGTCATTACAAAAGGTATAAAAACAGACTGTGAGATTGGCCCTAGGGATACTAAAAGAGTACCAGTGAGGACACTAGATCCCAAGGGAGGTGGATTGTGAGATCCTATACTTGCTGTATACTAGGGTAGATGGAGATCCTAAATCAACTGCGTACTAATGGAGGTATTGTCAATGAACTCTTAAGCATATATTGATTAGTCCTTTTAAAGAAGACAATACCCCGTAGTGGAACATTGGACTAGGTCGTGTATACTTTTCTTTAGGATTATTTGACCCAGCCTCTGTTAAAACCGACACACGAAGGTAATTTAACACAAGTTATTTACCAATTCACAATTCATAAAGTGTCTTACGAATTGACTTACTACGAACCAAATTAAGAACATAGCCATTTGTTAATTATCAAGGCTTATTTATTAAAAAAATTTGGTAAGGTTGTATGTCTAACCATATCTCTCACCATTTTTATTATGTGTGCATGGGTGGGGGGGTGTGGGGGAGTTCGCTGTTCTAATACTTCAATCTTAGGCATTGTGTATCGTACTAAAATTCCATAGATTTTGAGATACTTAGCAAATGGTCACTGCCAAGACTCATCATATCTTCCCATAATATTTACTACCCAAGTCAGATCAAATTACCTTAATCTTTTTGTCATGTTGGGTCTCAACCTCTACTTTGAAGAATGTAAACTTATTGAGTGCCTTTGATATTCACTTGTAAGGTAAACATAATTGTAATGGGAGAAATCATCAACAAACGTCATGAAATAGTGTTCTTTGTCGATTATGGGAATGGTGAAGTGTTCTTCATTAATGATTTACCTCCTCAAACTTTGTGTGATCCTTCCTATAGCGACTAGCTTCCTTGTGGGCCTAACCTATGTTACATGGACCCTTCACTTTGGGGTGAAGGGGCAGTGTCCAGATGACACGACTCTGACACGGGTACGGAAGCCGTATCGAACCCTTTGGATTGAGATCGGACACGGCTCATGTCTCTGTGGCTAATTAGAGGATGAAGAAGATTCTTGGGCAACTTTTAATCCAGATGAAATGAAGAAGGAAAAAATGAATCTGCAGAAGAAAGAAGAAGAGAAGGAGAAGCATAAGATGAGGAAAGAGGAGGAGCAGCAGCACAAGGGAGAGAGAAGGATTTCTCTGTAACTTCACCTCGAGAGACGCACAAACTTGTCTTGCACTCTTGCAAGTTAAAATGACGACTGAGGAGGGGTTTTCAATCAGCCATAACCTTTTTTTTTACCTTTTTGCTGTCTTATCTGCCACAAGCCCAGTACTGTTGTACCACACATCCCTGAGATGGGATGCAAAGCATGGCCTCTTAAAATGTTCTTTCAGCCTTTTAACTGTACAATATCTCCAACTATGTTAAAAATCTAAAATATGTTACTTTTTGACAATGGCAGCTCAAATTTTAAATTCATAAATTTTAATGACAACTCAAGAGATACTTCTTTGCCAACCCTCTCCAATGGTCCAATTTAACACATATCTTGATGCTCTACCTCACATTCATAGCATTCTAGTCAGAATATTTATGTATACTATAGTAATTAGTTATATACTTATATATGATGTTTAGTAGCGCACTATAGTAGGAATATAAATGTAATATATATTATGTACGACGTGTCCCCGTACCCGTATCCAACTTTTGGACGGTATCCACGTATTCTAGAATTTCGAAAATAAGCGAGTCCGACACTCGGACACGTACCCGATCCGGACACCGACACCGAATCCATGTAACATAGGGCCTAACACTTCTTGAAAACTTGGCCGCTCTTTTAGAAAGTTAGAAACCACCTTTAACTGTCCAAACTTAGGAGGAAGAGAATTCATGGTAAGTTCAACACTAGTAGACTCGCGATTGTTAGGTTTCAAAGACCGGAGCTATGAGGAAATAGTTTCCTTTTCATCAAATGCTGACACATTGTTTTTTGCACCACTGTATTTCATATTGGCAAGAACAGTGATCAATTCACCGTAACAACTTTCTCATAATATGAAAATATGTCACCAACAACACCCAGAAAATCTTTGGAGAGAGAGAGTGTCAGAACATTAAAGAAAAAAGGACATAGAAAGAAAAAAAAGTCTGGAAAGTGGTGCCTCAATCGTCCGCTACATAATGTAGCGGACGGGCACTGTCTCAAACAGGAAAAAAGTATTGCCTCTGTCCGCTACATAATGTAGCGGATGGAGCTCGAGTGTATTTTTGTCAAACAAATTATCCGCTAAATAATGTAGCGGACGTACTTTAAAAAAACGTAAAAAAAAGAGACGTCCGCTACACTGTATAGCGGATGCCTTTTTGCTGTCTGGGAAACAGTGTAGCGGACGGGGCGGAGGGGCAAAAAGGTAAAAAAGTCCGTCCGCGACACTATGTCGCGAACGACTGACAATATTCGAAAAAGGCGCGATCTGGGCCGTCCATCTTTCAGGATGAACGGTCAGATCGCATTTGCAAAATAGCTCATTTTGCTAGCGCTTTCAACGGATCAGCTCCCTATAAATATATATTTGTTACCTAACAACAGTAGGAATTCCCCCCCCCCCCCCCCCCCCCCCCCCCCGGTATTCACATCTCTTAAATAAAGTTCTGCTAGCTAAAACGAGTTGGTGGATCACGTTCGAGCCAGAATATCTCCTGACGAGAGTTCTTTGTGGTAAATATTACGTTCGGAACAAATTTGAATCCTGGCCTAGTAATGGCAACTTCTCATGGGGATGGCGTAGTATCCTGGCAGGCAGAACTGTTCTATCACTTGAGCTCCGATGGCAAATGGGTACTGGTTCTAAATGTTCTATCACTTGAGCTCCGATGGCAAATGGGTACTGGTTCTAAAATTCTAATATGGCAGGATGACTCGATTCCAGATATTCTCATAATCTGCTAACTCAGCCAAACAGCCGTCATAACCCTGTCTATGGCCTTAAGCTCGTCTATGACTTGATACTATGATCCTCCTGGAATGAACCGCTTATTGGCACGCTTTTCATGCCTCATATTACTAAACATATCCTTGCTATTTATCTCTCACCTCACATTTTAGCTGATCGTAAGGTCTGGAAAG
Source organism: Escallonia rubra (assembly GCA_033065855.1). Taxonomy (NCBI): domain Eukaryota; kingdom Viridiplantae; phylum Streptophyta; class Magnoliopsida; order Escalloniales; family Escalloniaceae; genus Escallonia; species Escallonia rubra. The sequence goes on along the minus strand of JAVXUO010001251.1, from coordinate 418,145 downwards.
CAACAAAGAATGACAATTATTCAGTTGCCTCCACCTATAAGTGCCCGAAGGACTAGGAGGCAACATATATGTTTTACGATACTTTTTTTTAGAACAAACTTTAGTTCCTATTCGGGTTGTAGGAATCTCCCTCTAACCCCGTGTACAGTGACAATTAATAGTCAATAAATATTTCTAGTGACTTTTCTTCTAACACTTTCAGCGACAATTATTAACATTAATTTTTTAGCGTCACTAAATAAAAGCTATTAGAAACATTTAGAAACGATTGATTGTCGTTATATAGGGGGTAAGAGAAAGATTCTTCCAACCGGGTAGCAGCCAATTTTTTTCCTTTTAAAAAACGAAACGTAAGATTTATTTTTACCGACTAAAAGTGCCCAAAGGACTAGGAGGCGAGATACTATATGTATTTTGTCACTAAATGTGCAAGTAATATTACGCTGTACTACTTACTACTTACTTGGTTGCAATATTTGGAACGGAAATCCGGTCAAGTGCCGAAATTAAAGATAAGGAACCAGGAGAGATGATGAAGCTGAAAAGGGAAGAATGGCTGGCAGAAAATAACTGAGGCGAGGCTCAATTTCCATTGCCGCCTCATCCCGTCATCCCTGCTTGAACAAGTCTTTGTATACTGGTACTCCAGCAAAGAGAGAGAGTAGCAAGATGAATGCAGCAGCTGCCCCTGTGAATCTGACTGCGAATGGGATGATGAGTGGTAATATGAATTTCTTAGCCGCCCCTTCATTGTACCGCCGCCCCCCTCGATCTGTCCTAATTGAGAATGGGACCACCGTTGAGACATCGGTTGAGGAAACTCGTCCTCCTTCGGATTCGGTAACTCGCCGCCTCATCCTGCTTCGTCATGCCAAGAGTTCTTGGCAATATCCTTCTCTTCGTGGTAATCCTTCTCCTGCATTTTGATGATTACTAGTACTAACTAGTGGCAGGTTTTCGTGGACGAAAAACTGGCGCAACCCAGAATCCCAGATACAAATATATCCACGCCATCTTCACCATCACCATCTGTGCTCCTTGATCATTGTTGCTTCCTCGATTAAGCATTAATAGCTCCGTTGTACGTCTAATTTGCCTAGATCATGATCGCCCACTCAGTAAATCTGGACAAGCTGATGCTGTCAAAGTCTCTCACAAGCTTCAACAGCTCGGTTGGGTTCCCCAACTAATTTTGTCTAGGTTAGGATTCTGTCACACCTCTTTGACACTAATCAAACTTTCAGCATTCGACCTGAAATTCTCAACTGGTGTGTTGGTTTAGTGATGCAGTGAGAACGAGGGAAACGCTTAAAGTCATGCAGGAGCAAGTGCGAGGCTTTTTCGAAGCTGAGGTTCATTTCATCTCAAGCTTTTATTCTGTTGCCGCCATGGATGGGCAGACAGCTGAGCACCTTCAGCAGGCTATCTGTAAATATTCAAGAGATGAGATACTTACAGTTATGTGAGTTCTACCTGACTGTATAACAGCTTCTTTGGCGTTCCATTTTATAGGTGAGGTATCTGTGTGTACTCAATCCTGGGTGCACTGCATGGAACGGACCTTTTAATTGTTGGACCTTATGGTCTTTAACTTTTTGGCTCCGTGTTTGCATTGTAGTTGGAACGAGTTCCTCTTGAGGGACATACTATCTTTTACGAGGAGTTCATTTTTCTCTGTAGATCATACTAGAACCCGGACTCATGATTTCACCATCTCATGTGAGATGTGACATAAGCCCATTGGAATCAAACTTTTCTTGCACCCTTGACATATCACTGCTATCTCCCTTATAAAAAAAAATCTGGTTTTAGAATCTTTTCAGGATCTGAGGAGGCCATATTTCCATATGAGCGTTACATATGGTTTTTGCTATCTCACTTTTATGTTCTTGTTGGGAGCTTTCATCTCATTAAATGTCCTCTTACCAAAGAAAAAGCACACAACAATGTAGTGAAAGGATGTCGTCCAGTTTTCCGTACAAAATATGATTTGTTAACATTCATGAATCAGTCATATAACTAAGAGTAACTAATTGAACAGGTGTATGGGACATAATAGGGGATGGGAAGAGGCAGCCTCAATGCTGTCAGGTGCCTGCATAGAACTGAAGACTTGTAATGCTGCTTTGCTTGAAGCTGCGGGGAAGTCATGGGAAGAGGTTACACATCTTTCTTTTTTGATCCATCTTGAGTCGTTGCTCAAATTTTATACCTGTGCTATATTTTCCAATTGATGATAACATGTGTATCCTTACCATTTTAGAAGCCCCTGAAGATGCATCATGAAGTTGGAATAATTATGTGATCAAAAGGTGCCATGTTTGATGGGACTATATTGTCTTGCGATAAGAAGGTCATTGGAGAAAGATAGGAATTGCGTGAATTGTTCTTTTCTCACTACCCACTTTTCGTTTTCGCAAGGTGTTCGGCTTATAAAAAGGAAAAAAGTGGAGCCAGTACCAACTTTTAGAGGTCTCATCCCAGTAAAATCTTCCAGTTGGCTCTAAAATGCTTCTTACAATGGGAATTTGGAGGTAAGTTCTTGTGATCATTTTCTGGTCTGTGAGGGTCAGGCTAGCAGTTTTCCTTGGAATGCAGATTGGAAGACTAAAACGACTCCAAAGGTGGCCTCCTCGCATGGTTTGGGTGCTTAGATAAGATTTTGACTCTAAGGTAAGATGGAACTTGAATCAGATTTCTGTAACTGGCCTTTGAATGGGTCTAGCAGCAGAAGAAACTGTAGACCACCTACTTATGCATTACTCTAAAGCACAAGGCATCTGGCCGTTTCTATTCTCCATTGTAGTATTCCGTGGATCTGCTGAGAAGGGTTGTCTATGTGTTCGCACCTGGTCCACGCGGTTATCTTTCGAAAGCTTTGGGCCAGTGCTGTAAGAATGGCCCCCTTGTTTTAAAGTTCATAAATGATTTTGGTTAGCTTCCTTGAAGGAGTTTTTTACATGAGTTCACTGCCTCTGGTGGCTTCTATGTAATTCTAGTTATCAAAGAGAAATATCGGTACATGGTACCTACCAGGGACCCCGGGATCAGCTTGTGAAGGGCCTTTATGTGACATTGGTTAGATTCTTAAAACGCAAAGCATGTTCAAGTACAAAAATTTCAATATACAATTTTGGATTGTTGACACTTCCTCAGTGTGGAGGCAGCAACCTTAATATTGTGGGCTATGCTTTATGATTTAAAGATGCCCTGTAGAACATTGAGGTCATAACCCTGATGGAATTGATGGATTTACACATGACATGGCTTTCTCTCTTGGGAAATGGAGGGGTGTGTGTTTGGGGGGGGGGGGGGGGGACTGTTGTCCTTGGTTCAAAGCAGCGGAATCTTTTCCAGATCATTTTGGACTGGCCTTTTGTTTCTTCAATTTATTGGAAGTGGTGTTTTGTGNTATTTCAACACAAGTTTGCCAATGCCAGTTTCAGATCATTGCTCTGCTTGTCCTGATACAAGGAAAGGTGAGGATACGGGCTTAAGTTTGGATTTTCTGAAAAGATCAGAGGTTGATGCGAGGGGTTTTCTTGTTCAGAAGTTCTATTGTTTGCTTGCCTTTGTAAGAGGTTTGAGGAGGATTTGAAGAAATGGAACAAGGTCCACAATGGAGTTAATAAGGGTAGATAGAAGAGGAGAGACTGCAATGAAATAATAGGAGGTCAGAGGGCTTGTGCTAACCAGTGAGATATTTTGGATGTCTTTCAGAGCATTTTGGTTAGAAGAAGTTACGGTAGAGACAACCACTAATGGCTGCCTTTGGTATAAAGAGGAAAAGTCCGGAAAAATTAACAAAAATCATCTAGTTAAGGAAATTTGAGAAAGTTCAAAGGAGTTGCTAATAAAACGAGCAATACGGAACCGTGTTCTTTATTTTTGTCAAGGTTCAGAATGAGGTGTGCAAATAAGTTATAAAAGGAAACAGGAATGCATTCAATACTATTCTTGAGGAAGATGAGGTGTGGCTAAGACTTAGAGCGCCTTTTACAGAGTAGTTGGTCAAAAGATACATTCCAAATCTGTCACTCACTGAAACCAACCACCAACTAGAGGACCCCTCTGTGTTTTCAAGAGTGGAGGCTATCAGAACCCTGCCCCATCCCAGACAGGGCATTGCCTCATATAAGAAGTAGTTAGGTACTCTTCGACTCCTGAGCAAGGACGTTTAAAGTCAGCTTGTTTTTCGATTGTGGATATTGACTTGCTTGGTGATGGGCTACGTTATGCTTGTCAATTCTAGAGCAATCAGAATCAAGAATGGAACATATGCGTGAAAGATATGCGTCCATGATTGGAGTAAGTGGAAGCCTGATGGCATTATTTAAATGTAGCCTCCATGATGAAATGAAAATTAGGTTATAACTAGGAATCTAAGAAATTAGTGACTAAAGTTATCTGATTTTGAAAGTTCAGATAATTTAGGAGGATTTACACTTTTCTATTAAGTTAATGTCACTATAGGACCTTTGATGTAACGAAGTTAGTCTTTTCTGCTTCTCCCGCTTCTTATCTATGTTCAAGCAGCTCACAAGCATGCAGCTACGTGCCTCCAGCATCTGTTTCTGGGAATTATGAGGGCCTAAATCTACTGCTCAATCATGTTGCCAGAAAATTGTTATAAGAGGTTAGAGTTCATTGTGTTGGCAAAAAGCAGAGGATTGTTTCATGTTACACAGCTGATCAATCACTCTGCTCGTGCATTTGTACGTGTGTTTGTGAGTTTGTGCTCGTGTCTTTATGTTGTATATGCATTTGAGTTGATGGGAGGGATCAACAGATAAATGTGGACAGATGCCACGTTACATATTGTATTGATATGTTTTTGAGCTTTGAAACTGACACTAATTACGTGTTTTAACTTTGCTGTTGAGCATTAAGGTGTGATCTAATTGATGCCTTTCATTGGCAGGCATTTTCTTTGGCGGCACTTGGCGGGTGGAAGCTCCAGGGCTTAGTGAAACCAAATTCGAGTCTGTAGTATACTTACTTACTTTTATCCTCCACCCCCACTGCCCTACCCGGAATGAGAGAGGGCCTGAGGGTGCTTTTACTTGAACTTTTTGGGCGTTGGAAGGGGGTCGGAGGGGTGGGTTGAAATGTTATGTTCCTTAGTGCCATATAAACAATATAGGCAATACATGCCCTACTGCTTGCCATGTTAGTACTTCCATTAAGGCCTCCACATTCCAACAAAGCATTTTGTAGAATAGGCCAACAGGGAAACGCAAAAAACTAATTCCAGTTTTGAGATGCATTACAATCCATATGCAAGTTTTCTATGCAATGTTTGTTGATTCAGCATGTAAAAGTCAGGTCGACTGACTGTTAAATCTACTTTCCACTGGACACATTCAGAAAAGAGCCTCCATGCCTGTCTTACCTTTCCCTAATCGATACAAGGGAGGTTGTGCAAGAGCTGCTTTTCTTTTTCCGGGTCTTACTTTCTTCTGTACTTGGTTCTGGCAATATCTGAACCACCGTGACCCTCATGCCCGCCTGCTCTAGTGGAGAAGCACTACATGAAAAGTAGTAATCCAGTAAGTACTCCACCAATAATGCTTCAAGCAAAATATGTAAGCAAGGCCACGTTGGATTGCATCAAAACCCTTCAGATCTCAGCTTCCCGTCTCGTTTCTTTTTTTGGTTCAGAAAGTGTGATCAGGTTTAGGACCACATGGGCGACAAAACTCTCCCTATCAAGTTTTAAAGCAGCTGCATTCTCAGGGTTCGAAACTCCTTACCAGCTGACCTACGCGCTTGGTGGTGTTAATTTTTTTTTTCGTGTTGCAGTTTTTTAGGACACTCCTTAAGAAAGGAAAAAAAAACCAGCAAGGTCATTTTTAGTTTCATAAAATTCTTGTGGTTTTGTAAAGGCTTAAATCTATATATTTTTCTTTTCTTTTTCATTTGCCCTTAGTTTAAGCTAAATATGAGGGTCAGATCAAAGATAGATGCAAGTCTGACAGATGTCCAAGAATAACAATTTATTAGATTGTGGCCTTACTCTCTGACGACGGCTACCAGAGAAGTTAGCTTGACCATAAAATTAGGATAATAACGGCTCAGCGGCATCTAAGATTCATTTAGATTCGGTCGATAACTTGTATGTGAGAAAGAGAAAACGAACCATCTAAATGTAAATACGACACGTTTAAACCAAAGCGCTATCAGAATTAAAGCAACGTTTAAACCAAAGCGCTGTCAGAATTAAAGCAACACAATTTTCACTTACTATATACAAACTCGAAAACCAATCTCTGAGTAAATGCAGTGACACACTTCCAAGAAATTATTGCTGAGGTGGTGAAACTCAACTGCGCTTCTCCAGTTCCAGCTTTATTAGTGACTTTGTTGTGCAAGTCAACAAGTTTTCAACTCAACCGGACGCTCGCTCCTGCAGATGCGAATGGGTTGCTAATTTGAAGCGCAATTTGTTGAAACGAGAGAGAGAGAGAGAGAGGTCCCGTTTCAACAGCTTTTGCTTCCTCTCTCTGTGCTTGCTCGTGTGTAGTAATAAGTGGTCCCATTTCATTGCTTTCACCACCGCTCAATCTCGTAAGTTGGAGATCTGAAAGAAGATAAAGGCGTTGATTCTTTTGATTTCTTATTACGTACTAGTTAAAGTTGCTCTGTGTTGTATTTTCTGCGTTGCTGCTCCGTATTGCTGCCAGCCCTAATTCGTCCGTCCTTCAGATGCGAGAGATTCTTGGAAGTAGACAAAAGTTTGGGTCTTTTTCCAGTTGGTGTTAGTTAGGATCCATCAGTAAACACAATCAACAAAGCTAGCTTATTCTTAGATTGTGGTTTGTTGGGTCGCATTTACCATCTACTACTGGATAGTTTTTTGCCCATTTCTTTCCTTTTTATGGTATTTCCCTTCCACATGCGGATTGCATTCAAGCTCAACAAAGGCAGAAGATGATCGAGCAGTTTATCAATTTTGTCATTCGACCCCCTAGGTATATTTCTCCTTTTCTCTCAGCTTATTCACATCTGCCTGTAATTCTATTTCCCTTAATGTTTCAAGTCTTGAGCAATTTGCACATTTTTTCTTTCCTTGGATTTACTGTTATCTGGTCGAAACCTATCTTTGTAATGGTGTTACAGCAGGACACTGGCTTAGCCCCCGTCTGTTTAGCATTAGTTGTAATTGAAGTATTCATTTATGGTGTTACCCTTCTTCTCTTACAACCACTGAAACTCTTTTTTCCGAGCTTTTTCGCGTATATGTGCCTCTATTTTTGCTTTCTTTACCCAGAATATGTGCTTCAAACTATGCTTAGGTGTCTCAATGTCAAGGAAGCCTTAGTTGTTAGATATCTAGTCGCAGTTATCCTTGTGAATGCCTTGTGTGCATAGTCTAGTATGGCAAGCATTGGCTGTTTTCAATTCAAAGAACCTTCTGTTCTGGTGGTAACCAACTTCTAAATAGGTAGACCAGTAGTCAACCATTTCTTTTACCTGTAGATACCGCCACTTATGCATAACACAGTCTATGGTCTAAGGCTCGCAGTCATTGCATTGTGCTGCTGATTCATTAGTAGTTTGTTTTGACATAAAACCGTACTTCCTTACACGCCTTCAGACAGTCCTTAGTTTTTTTTATCACAATCTGTGACGTCCTCCTCAGTTTGCCGAACCTCTCGGAAGATGAAAAAATGATAGAAACAAGGAAATACATTACAATAACCTTTATGCTGTAGCAGCCTTCTAACTAGCACCAGTTTTCCACAATTTGCTCAATTTCGGGCCACAGGCCTTTGTCTTCTCTCACAACCTCGTTATTTATTAACCCGGGTCTCTTTTTAAATTTGCTCTTCACCTTCAACTGACTTTTATTTATCTTTGTGCCAGAACTTGCAATCTCATGCGATGTTACTACTGTAGGCTTTAATAAACGTATTAAGTTTTCTGATCTTTCCGTCTGACTTTGTTGAGTCCATCTCTACTCTGGATAACAGGGCGGAGTATAACCCTGATCTGTATCTTTGGGAAAAGGATTTTACTCTTGCAGGCAGACAATACAACAGACAAGACTTGGAGGCGAGTACGGACATCTGTTACCAGAAAATTTATCGTGTTTTGTTTCCTTATAATACTAGCCCAGCATGCACCTTAATGACTGTTTCTAAGGTCTAAGGATTAATCTTTGCAGCTTAGGAATGCCAGAGGCCATACCTTGCGGTGCAGTCATTATGTTCCTTCGCCTTTTCCAGATAACACTCCTCTTCCTTGTGTCATATACTGCCATGGAAACAGGTTTGTGATGGTCACTGAGACGTACAGCTGTCGTCCGATATATGTATTCATGTGCACATATATGGAATATCAGAAGAACTATCTTGATTTGGTGCCTTATTTAGTGTGCTAATCTGTCATTCTTTCTGTACCTATTTGGGGTCATTATAATGGTGCTTTGTGCGCAAGGAGGTGGAAGACCTTATGATTGTCTGGTTGATTATGCAGCGGATGCAGGGCAGATGCAAATGAGGCTGCTGTAATTCTTCTTCCATCAAACATTACTGTGTTCACTCTTGATTTCTCTGGTTCCGGGTTATCAGATGGTAATTATGTCAGCCTTGGTTGGCATGAGGTATATTTTCCTCCAGCTCTACTGTTTCTTCAAGTTACAGTCTCTGTGAAGTTTGCTAATTTCTTTCCATCTGAATGCCAGAAAGATGACCTCAAGGTTGTGGTGTCTTATCTGAGAAGCAACGAACAAATATCGTGCATAGGTCTCTGGGGACGATCTATGGGTGCAATGACCAGGTATTTTATCATTTATATCCCCCATACTAGCCAAAGGATTTTCTCCCACATAAATTTTCACTCTCGAATAATTGTAGATTTCACATCTACTAATTCGTGTTTGTATTTCCATTTAGAGACTTTTGGTTCCTATCATTCTTTTTTTGCTTTGATTATTTTACGGTAATTGATGAAATGTGATGTGTTGCAAAACAGCCTACTTTATGGAGCAGAAGACCCCTCTATAGCTGGAATGGTGTTAGATAGTGCCTTCTCTAACTTGTTTGATCTAATGATGGAACTTGTGGATGTATACAAAATCCGGCTTCCTAAATTTACGGTACGAGTCTTTTGTACATCTGTTGGAAGTGTATTCATATATGTGCTGTACCAACCTTTGCTCATGTCTAGAAAGGCTTCTTCATTCCTTTAATGCTACTTTAATGCTAAAATCTTTAAGTTTCTTGTCTTTGAATATGGTTGTAATATGAATATAGCTGTTATTGCTTTTTAGGGAAATTGATTATGCATTTTTACATTGCTGTTGTTGCTGTTGGTGCAACTTTGAGTCAATAATTTCAAGAACAAAGTAATTTTGATAAGCCTCACTTGTTGCAAACGGGGTCATTAACTTGGCTTTATAACAACCCAGCATTCAGCCGAGCGATGCAAATTGTATACAACAGAATTGTGGTTCGTTAAGAAGAACATTGTGCTTAGAGTTTCTTCCCTACTTTTTTACATGAGTGGTAAGTGTCTTAGGAAGCATCAAAGGTGCACATCACATGTACACAAGTTGTAGCAGAGCTAACGAAACAAAGCCAAAACAACAGCCTTTTCCATGACTCAACCAAGCAAGTGACACATGGGCTTAGCAAAGTGCATAGGCAAACCCAAAATCATGTCGAAGCCCCGTGGAATACAAGGTCCCAACTCCAGCTGTCCTCCACCAAGAATGATCCAGACTGCAGCCATCCTACACCATGTCTATAATACCAAAATGTCGTTGAACGATTCAAAGACAGGATCTGAAGCCTGCCCCTGACCATGTACTGTCCTGCATAAACATTATTTGCACATTGCATTGTCGTCTTCATGCGGCATCAACATCAGCCTCTTGCTGCAAGTTACCACTGGTTCAACAAATGCTGCTAGCAAAATAAATCATCATCAGCTTCAAGGAGTACTCAGTCAATTTGCTGATGAAGGCCTTCGGTAGCTGACATTTTAGCTTCCACCTGCGCCCCACATAGCTGCACCAACTCGTTTATGACATTCTATAACTTTGTAATCAATCTCCCAGTGTTGATGTTATGACTGAGAATCTCGTCACTTAGAACCTGTACTCAGGGAAACCAGAATGATGACGACTAACACCCGAGAGGAGCAGTAGATACATGACTGGACCAGCAAGCCACCATGGCACCCTCTTCTATGTAAAACTGCCCTTGATCCATGACTATATCAGCTTCTCCAGTCGTAGATGCTTGTATTGATACCACGACCCTGACAGCTTCCATCCCTAACCAAACAGAGCTGAACCTGCACCACCTTGAAGCCATGATAGCCACTTTTGAATAACCTTCACGGACAAACATATCAACCCCTGCCTGCTGCTGAACCAAGCATGCCACTGGGATAGAAGTGGAAGGGTTAAATAGCATGTCAGATGCGCATAGTTCAGTTATTCGCAGTTATTTATGCTTTTGTGGTTTTGTCTATCTATTGTTGGAGTTGCGTAATTTCATAATACACTTTAGAGAATCTAGTGCAGGACAGGTTATGAGTTCTCTTCCAGGAAACTGTGTTGATACACAATCCAAGAACTATAAAGTGATCCTTTCTTCTTTCCAATGGATAGAAAGCCCTCCAACACTATTTATTACCCCCTCTGTCCCATAACATTTGATCGTGTTTGACTTGCACGCTTATTTAGGATATGAGTCATATTTTATGAGTTTCCCATTCTACCCCAAGAGAGAGAGAAAGGGGAGGAAGAAAGTGGGCCAGGAGAGAGAAAGTGGATTGGTGGAAGATTATATGTGGAGAGAGAAAATAGAATAAAATAAGTGTAAAAAGGGTAAACATGAAAAAACACCTACAGAATCTTTCTTAATTTGGAAAGTGATCAATTTTTTTAGGACAACTCAAAAAGGATATATGATCAATTTTTTTTGGACGGAGGGAGTACATTTTAGAGAATTTCGTGTAGGATAGGTTATGAGTCCTCTTCTGCTTATCTGTGTTAATGCACAATCCAGAAAATACCTTTTTCCCTTTCCAATTGATAGAGGCCCCTTGAACCCCATTTGATCTAATGCCCTGAAGTCTTTCAAGTTCATATCCTTACTACTCGACCAACTTGTTACGTGTCTACATATAACCTTGCGCAGCCATGGCTTTCAAGGTTTGGGATGGTTAAGAAACTAATTATGACGATCATGACATGCATGTGCGTAAATATATGAGGTCAATGTTGGATATGAATGTGGCATAGATGCATTTGCAATGCATTTGCCACAGGTTTCCTTACCTAGAAGAAATGTAGACATTCAGTTATGTGAAGCATACTCTAGCATGTTATGCAATCTTCTTGCATTGTAAGTGTGTTCTCTTTTTGAATCAGGTTAAGGTGGCCGTACAGTACATGCGAAGGATAATTCAGAAGAAGGCAAAATTTGACATTATGGACCTCAATTGTATGCAGGTTTGGCATTTGTATCTTAGTGTAAGTTCTAATTTTCTCATGTTATAGGAAGACTATGTTCAGGTGTACACTTGATCAGCCTGTACAGATATAGTCCTCTATGTAAGCTGAATGTAATACCTTTTTCTGTGTTGCTCAAAATGCTGTACCAGTCACCATTTCTTCTAATTCATTAGATATTTGATTTCAATTTTTCTTAACACCTGTAGGTTGCACCAAAAACATTTATTCCCGCTTTGTTTGGACATGCTAAAGACGACAAGTTTATTCAACCCCACCACTCGGACCTCATCTTTAATTCCTACGCGGTATTAAACCATTCTTCTATGAAAGGAGTAAGATAAGTAATTATTTGTTGTATAGTGACGAGGCTTCTAAATCTGTACAGGGTGATAAGAACATTATAAAATTTGATGGTGATCACAACTCATCTCGACCACAATTTTATTACGATTCAGTATCAATTTTCTTCTACAACATTCTTCACCCCCCGCCAGCTTCATCAGCCTATTCGAGTAAAGTTGAAAAATACTATGACTTGGGGGATCTGAAAGTCGGATCTGACATGGATGAGGTGATTCATTGTTCATTTCCTCTTCTGTTTGGACTTTATATGTTGCATTGGCTGATTGTAGAGCAACTAGCAGTACTCTTAATCTATGATAAGGTCCAATTTTTATGATATAAACTTAACACTTGCTTTATCGTTAGAGTCTGTTGTACGAGATAATAGCTGGCTTGCGAAGTGCGGGTACTGGTGCGGCAAGCTCATCATCTGCCCCAGCTAGTGTATCAGCCATGAAATCTGTTGGTGCTTTTCTTTCTGACATTGCACCAAGTACTAGTGTAATTCTAGCGATCTTTCCTTCTAGTTTTAGTCACCCCTTATACTTTCAATTTTATATTTCCACGTTGGAATTTATTTGTAAATTATTGGTGCGTGCAGGATTTAAAAGTCAGCGAAGATAATATCTTTGGCGATGACCACTCATCACAAATACTAGTGAGTTGAGTTTGTACTTTGTGTTAATCATCAGAGATGAACTTTAAGTTCGTTCTATAATGTAATGAGGTCAAAAAACCCTAAAAGGAAAGCATTGCTTACACTACATTCCCTGAACTAGAACATTTTTCTTCCCTTAATTTGATGAATGTACCTATGCTATCTAGCTACATTTGTTCGTGAATTTCCAAAATAACTTCTCCCTGTGGATCTTTATTTTTGTGGCCAGTACTGTTTGGAAACCCACAGAAGAGGTGGATCCAACTGCTTGGACTGTCAATTGGTCCAATTACCTCAATAACCATTTTTCATAATTAAAACTGTTTAACTTGGTTGAATTGGCTATCCAGAGACCTAGTAAGGTTTTGTGGATTGGAAAGACTTGCTCTTGAAAGTTGGTATAGTTGTACAGAATTTCCAAGTTCGAAGTCAACATTGACCACTTACTGACAACAAAAGGACATCTAGTCCTCATTTGTACTCTCTCTCTCTCTCTCTATATATATATATATATATAATTTTTTTTTTCTATATAGATATCTATTTCCTGCTCAATTACACAGACAGACACACATAAGAGCACACAAACACACCAGACTTATACCCTTTCTCTCATGTTACAAGTTCAGAATCTAGAGGGAAGGCATAATGTTTGCACATCATAATATTTCATTAGTTCCTTGAGTGATGTGGTGCTTTATGCAGCATAGAAATGAGACAAAGAACTTCAGTTTTAAAGAAACTAGCATAGTACCCGGGCAGTGCTCGGGGAGCTAAAACATGGTATCTCAGGAATCAAATAGATAGATAAGTAAGTAATCTAAATGCACGATTTAGATATTAATAAATGTGTTTCTGATTAAGTTAAAAAAACTGTAGTTATGTGGTGGCGGCAGATACTAATAAGTGGTAGTATCACGCTAACAATGATAATGAAGTAATATTATTAGTTACCAAAATTAACTGTAAAAATGTCTCTCATGTCTTATTCTTATGAATTAACATAGGAGGGTACCGACGGTGGAAGGAGGCTCTCTCTTTTTACCTACGTCTATATAAGAGCAACAATGAAGTCTCTTTCTGAAGAGGCTCGAAAATTGCCACGACTGAGAAATATGGACTTTATATAGTTTTCTACTTGAACTGTAACTTTCTCTATAGTATTTTAACTACCTTTTAGACAAATGAGATAAATCCACTCTTTTGTTGTGGTCCTTATCATTTGCAGAATGATTGTTAGTTAAGCTTTGCTCGTTCACTTTCAGTACAAAAAGAAGAGGAAAAAAAATAAGTCTATACTTCTCTAGTCCTTAGATAAAACATAAATATTTGAAAGGCGCCTATATCAAAATAAATTACTATCGGACTTTTGAGACGAAGTTACAACTTGTTATATAATAGTGTGCTTTAATTATTATTTGTTCTCTCTCCAGTTGTCATATATTGGATTCATGGCCATAAGTACAACTAACACACATAATTATAATATTCATCAGAAAATCATTTTTAGACGGAGTATATACATGTGATCAGCAGAAAAATACTGAAGAATTTTGTCTATATTATAATCGAACAACATGATTATCAGATATATACGAGGAATGTAATAATTATGGTAATCAATTAGTGTGATAATAATACGTTATAAATTATAGTACAATGTATCTTAAAAATATAAATAAACAATTAGATAGAGTTCGTAAAAAGTTAGACGTCACCAGATTGGAGAGGATAAAAAGAATAAATATCGCATAGCCAAAGCGTAACTCGTCTTTCATATATCTCTATTGAATTGATATTGACTGGGAGAAACAGAACATATATTCATTGTCAATTTTCATTCTACTAAGTATACATGCCAATATGCCATTAATGTATGAACTTCTCGGGCTCCAAACTTGGTCTATATTGATTTTGTACTTCAGTCGGTGGGCCATGGCCTGAACCATATCAAATCTCAAACTATGCTTTTGATTTTCTCAGGAAAAACCAAGTGAACAGAGTGAGGAATGCTGCTCATACACGAGCTCAAATAGAGAGAGTTGGGGAAGATGCTCATCTCTGGGCAGCGCTGAGGAACCTTCAGCAGATTGCACCACCAACTACCATCAGGTCAAAGAAAATATCCCTTCACATGCTTGTTTTCTATTGGTGGTTTTGTTACCACTTCAGCGAAACCGTTGATTTTTTGAGTTGCTTTGGTGTGAACTCAGTGTGGTACACTATCAATAATATAGTTGGACCCTAGCCACACTCCTAGAAAGTGGCGGCTGTAAACTGAATTTAGATTGCTTTGGTCGCCTTGGGTTGGGTGGGGACTGACCTTGAGATTCGAGTTGGGTCAGAAACTTGGACCCATCAGGAGTCTAGGACACTGTCATGTTCCAGCCTGAGATTTGTCCTAGAATTATTTCCGTTCCTTACTTATTGGGGAGTTTTGAAGAAGAGAAAGAGCGAGAGAGAGAAGGCGCCCACGGGAGAGGGCGTGTGGGTGGGGGTGGAGAGAGAGAGACAGATCTGTAGACTGGTTTTTTATTCCTTTAATTCTCATCAATTTGATGCCTTATTTTTTGGGATGGGGAGGGGGTAGCCTGTATTTTGGCCAAGAATTTGGCTTGTTTAGTTGTGCTCATGTTCAGGCTGGCTCATGTTTGTGAAGAGCTCAAAAGTCTGATGAGAATACGTGATTGGGTCGTTTAGTTCAATGAGCCGAGCTAAAGCTTGGATTCAGGCTTGTGCTCGCGGTTGTCGGAAGTTAATCAACTAAGTTTTTCCAGAGTCCACCCCCTTATATGTGTTTTCACTCCTTATATATCGCTGAGAAGACACTAGTGACAGTTCTTAACCTTCTATAGAAAATATGGCCCTGTTTGTCACAGCTTTTGCATTTTTGGTAAGCAACTTATCGAAAAACAAGTTTAGGCAGATGAATCCAAAAGGTAGTATGTAGCCCTTTCATGAACGACTCGGTTCATGCCGATCCGCAAGCCTGTTCATGAACGACTGGGTTCATTTACATCCTTTTCATATGGAGTCCAAATTGCATGAATTAAAATAATAAAGGAATAGCCTGACCAGAAGGTGTCTGCTTGTTTTGGTGGACGAATCTTTTGATGGTGTTCGAGGGAAGAAGTTCTCAGTCACGAACTCTCATTGAACGGATTTCTATGCGCCTCCTCTTTTTACCGAATTGGGATATAAATATCTTGCTAAACCATCTGTTAATGCATATATGGAGCATCCTTATGCTGATGCCAGCTTTGTTTTAGATACTTCGACCTTGCATGATTTGGTTATTACTGTCACATTTATCATGTTAAAGAGATGCTGTTAGCCAATGATAGAGCTTTGAATGGTGGTCGAACATTATATATTCTTACTTTTGTCGATGAGCAACCTCTGATTATACATCCTTTATTCGACGGCTCTGAAGGTGCTTGCAACGCCTCTTCGGGAAATTCAGCGTACACCAGCAGACCCACCAAAAGATGCAAAGAAAAAGAAGGCTCCAACAGTTGAGAAACCGAAACGTGAGAAGTTTGAAAAACTGGAGGCCCTTGGCCAACGTCTGCGTCTTTGCATTTTAAAGCGAGTTAACCACAAGCAAAATCGCTCATCGTAACCATTTTTTGTAGTTGGTGCAATTGAATCATTTTTATGTAGTAGTTTTTTTTATTCCCTTTTATTATGATGTTTTCTGCCCCTTGTTTTGCATTTGTTTCCTCTCTCCCCCCCTCGACATGTGAACACGCACGCGCACACCCCACATCATTCTCCTTTGCCCGAGGGAGAAATCGTTACGACCGTTGAATTTCTCAACCTCATATTTTGGATCGGTCATCTTTATCAATATTTTCAAAAATGATAAAATTGATACATGGTAGCTGTTTGAAATCTATTCCGCTTCCAGTTTTGTAAACTGGATTAAAAAAACGCGTTTGACACAGTTTTTTTTTTTCTTCAGTTTTGAAAAGTAGTTTTTAAAATAGAGCTGTTTTTGAAAACTCTTATTTTGAAGTTTTGGTTTTTGTTTTCAGTTATAGGTAATCAAACACTCAAAAGAAAAAAAAAGAAAAAAAAACTAAGCTGGTTTTGATTTTTTTTTTGGAAGCAAAAAATCAAAACTAGAAGTGATTTCAAACACTCTTAAAGCTCTTGGTACTAATTGTTGGGATTTAATCCCCCCAAAAAACAGGTACAACTAGCAAGGTAAGAAAAAGAGAGATTACAAAATTTGTCGCGCACAAAAATATGAATACGGATATTTAACGTAGTTTAGCCTCTTGTCTCCGTCCGCAGGAAAGTAACGAGAATGTTGCAAATAAAGTGAAAAAGTAATAAGATAACTTTCATTCAGTCACTTAGACTCAATTTTCCAACTCTAAAAAACTCACATCATTATTGTTCTCTTAGTGAATAAAAGTTCTGTGATTTTACTCACTCACTTGTGCTATTAATTTAAAAGCATCTAACACTCTAGCATTTGAGCTACAATCATAAGTTTTAAATGTCTCACTCTTTTTAACTTTCAGTGGCTAATTCACCGTATATCATTGCATTATGATTAAGAGCTTCTCAATATAGGTGGCTAATTCTCCGTATATCATTGCATTATGGTTAAGAGCTTCTCAATATAGGTGTGCGGTGTTGGTTCTAAACCTTTGGCAAAACTTCTCCTTTTATAAGAGAAGAAGTGGGCAGAAATTTCATCCAAATCAACCATTCTACTAAGTGAAACCAAAGAGCCATTAAAGACATAGTGAGATAAGAAGGAATTTATCTACCACCTACCTCCATTCATGGGATTGGTTTTCCACCGTGTGAAACAAATCCCCCTTGAATTCTTTAATCAAAATTGTTGCCTATCTCCACATGTGAGATTTGAAAGACAATCTCCAACATTTTGTTGCCACTGCCGCCGTCTAAGATGCATGTCTCATATGGTCTTGTGATGGCGGTGGCAATTCAAGCTGAATACGTAGCAGCAACACCCGCAATTGTTCCTGCTTCCACAGGGAGACTTCCCACATGGAGGACCTAACGACCTCGGCTCTTTCCTCGGGGCTATTCGATTGTTTCAACATCTTTGAGGCATTCGAGGTGCCACACACTTTGTGAACCGCTTCAAAATCCTCCATTGTGGCGCCATTCGGCAATTCAATAGGCATCTTTCACGTTGATGTCAACATGCGGCGCATGCAGGGTGTTTAATAGTTGCATCATCATTGTTATTCTCTCACGTTCGATCTGACTACTTGAGGATTAAAGAGAGAGATACAACTTCTTAAACAAGTAAATGACCATGCGCTCTAACTAGCTAGGTCGCTATTCAAGCGAAGTACGTAAACAGGGAAAAAAAACTACAATGTAAGAGATAAGTACGTAGCTGTTGCGCGTTATGCTCATAGGAGCACGAAAGAACTACCAGTAATGTAAGACCCCATGAAGAACATTCGACTGTACAAACTTCCGCCATCCAACTCTTGGCCCCTGACTGATGTGGAAGCACACTAGGAGATGCCAGTTATTAACAGAGAACGTCAGTGCTTAAGACGGTAATTAAGGTTCATGTCTTTAATGAGAACTCGTGTATCACAAGAGGCTAGAATGCAGAAAATTCACAACGACGAGTTCCTTGACTCCAGGTACTTCCATAAGTTCTAAACCAACAATGTTCTTAGACCTAACTGAAAGTGAATATTTCCAGGAATTACACATGCAAGGCAAACTGGAAGCCAAGGAACGCAGATAACATGCAATAAACTAATCTATAGGCTACGACCTGAAACTTTTTCCACTTGATGCTCACTTACAATTGATAGTCCTGACAACGGATCAAATTGCACTTTCATCGCGAAAAACAGAATGCGGCTGCTGGTAAGGCGGGCTTAAGCTAGAATCTAAAATCTGGTGGGTAAGGACCATTTCTGGTTTGGTGAATGCTGCAGCCGTGCTCACCCGTTGCTTCTTCAGTGTCCTCTCACCATTTGGGCTCTCAACCAAAGAACTCAAATGGCAACCAGAATCTGGTGTCGAAGGCTCGTGATGCGAGGAGAACGATTCATCGATGGAAAGGCTCTTGGTTGGGGCACGTTCGTTCACAGGCTTGTCCAGCAGTGGAGACTCGGAAGTTGGAGCAGGGGTTGCTGGGTCAGTTTTATTGTCAGATTCTGGGCAGTTGTTGCCTGAGCCTGGCACTTCCGAAAAAACGCCACCGAGTCGCTGTTGTTCTTCAATTATTTTCTTCAAGTACTTGCCTTGGGCTTCTATCCGGAGCTGAAGTTGTCGCTGAACCTGTTGATTATTTCATTTATTTAACTTAACTGAAAGTTTGGCTAATAAACATGTGATGCATACTACACTACAAAACCATTTTATACCACAACATGAATAAGTAATTTATGACCCTGCCCCGTCTCACACTAGTGTCAATTGACAGGTTTGAATAGTAGGCATACATCTACAGCTGCTATCCAAGCAAACCTACAGGGCAACAAAACATACTCCCTCAGTCCCATCCACGGAACACCTTTGCGTTTGAGATGAATTTGGTCTTCTAGTCTGATTTCCCATATTTACTCACATGGACCCTTGCTTTTCCTTTTATTTTTTATTTTTTATCTTCTTCTGGTTTTTAGGAGGACCCATTTATACTTCACAAATTGAACGGAAGGGAGACATGACATCATGAACAAATTTCTCATTACCCAACACAGTCAATACACCATCATCCTCGTGAATATGGACCTATAAATTGCAATCCCCAATTTTTGGCAATCTAGCTCAATTCCCCTTTTGCGTGAGTTCCAGCCAGAAATTTTTCCATTGCCAGTATGATCAAACCCATCTCAAACGCAAAGAGAAAAAAAAGGAAAGATAATTGAGCAAAAAATTCCAATCAGAGGCAATTGATGCCTCAATGCCGAAAATCGTGCCTTATCAAATTCCCAATCACGCCTCATCGTATGTATCACCACCTACCCACGCCTAGTCATACGCATCGATACCCATGCATGGTTAATTTGAATTTATTTATTTTTGTATCAATTGAGTTTTTGGGAAGACAGTGCTTGTGTATGACTGAGTGGTGGCGGGGTAGGTTGTTTGTGATACAGGAAGCGAGATGGGTGGTGGAAGGGGGGAGCCCACAGTCGTAATTGGAGGAGGGGGGCGGAGAAGCATGGATGGGCGTCGCGGGGTGCCAGTGATACTGATGGCCTGAACCGCAAGAGGAGAAGAGGGGGGGGGGAGGTGGTCCCAATCAGCCAAACACAAGGGTAAATATGGATATGTGTGAGGAAATGGAGCAATACGTTTGGGACTGCCAAAAGAGCAATATGAGCAATAACTTTGGGACGGAGGGAGTGTCAGCAGAATAATCAAAGATGAAGGAACGACTATATTCTCTCTTCTACGATTCCTCTACCTTTGTCCTTTCCCGGGGAGGTCAACTATGTTGATGGCTTGTGTAAAAGACAATCTTTGACTCATACTTGAAGCAAGTAACATGAGTTCATCAGAGCATATACGCTAAAATCATCTGATTACAGAATTGCACGATATAAGTAATTCCACTTTGCGGAAGTGTTCTCCAAATGTGTTCAGGAATAACCACTCAACTCTCCTCAAGTTAAATGAAGGTAGATAAGTTGAATCACAAAAGATCGAGTTACGTTCTATTTGAAAAGTTGAAATAGAAGAATGGAATTGCATGGTCAGTCATATCGAAGGGAAGAAGGCTTCGCTTGTTCAGATAACTCTCATTGTCAAACAGGCTTTCTATACAACATTCACATGTTCAAAGTCGTCCACATTCTTCTGTACAGAAGTCCTAAACTTACAAGCTCGACGTTACTTTTATCCCAGCCTACTGCTGCACGCGACTATAGTTTTGAGTTGTCAGTAGAGACAAAGTAACATCGAGAAAGTAAATTGAAGCATTATCCAAACAAAACAACACCAAAAATGCCAAGAAAAACATACCTCTAACTGCTCATGAAGCCGCTTTTGTACCTCCATCTGTAGCTTGAGGGCTTCAGTGATTTGCATCCCACTGCAAATATGGAAAACACAAATTTCTTCAGATCATCGACTGAGGTGGGGTTGGGGGTGTTTAGATATTGCTCTTTTTCCCCTCGCAAATTTTCTAATAAACTTGTTCTCAAAAACTACATTCTACATAAATAGAATTCAGAATGTGTGCCTCCGGCTGCAGCCCTATCTGGGATGGCTCCCAATCTCCCAACCCATCTTGGACTGTGCACCTCCGCCACATGGACGGTGCTAGGTGTTTTTTTTCGTATTATAAAAGACAGTGCACATATTATATGGCACACTGTGTGAAATTCCCAGACTGCCCCTTTGTCACTTTTAAAAACCTCCGCAATAAATTCAACCAACAGGCCAGCGCCACGGAGTCTTGTGCACTATTCTTATTTACAAACTTGCCATTACGTCCTACTTAATGGCAACTTTGTAACTAATGATAGTGCACCACACTACCTGGCCCACTACCAATAACTACAAACTTGACATGCCTTTCCGGACGCTCATTTTATATTTTTATTTTAGTACATCATAAAGCTCCAGAAATTCCAGACGGGGAGTCACAATGTTGTTATCACAATGATCGTCTCCAATCCAAGTTTTTAACTTTAAGCTTTCTGGCTAAGGCACTAAAACATCAAATGTCCTCAAGTTATCCTCCAGGTCATTTGTCTAAAGACATTGGGAACAGGGCTGCCAGAAAACGGACGGGCAGAAACTCACCCAATTCAGAGGAATTGCCGCCACAAATCACAATCAATAGCCAACACGACCAAACATCTCTACCGCATCACCACCGTATCACTTCTGGTGCAAATGAACTTCTCTTTCTCTCTCTCTTTGATATTCTTTGATCATCTCCTGATGTTAAACGGTCGCGGTGGCTTTGATGGTTTAAAGATAGGCCATGGGGAGAAGGGCAGCGGTGGTGGTTGGTAGCAGATCAGGTAGTGGCGGGATGATGTGGAGACGAAGGTGGGGATTGGCAAGGTGGTGATGGTGGAACGTGGGAACGAAGTGACGACGGTGGCATTGCGACGTAGTGACGGCTGTGGCAGGGTTGGCGGGTGGGGATGACCGCGGCGAGGTTGACAAGGTTGTGGCCACAGCAGCATTGGGAGGTAGTGATGGGGAGACATTGTTTTGGCTGGGGTTTTTGGGGTGGGTTTGGGGGGGGGGGGGGGGTGCAGAGAGAGAGTCGGGTGAGAGAGAGGCAAAGGAAAAAAATGCTGGGTGTAATGTGGTCATTGTGAACAGCATGCCAAATAATCGGCGGACTAACCTTAGGTTTATTGAAAAACATCTTGGACCATTCAAGTGGCACTGGTGGACGGTCCTAGATCAGGTTGGGATATAGGGAGTTATCCCAGTGTTAAATGGGGATGAACTCCCTTCATTGACACAAACAAAAACATATAGATATGTTCCATAATAATACGAGGAAAGTGAGTTTGGGGCGACACCATAGGTAACTTATCCAAGGTGACCTCTTATCACTCTTCATGAAATCAAATCTTAAAATGACTACGGGATCACCTTATTTACTCACGTACGACATGCATGTCAAATTCAAGTCGATCAGAGGTCAAGAGGTGCCTCATTCATAGTGTTCAAACTATTGATATTTTTTCTATGCTACCAAATTGTATTTACAAATCATACGTACTTTGACCTCTGATTAACTTAGGATTTGATAAGCACTACTGGAATGGCTAGATATGCAATCCAATGTTTGACTTTTGGACTTTGATTTCTAAGACAAGTTATTGAGGTCACATTATCTATACATATATAAAAGCACATATGGGCTTAAATGGCTAATTTTTTTTCCTTAAGATACCTTTTTAAAATTGAAATCCTCATACAAGATTAGCGGTGATTAGGGGTGTTTTTGACTTAAAACTTTTTTTTCCCATTAAATACCTTTTTTGAATTAGAGAATTATTAAAAAATGAGGGTGTTTTTGACTTCTCATAGGATATCAATCATCTTTCCTTAAAATAACCCTTATTCGAATCTATGCCTTTGTTAGTTAAAAGTTGTTTAGACTTTTGATTTAAAAACTTTTTTTTTTCATTAAATACGCATTTTTTAATAAAAGTGTTAGTAAAAAATAAGGGTGTTTTTGACTTCTCATAGGATATCAGCCTCTTTTTTAAAAATAACCCTTGTTGAAATATATGATTTTGTTAGTTTGTTTTGACTTTTATGTAAAAGAGGAAGAAACTGTATGAAAATCCTACAAAATCACCCTTCAACTCCCACATGCTTCCTGATTACTAAAAAAGTTTCTATTGAAACCTACCACCTTCACATTAAAACTAAACCTACCAATTGACATTAGTTCTCTCTAAAACAATTTCTTCACTTTTATTACTGCAATGTCAAATTTGTAGTGTTTCGTGAAAATTATGTGGAAGATGTTTGAAACTGATTACAATGTGAATGTATCTTTGATAACAAGATATATTATGAAACATTCAGGATTTTCTTTAGTGGCAACTTGATGTAACAAAATAAATGAGTATTATAAATATTTTGTGCAATGAACTTTCAATACTTCGAGTTTTTGATTAGCAGTTAACAATTGATTCACTTATTATTATTTAATTCTAAAAGTTGCATTAGTTAATTTCAATTGTATTTTTTCACCAAGGTTTATGATATTTTTATTTCAGATTACTATATAACGTGCAAAGCACGTGATCCTTACTAGTATATATATACATGCATATGTGGAGCCCATCCTCACCCAGCGTTGGGATGGGCTCCTTCATCTTAACCTATTTGGAACCTTCCATGAAGGCCATGTGGACAGCTCCATATCACTTTTTTCAAAAGCAAAAAGTAGTGCGCCAGACTATCTGGCCCACTATTCACTTTTACCAAAACTATCCTTTTGTCATTTTTCCTTTCATTGTCAAAATATATCAGCTACATTAACTTAAGCCGCACAGATCTGGTGCGCCAGATAGTCTAGCGCATTGTGGAAGCAAGAAACCCAAAGAAGCAATGTAGCACCACAACCGTCACAAGTCACCGCCCCCTCACAAGTCAATGCCACCCGCTAACAGACGAATAACCACCTCCAAAGTCACACTATAACCACAACCATCCCAAAAAAACCACCACTCCATGGCCAAAAGCAATCCCACCATCATTAACCAATTACCACCAAACCCAAGACCTTATGGTCGTGGAGTACAAATGTTATACTTACCACCACCTATGGCGTACTAAGACTTAAACTAAATCAACGGTAAACTAAACATTGAACTCAGTTGAAAATTACATTACTTCAATTCAGAAATTACATCGCTACAGAGAAGGGAAAAAAGAAAAGGAACACGTCTGCCAATTATCCACATACTGCTTTCCGTGTAGATGGACACTGGTGAAATGGTGGCTACTGCAGCAATGCTCCATCGAAATTCTCGCCGTCAAGCAATGCTGAAACAGTGGTTGGTGGGGGCGACTCTTGGTCAGATCTTTTCTAGATCTGTAATCTGCATTTGGTGGCGCTGATGGTGCTGGTTGGGGACGACTACAACGAGGTAACCATGTGGTGGTTAGTTATGCTTGGTGTAGGACGCAGCAGAGAAAGGGAAGGGGAAGAGAGAGAGGGAGAGGAGGAAAATGGTGGGCAAGGTAGCAGCGGTGGTGGTTGGGTCGACGAGTGTGCAATGGTGGTGATTGGAAGGTGTTCGGTTGTCGATGGATCGACCAGTGTGGGGGTCGCGGCAGCGAAAAAAGGGAGGGGGAAGGGATAGAAAGGAGGAAAGAGGAGAGAAAGTGAGAGATGTGTTTCAATCTGACCACGTGAAAGAAAGGTAAAATCGAGGAAGAGAGAAAAAAGACAAAATAAAGGAGAGATTCAGACTATCCAGCGCACTGACTTTTAGGGTTTTGAGTTCACATGGCCGCGATGCACATCTCCAGACGGATTGGGATGAGGGAGCCCATTCGAACGCTGGGTGGGGATGGGCTCCCTATGCGTAGAAGGCTTCTCAGACGACTTATCTAAGAAGCCCTAAAAAATTCGTAGTTTCATTTAGTTCATTTTTTTTTCCAACCAAGGACACCTTGTTTCCTCTTTTCTAATTTTACAACCCCCCCCCCCCCCCCCCCCAACAACCCCAATTACCGTTATTAGCACCACCAACACAATGCACAGCCACAACATTGTGAACCCCCAATAGCAACCCTTACCACCAACAAAACGGACACTATCGCTCTCTCTTGTTAGGGTCTTACTAGTAGCGCGGTAGGCCCACAATATGCTGGGGAGCCCACCCGATGTATACCGTCTTCCAATTTATTAAGCTTTGGGGTTCACAAGAGCAAAACAAAACAGACACTTGCAAGGCAATATCCAGTCTTCCCTAACTTCCCCTATTTCGCCAACCGGCCATCTTCCCATCACCGCCGCCACCCCCCGTCTTCCCATCATCGCCGATGTTGCCTACCTTCCCCATCATCACAGTCGCACGTGTTCCCCATAAAACATTGCCCACCTTCTCCATCATCTGTAAGCTTGATTCCATATTCTGGCACTGGCGACTACATCGCTGCCATCACACGAACCCCCCTTATCAACACCAACAAATCTATGACACTCTTACACCCCCCCCCCCCCCCCCCCCACACACACACACACAAAAAAACCCACCCCACCCACACTCTCCAATGCCGTTGGGATTTTGTTTGGCATGGTGGTCAGGATTCAAGCAGAGGCTGTGACAGAGCTGATTTTGACAGGATTTCAGGTGTTGGGCCTATTTCAGGTGAATCGATGTGGTGAGGGTTGTTGCTGGTGGGGCAGGAGGGGGACGGTATTTGTAAGTGTCGATGGAGCTCTGTGGGTTCAGTTGACAGTGGTGATGGTTGCGGTGGTGGTAGGTAGTGCCAATGATGGGATGTGGTGGCTGTGGTGGTGCCGGTGGTAATGGGGTACTCGGTGAACTCCATGATAACAGCGGAGGTGAGGTCAGAAAACCAGAATGGGCGAGTATTGGTTGCTATCAAGGCTGTAGCTGGTGGCTGCCGGTTGTACTTTCCAATCGTGGATGCTGATCAAGATGACGTCGAAAAAATAATGTAAAAAGGACTTGGAACCTTACAAAGCTACGTAATTTTGGCGGCTTTTTAGATAAGTTGTCTAAGAAGCCTTCTCATATTCACTTTCCCCATATGTGTGTGCCCGTGTGTACGTATAATGTGCCTATGCACCTTAGTGTGTGCGATTGCGTGCATGAATAAAGCCAGATGCCATTACATTATTTTAAGCAAAAACTGAGACTTTATTTTTCTTAAACGCATTTTGTACTTGGTTTCTGTGCCCAGACTCATGGCAGGAAACATGTAACAAGTCAACAGCCTGCATGTCTGTTTCCTGCATGTCTGCATATATGACATGTTTATCTGTAGACTATGCATTGGACCTTTAGTTACCAGGACTCATTCCGCACAAAGCAAAAGAAGTGCAAAGTTACTTACGATGAACCATCCAAACTGGAAAGCATATCCCCAGAATCTTTCTTGTCAGCTATTTTCCCTTTGCATTAGTGCAACAGACATGGTATCAGCAAATAAGAAACGAAGCAATTCATTGCATCTATATATTGATAACGAAACAAAAAAAGGGATAAACACCTAAGGTGCCTACCATCAGATGAGGAGTCCGGCAGGTATTTCGCAAGCCTATATTTCTGGTAAAGTTAGTTGAAATCAGAATATAGATTAAGAACAGCACAATCAGGGAACATTCAAAAGAAGATTTGCAAAGGGCAGAATAAACATATGTATACCTGCAAATGGCTTTTGACATGGTAAATTGTTAGGCCTTGAACACCCATGACTCTGAGGACTCCTTTGGGAGTAGCCCCTGAAGAGATAGAAGCTAAGCAATGGATATGGATAACAATTAAAAAAAAAAAAGCATTCAAGGAAGTTCATTTCTCATAAAAGAGTAAGCACCCAAATGTGTACTTTGAGGAATTGGATAACATCTCAGGCAATATGTTTTCAAAACTTTAAACAAGTAGCCTTACTAGCCTCAGAAGTCAGAACTCTTGCAGGAGATGCCATGAGGTGGTGATATGCTGGATTGCCAAGAATAATAAATTTTTGGTAACCTCACCCAGTTTAACATGAAAACCCCCTACAGTCAGTGGTAAACGAATGAACCATATCTAATATATCATTTCGTTCAAAAGTTCCAGAACATCTGGACATTTTCGTTGCTGTTCGTAAAAAGACGATATAAGTAAGAAGTGCATGAAAGGAAAACTAATTCTGTTGTTTCATAACAAAAAAGAAGAAGAAGATAGAATATGGAGTTCAAGATAACTCACTATCTGGCCCACCCAATTGCCCAACAGCATCAACAAACCGTTCATGAAGTTCATGCGTCCAACGCAGCCGTTGCTTAGAAGCTAGACTAGAATTGTTGTTGAGACTGTTACCTCCACTGATCGGGTCCATCGTGCTGGTACCACAATTTAATGACTGTGCAGTACCTACCCGTAATGTGAACGAGACTTGAACTATAATCACCCTTTGATTGGTACATCAGCCATTCATCTGTAATAGAAGAGTAAAGAAGACACTAAGAAATCTCAAACACAACTACCATGTGCATCCAGGAAAAAAGTGATCAGACAGCCTAGTGAACTGGGGGCCATGGGTTTGAAGCACGGAAATACTCCGTCCAGGGGGGCAGGGGGCGGCAAACTTTAGAACCTTGCAATTATGTGTCATGTTTAATTGTTCAAACTCTCATTCCCTCACCCCCCCCCCCCCCCCTCCTTAGTAGGCTTTGTTTATGATTCTTGAAATAACTCTTTTTTACTGTCTGCATGGGTTAAAATTCACCGGACCCCGGGGAACTAGACTTGGGATTCCACTCAGATTAAGCACAAGAAATTTAGCACACATATACTTAAAAATGAGTACGTTGTGCTCAATATGCATGTTCAATTGGCAAAGAACCTAATGCTACTCATAAGGAATAAAGCGAGAGCAAGCAAGCTCATGCAAATCGTCAAGATAATAAATATATGTGTTAAACATGAGTTGATATCTTGTAGATGATTAAAAGATTTGACACAAGAGCAGCGACATCTAGGTATGTAGAGTAGCGAAGGCCAACGGAGCCAAGTAGTGGCTGCTCAAGCTCGGTAGTTTAGAGAGCACCAAAATAAACTCGCATATGTACGTAAAAAAGCCAAGTCAAACAGAGCCAAGTAGTCACAGCTCAAGCTCTGTTGGAAATTCGGAGAACCCCCCGAATAAAGCTCGAACTTAGGTGTTGCTTTAACATGAGATACCTCGCACAGGTATCTCGCAAATCGTCTCCAATGAGCCTGTGAATTCCAACCAGATTCCTACACATACCTAATCAAGAGCATGAGGTGAGGGATGGGGGCTGGACAAACTAGATAAACATGGCTCCTTGGGTATGATATTACAATGACCCAAAACGGAAACTTTCATAGAGGAGGAGGATCGATGAAATAGTTGGAGTAACTGGTTTTCTAATTGTTGGCAACATCGCCAGCTGCTACGCTTGCAAACTTTTTGTTTTTCTAATGAAGGAAAGCTTAGAAGTTGGGTTCACAAATGTTATATTGTGAAGTAGTGAGCAACAAATGTTATATGGTGAAGTGTTGGGCCAACGATGCTAACCGCCTCTTTTTGGAGTGGTTAGGCGGAAATTTTAAGGAAAAAAAAGGCATCTCAGCCGTCCATTGTGCAATAATGAACGGTTGAAATGCACTCGGAAAAATAGCAAAGGGCCAGATGTGCATCAGCCCCCTATCAATACACTCACCCACACACATATGTACTAGCATTAAATTTGTGCCATCGGATTACTATCAGTATGAAAATGATAACTTTCTATTCCTAGTTGCCGCTCAAAATATTGTTAGCCTATGAGATAATAGCATTAGCAACAAATGGATTTCTCGATGGCGTCTAAGTAATAAAATTGGTTTGTTACGTTTACATAAGTAAACATCTTTGTAAAGATAGGAGGTTCAATTGGGGGTACCATACCCCACCTTATCCCCCCACTCTCGTCCCATTTTCACTGGAAATGATCAACATGTATGTGTGCGTGCATGTGTGTGAATCTTAAAATTAATTTATGTACGCGTCTAGGTTTTGGCTTGAAGTGGTGGTTAATTTGTTAATTTTGTACTCAATCCCAGCTACCAGCTACTTGGGATCTAAAAAGTGTAATAAAGTAGTTCATAAAAATCTTTCCAGCCCAATATGGTTACACATGGGCCTAAATCGAAGAGAGAGAGATTTTTTTTTTTTTTTGGGGGGGTAGCAATGTATCAACTATGTATTATAGGTGAGGGTCAGCGAGGGGGCAAGGAGAGTATAAGGACTTGGAGAAAGAGGAAGCAAGAGAAGACGGAGAAACGTAAGGGGTTGCGTCGATAAAGGGCTTGGTTTCTAGGTGATCTCTCACTTTTCCACGCGTGTCTCTGACAGATGGGATCAAAACCTCATGTTAGCTTAGGACGCATTACCGGGAGCTCCTAACTTTAATGTTGAAAAACACGGTTCTGAGAGACAAATATTGCCATATAGGGAGTTTCCTGCAACTAAGCGTTGTACCCAACATCGATTCTCCGGAATGTATCTGATGTCACCATGATGAGAGAAGGTGAATAATATCATTGGATCCCTCCACCAGTTTTCCACAAGTTTCCCGTACACCGTGGTTTTGGTCCTAGGAATCTTCTCACTACTCTGAAAAGCTTCTTAGAACTTCGTGTACTTCGTCTAATACCCTTCTTGATGCCTTTCAACAATTATTTACTCATCATAAGGAATTGTGAGTTTAGTACAGCTCAGAAGAAAACCAGTATTTAGGTCAAAGAGTCCGCTAGCAGGGTACTAGGGTCAAAGCTCTCCTTACTCGGTATTATGCAGCTCAGGTGGCTATATAAAAAAGGTTAGTTGAACTACAAACATTAGTGGAATCAGTAATGAGTAATTTTCCATGTCCACTAATAAAGCCAAGCTTTTATGTCGACCTACCAATTGGAAATTCTCTTCCAAATTTTTTTTTGTAAGTTATCTCCTTCATCAATATTGTACAAGTAACATTTTTGCTAAGGAAATTTGTAAAAAGGATTTGGATAGACGAGATATAGCAACAACTCTAGATCCCATTAATAAATATTATTATCCAAAGGATGGTATAATAAGAAATATGGAGAACTGTAAAAGGGAACACTATTTCCTCCTTCAAGATGAATGATATTATAAGGAACATCATTTACGAGCTTATAGCAGTAAGATTAAAGGAAAAACACTAAAAACCAAACGAAATTTAGCATCTACCCACGTTTTTGTGTAGCCATAATGAAATGTGAACTTGAGAGGAGAATTTACACTCGGACAAGAAATAACAGAAAAAAAGGGATACATCAGAGGTACTCAAATCGAGCATAGATACAACATAAATGTGGATGTGTGTCAAGTGTCAAGTGTAGAAATTTTTTTCTAAAAAATTCATGAATTGAACATTAATAATTAGGATACCTAGCACTTCCTTATGGCGACTTTTGCAAAAAATTAAGGCACTCGTCCACATTCCTCGCACCCTACTTGAGACCTATAATTATGACCAACCTTCCTCTCGACAGCTAGTAAATTATGTTCTCTAGAACAGCTAACAAACTGTTGGCAGTAAGATACCTATTCACAATAAATTGCCATAGAACATACAAAGGTAGAAATGGTCAAGTAAACTATAGTAGGCAACATTAACAATGTGAAACATAAAACGACGGATTTTTTTGATTGCAAGGCCTGATAATAAAAAGGTTTGCCAAAATACGAATGGTACATGCAAAAGTTAGTCTTTCCTAAATTCTGAGAGAGCAGGTGGTAAATTGTGGACAAATGGACTGAAGGAGCGCAATAAATATAATTAGTTCAAAGAGACACTAAATGCAGTAAAAGATCCCGCTTTCCTAAAATCTTGGAAGAACGACTAACTATACGAGAATTTTCCTGTCACATGGCGCTCTACACGTTAGCAAAATTGAAAAAGGAGGAGAGCAAATTAGGGAGCAGAGCAGAGAAGAGCTTACCCCCGGCGGTGGGGCTAGATTTGGGGGTGGTTTGACCAAAACAGTGGCGTTGTTTGACTCTGGATGACAAGTTGCAAATTAGATCGGGGCACCGAACGGACTTGGCAGGGGAAATTGCAACGCCGGCGGGCGGCCTGTATGCTGCTAATAACTAAGTAAGTAAGTAGTAGTAATAGTTTTGAAGAGCGTGGGGTGGTTGGTGTGGAGGGTAGGTGGCGATTGCGGAGTAGAGAGGAAGAGCTACTTGGCTGTGGTGGTTGTGACGGGCGGTGGTGTTTGTGCGGTTGTAGAAGAGTGCATCCCAATTGGGTATACTTAGGCTGCCCTGCCCACGCACTGATCGAGTTAGTGTTTGTAAGGGGAGGAGAGGAAGAATATTTTGATTTGAGGCTCGGCTCCGGCTCCGGCTGTGTGTGGTTTGCTTGTTTGGCAATAGGTTTACATTTGCCCCCTTCCCCTTTCCTATCCGAACTTTATATAAGCTGCTTTGCTGCTTCCGCCAACACCTTCCTCTCTCTTGGCTTACTCGACTCTCGAGAGAAAGAGAATGTTGGCTGGCTGGCTGGTTGTTTAAAAGATACACAGCGACAAACCAATGCCAGATTTTTAACCACCCGCCTGGTAACTGTAATGGCCGCGCCCGATTATTGCACCGTTTATACGTACGTATGAACAATTCCAGCAGTTAACACCAACAAGGTTCTTATAAGCTCAATGTTTTCATATTCAGAACTTAACTGCATCAGAAGAGTGAAGTGATCCCAAAGCACAAGTTTTCAACAGGGTGGGGGGGGGGGGGGCATATTGACTACAATACAATCTTTGTTGCTGTTTTGGTTCCAACCACATCTTCATTCTTTTTTACTTGAGTGAGTATGTAAATGGGCCCTGTCTTGGTTCCGTTCCAGGTTAAAAGTATATAAACGAAATTGTTACCAAACGGGCCGAATGAATGAATGATGACAACCACATGATTATGACCTAGGAAGGAAGGAAGGAAGGAATCTTCCGGCTTTGGAAGTCCATTGTCCCAATTGTCGTGTATTGGTTCCCGCCTCTATGTTCTTACATTTAACATGTTTCTTTGAATTGTCCACCAAAGCTTCCCACTGTTAGGGTCACACATTTGCACTCTTGTTCAAACTTCCACATCATGTAGCTCAACCGAGGCAGGGTCTATGAAAATGAGAGAAAACCACCAAGCCAATGCAAGGGCCAGAATCACTTGCACAGCGTATAGACCGACACTGATCCAGAAATATTCATCATTAGCACTTTTAATTTACAGCCTGAGAGATTTTAGTACACCACAACAAATGGTGCCCCCTTGTACAAGCCTCCCCCCACCCAAACAACTTCAGTGGATAGTAAAACAACTGAATCTCTCGGGGATTTATAACTACCTAACCATAGGGAATAAAGTACTTCCATGTGCAACAACCAGAGGTTCCACAAGGAACGAACTTGAACCACGTTAACACCCCCGCTCTTACATCTGATTCACGCTCCAAATTAAAGATGCAGTTGTCAAGTCCGTGCCAATCGTCCTTTTCCTTCCTCCAGCTGGCGATCCTTCCAGCGCCAATCCGACAGGACTGCCCAGTGAAGTCAGGCAGCTTTCAGTGGAACAATCAGCCCTCAGTGGAAGTACTCCGGGCAACATTCCTTCAGGGCCATGGAGTCTGACTGCCTCGGCAGGTTGTGAAGTGTATAATGCTAGAGGATCATGGGATCCTTGAGCATTATCTCTGTCAACTTCCGCTGCTGCACCTCCAATAATTTGATCAGCAAGCATCTTACAGGCTCTCTCCAGCATGGCCATATACCGTCTTTCGGCATCCTGGCGAATATGTAAGTGCCTCTCAGCCTGCATAAACAATATCAAGACAAAATGAGCTGACGAAGAATCTTTCATTTTAACCACTAATCAGTTGTTGCACATTTTTAATTAAAATAAGTAAAATCTAGCCAATAGATTACATTTCTTTCGCCAAAAAAATAACAAAGGACCGATATCCCAAAGAAATGTCAACCAGTTCAGGTCCACTTTCGATGTGCAGCAAGGATTATATCCCAAAGAAATCAACCTCTCTTGAAATACAAGAAGCTTACTTCGACTTGCAGGTGCAATTTACTTTGGACTTCCATTTGAGCTCTCAATGCCTCCTTGACTTCATAACCTCTACGCATGACACACAACCCTTAGAGAGATTCTGAAGCTTTCGAGCATTGAAAACTTCTGGCAAAAAAATCGAAATCTCTTTCTTACTCGTTCATGTCGGGAGATGGCAAGCTTTGAGAAGAATTACTGGCATGAGGGTTTTGCAAAAGGTATGAACCTGAGATTACTTCCATCAGAGGCAAAAGAAGTCAGTTCAGCGATCAAAGTTATAATTCACGAATAATCAGCACAGCAAGTAAGCAAGGTGCGTGCACGCAGAGAGGGAGATGGGGGCTGAGGGGAAGAGCAGCCACGTCATTTCGAAGATTGAAGAAACTTTGACTCGAACCAGATATAGCTAAACCAGTTTGTATAAAACTAGCATGCATGCATGTAACAAATAACTAACACCACTGGAGAACATGTATGCACTTGGAAACAGCTTATGAGAGAACATTTAAACCTACCATCATTAGAGGCCTCACCAAAATCTTTCCCAGATTGCTTACCTAATCTGTATTTCTGCAGCACAACGAGGCACATCAAACTCAAAGAACCTAACAATGATTTCACCTCATTGCTAGCATTGTTGGTGAAACAATTGAGGCAATCGGCAGATATTTTGGAAACAAACCTGGAGGTGGCTCTTTAAATGAAAGAGAGTCAGACCCTTCACACCCATGGTCCGCATTATGGCTTTCGGGGTAGCTTCTGCAAGGTTTATCAATTTCCTGATATGCATCAGAATCCAGAAATTTGGTGACCCAAACAACTAAAGACATGAGTTTTCAGTAAGGATAAGTAGAAAAGACCATGTGCCACTCTGCACTTTTCAGTAAACTTTTTTAGTTGGTTCACAAAAGTCATGAGCACTGAGGTGTCATTTCTCACCCATGGTAACAAGATCCACAAGTTACCCAAAAATAAACAGTTTAAAAAAGGTTAACTACAAGATATGATGCCAACTGCTATAAAGGGCAGTGAAAAACCAAAGTAGGGTGTGAAGGTATCACAAATACAACTTCCACTATGGAGTTAGGTATGCAATTGATACATATATATAGGCACCAGTTTCAAAATGGATATAAACATCAAATTGGGACCATGAACAAGCTTACAGGAAACCTTACAGTAAGCTCAAAAACGGCTCAATTAAGGATTGGATTAAGCTTGGATGCAGTCAATTCTCAACCACTCAGACACACACCGCTTAAGACTTTTTGGTTTATAATTATAAAGAACCATAGCTCGTTCATGTATTATGCAGAACCAAAGATTACAACTTTGCTGTTATCCTGCTTAGATCAGACGCTTCTCCAATGAATCTCGACTTTTCAATGGCCTAAGTATATCTATTACGGTCCAATGCATAATCAAAAAATGGTGCAGCATTTGGCACCACCCCTGCGAAATAGAGTCTAGTGTAACCTAATAAGCGAACACTTGGGGTTTCTCGCATGCCCTCGAAACGAACTACTTTTGGTACTGCGATAGCCAATTCCATTCTCTAAACTAGATGATGATATAGCCTAGGCACGTTTTTGCGCTTAAGAATCTTTATTCACTTGATGACACACAGATTGAGGAAATTAGAAGAAGGTGATAAGTGAGTCTGCTGTCTAAGCGTAGGATGGAAAGTACAGTAGTGAAAATGGGGAGGGGAAGGAAGGAGAACTGACTGGAGGGGCCACCAAGCTGAGCAACGGCATCGACAAAGCGGTCGTGAAGGTCGGAAGTCCAACGGAGGCGAGGCTTGGGATCAGAAGTCAGCACCAGTCCCAGGCACGCCACTTCTTCCTCCTCCCTCGCCCTCGTGCCCCCGGTGACGGTGCTGGTGCCGGTGCCTTGAATAAATCTACTGGTGGCAAACATTCAGACAGATGGATAGGCAGATTGAGCTCAACTCTAGTCCTCTTTGATGGAAAAAAGTTGTGCAAATCTGTTTGCTCTTGGTGTGGTTGGCAGCGGCACCAGCACCACCACCACCACGTTTTTCAACAAATTGGGGATGGATGGATGAAGTTAAAAAGCTTGTCTTTTGTTACTTTTTATGATTGAGGAGTGGGCACGCACGGCAGATGATCAACTACTCACTTTATAAGTAAGACACCGCCACGAAAAATACTAAGGTCCTGTTTGAAAATTATAAGTTAGAAAAATGTTTGAATAAAAATACTTAAATCAATTGCTTGATGGTAAGATGATCATAAAGTACAGTTAATAAATAAATTTTTAATATCCATTTAGAAAGGCCATGTTAAGATAACTTTCATTTGTAAATAATTATACTACACAAATAGATTATTAAAAAGTTATTTTCATCCATCTACAGAAGTTGTTTATTTTCTACTTTAAATTTAAAACACCCACGATCTCACTTCGATGCTTATAGTACAATAATTTTTGTAAGGGCTAATTACACCTATATCACTGAGGTTAGGGTATAATTACAGGTAAAGACAATAGTTTTGACAAATTACACTTATATCCGTTAACCAAACGGAATGTAAAAAACCCTACAGTTTTAGTGAAAAGACTTTATTGCCCCTAAGTTGAAACTTTTTTTTAATGCCTTTACATCATTTTTTTAAAAAAAGGAAGATTTTAATGCCATTACTCTTCCCCCTTCACCCCCTACCTTTTGTCTCTCAAACTCCTTCGCCGTTCGTTTGCCTCCCCCTTACCCGTCGCCAGACCACCCTCCCCCTTCCCCTTCCCCTTCCCCGTCGCCACACCAGCCCTCCCCCTTCCCCTTCCCTTTCCCCTTCCCCGTCGTCGCGTTGAGCAGTTTGATCGAGCGACATGATTTGACCGGTCGCACTCCTAAAGTTATCCGGTCACTGTTGTCTGCGGGTATGGAGATGTCGGCAAAGGCTGTGATGCTGCCATGAAACAGATTGAGAATTGAAACCCTAATTTGCAAATTAGGATTTTGAAGCCCTAATTTGCAAATTAGGGTTTTGAAACCCTAATTGGCAGATTCAGACCTTTTGAGAACTTGCAAATTAAGAATAGACTGCAAAGATAGAGAACAAATTAATTTTAGGGTTTTAAAACCCTAATGTTTAAATTAAGGCTTGAAATCTTAATTTAAAATTTTAAAAATATTATGTATATAAAGTACAAGGGGTAGTATCGTCATTTTAAAAATACGTATTGCTGACATCATTATAAAAAATACACTTTTTGGACGGAACCCTGACGAATGGATACGGCTGATACATTTTAAAAGTATTTGGTCACGGAATGTTACATTTTAAAACTATGTATCCTTGACTGTAATTACACCTTAACCTCAGAGATATTGGTTTAATTAGCCCTTTTTGTAAACTAGTTAAAGAGTATGTGACGTTCTTTTGTGAGAAATACGCGAATAGTATGATAAATTAAAAGGTTAAATTTGATTATGAGAAAAGTGATTATTACGTAATCTTCGGGGCCGTTTGACAGGGTTTTTTTTTGCTCTTTTTTTTTCAGTTTTGAAAATTGGAAAAATTAGGAGTGTTTGGTACCACTTTTTTGTTTCAATTTAAAAAGTGACTTTTTAAATTGTAGAGTAAAAAAAAGAAGAGGAAAAAGCTCTTTTCGTTTTCACTTTAAATTTTTTTTTGAGACCTCCACCACAACTCACCCACCGCCGGTAGCCACCGCCCACCGACAGCCACCGGCAACCACCACCGGGCGGCGGAGGGCGGTGGCCACCATCGCTGGCCGGAGGCCACCTCCGGCAGCCACCGCCGCCCGACAGCCACGTCCGGTCGCCGGCAACCACCACCGGGCGGCAGCCACCTCTGGCCATCACCTCCGACAGCCACCTCCGGCCGCAGGCAACCACCACCACCGGTAGCCACCGCCGCCCGCCGGCATCCACCACCTCCGGCCACCACCGCCGGCAGCCACTGCCGGCGACAACCACCGCCGGCCACCACCACCTTCGACCACCGCTACGCCCCACCATCGCCACCGCAAACCACCACAAAAAAAAAAGTCAAAATAAAAAGGGTTACCAAACACCAACAAAAAAAAAGAGTTATCAAACATCCACTTGTTTTTGTAAAAAAAAAAAAATTAAACTGCACTTTAAAAACTGAAGACCAAAAAAAAAAGTCGATTTTCAGTTTTGAGCTTTTTAAGGCATATTAAATCTCTTAATCTATTTTGTCAAACACTTATAAATCTAATTTAATATAAATTAAATCAAATTTGACCATTTTAAAATTAATCCCAAACACCCCTGACGAGGCACGTAGATTCTTTTCCAGGATCACGGAGGAAAAGGACTGAAATAAAAAAATAAAAAAAGGGGGAAATTATGAGGAAGAAAATTGGAAGTAGCCCTATACATAAATAGCAGCATCTCTGCTCCTTTAGCAGCCCTATACATAAATAGCAGCGTCTCTGCTCCTTTAGCCACCACCCAATCGTTGCAAGACCTTCTCTGCCCAACACTTTTTATTCGACACTCTGCCCCACCACCGCTAGTTTCCAGCGTCTTCCGGCTTCTACAGTCGACAACTACCACGGTGAGCTTCCTCCGCTTCACAATTGATCTCTGTAATTCCTCCAAATTCCTATAAATCCTCACCTCACGACATCCTTTCCTTCCGAAGAAAAATAAATTGCCCCATACAAGCACGCCTACCCTGAGTTTGTATATTCTAGGCGGTCAATTGCAGTTGGAAGACAATACTTGGCCAACCATTATTCCAGGGAGATATTCGCACAACTTTTAAATGCACTAGTTA
Source organism: Escallonia rubra (assembly GCA_033065855.1). NCBI lineage: Eukaryota > Viridiplantae > Streptophyta > Magnoliopsida > Escalloniales > Escalloniaceae > Escallonia > Escallonia rubra. The sequence goes on along the minus strand of JAVXUO010001251.1, from coordinate 380,605 downwards.
CATAAAACCCTAAGCAGCAGTATTTTGCTCTGGCACCAAAAAAGAAAAGTGCTCTTGCATTGTTGCTGCTCTAGTCCTTTCATATTGCAGCTAAAACGAACTCGCAGAATCTAAAATTTATATCCACAAAAAAGCTGTTTGCTTTGGCATTATGGGTACTGAGCCCCAATTCTGGGTGTTTGAGCAATCTATTACTATTGTGTCGATGAACTAGTAAACGTTGTTATATTTGGTTGCATTGCAGAAAGCATATATACTTTTAAGTCCAGGTTTTACTTTGGCAAATCCTCAGAGTCACCGTACCCGATAGGGAACTGCCTCATCTACTGATAGCAGGTGCAAAGCTTTGAACTTTGTAAATTAATCTGGGTTTTTGTCATTAGTGCTTTCCTTCTCATATAATCAATTGTTTCGATTGAAAAAGGGTGTTGTATCTGGTTGCATTGCAGTATGCTTCTACGGTTTAGCAGCCATTAACCTGAATAATGTCACTGTCCAGGTCTTTCGTGATTTTAGGAAAAGAGGATTACTTGGCAAGATATCATAGTGACGGATAGGCGGCAGCCTGATCTACTTGATAAGAGGTGCAATGATTTGAACTTTATAGTTTAGTTTTGGGTCCTTCAATGTAATTTTTTCCTTTTCAAACAAGGTACTTTTTATTGAAATTTCTTTGATGTTCTTTTGAATGCTTGATTTGTTTGTTGTTTATCGTCTACTATGTATTAGGCTATGCCTCGGAAATTAAATTATGAAGTTGACCGGGAGGATGATATGTACGATTACGATTACTCCTACAATGACGCGTATGATGACGCTTACAATTATGAATCTGACGTTGAAGAAAATGGTAAGCGAGTAGTTACTTGCACGTCCCTCTTTATTTTGTGATAAGTATGCACGTAGTTGCTCTACTGGCCTAGGTGTATGTTCGGCCATTATGGGATGTATACTTATTGTCATGTATCTATCTTATATAATTGACGGCATGAACCAACTTCATTAATACAGAAACCTTATGCATCCTATTGAAAAGAGTGTTAGGTCTGGCTTCATGTTGAAAGATCTTTAGGAATCTGGACTCTATAGGATTCAGAATGGAAGCAAATTTTGTTGGTTTAGGAGGTCTTAGATTAAGTAGGAACTGAAGTTCAAGGAAGAAAGTAAAGGTGTAAGCACAAGTTGTCATCGTATGATCAATGTTTACTTCTTATGTTACTTATATTTGTTTCCTTTCTGCTAACATATCAATTTATATTGTGGACGGCTGGACGCGAAAGACTATAATTAATTACTAATGATAACACAAGGCTAAGTTAAAAGAAAGGATTGGGTATGGCCACTAGTATGTATGATGATCCTGACCCCTTATAATCTTGAATTTTTTTTCAGTGAAACGTGGTATTTGAATGTTAGGTAATGTAAGCCCCAATCAGCTTACTCGTACAAAAGAAACTCAAATCTGCAGATAATTATCCCTTAACTGAATGCTTGTTTTGATTTCATAAATTTGTGACCCTGCTCTAGGGTATTGGCTATTCAAAACCAATCTTTTAGAGCTATTTGAATGCTAGTCATTTACTGTAGTTCGTATTTATCCTGTCTGAGATGTCAAATTGTTTTTGTTTAACATTTGGTTACTCTATTGGCAAAAATCTATATCTGCGTGATTCAACTAGTGCTCAAAAGCTCTTCTAGAAGTCAAAGGGGAAATTATATGTAACAGAAGAAGCACATAATGCGATATTATGTCTAGAGTTAGTGTATTAAGGCAAGACCTACGCTCCATATATAGTGTTTTCATTTACAAGTTCTGGCGGTGGTATTAACTAAGATTGCATCTGCATGGGTTGCCATTTACAGGCTTTGGTAGTGGTATTAATTAAAAACGTATTTGTATCAGTACTTTTTACAAGATAGTAAATTAAAATACAAAAATGTTCAAAAAGCATTATATGAGGTCTGGCATCGTTTACTAAATGAAAGATCTGCAGGTTAGCATTTGCCTTGAACAAATATGCATGCAATTAGTAAGCATTAAAGCCTAACTGTCCCTTGGAAGTGATAAAATTTGCCAGGCCGAGTGATAATTGAACGCATTGCGACAACCCGAGTTTTGTTCATTTCATCATAGTGCAGGGTGTAGACTGTATATTAGGGTTTTCTCTTTGCAAGACTATAAACTAGCTTATGAGGTTTGTGTATTCTATAGAGGTGTGGATAAGCTATAAGACCCATGTTTGTACATTTTTGCATCTTGGTTACTCTAATGGCTCCTAGCTATGGTACCAGATGTTCTACATACTTGTTGACGTGATTGTTACATTGTTGCAACAGGGAAGAGACCTGAGATTAAGCAAGAATCTGTTAGGCCTGGAGTATGGCGTTGTCCCATTTGTACGTTTGATAATGAAGAGAGCATGTCTTCATGTGATATCTGTGGGGTTCTTCGGAATCCCTTGGTCAAGACTAGTAGCAGTAGCAATGCAAATAGAGGTATCTTACTGCCCATTCTGTCCCTTCTCTTCATTGTTGACATAATTTTTGCTCTTTAGTTCTTCATAAATTTTGAGAAACGATGCTGTATGGCTTATTACTGTACTATGTATCGAGGACTGCAATATATCTTTGCGCTTATCGAGTGCACTTGCACAAGTATCTTGCACTATGTTAAAGTGATCTTTAGCCCGCCCGCCTGCCCCTTACATGATCTCCGTGCACGCAGTGCATGCAGCACCCATCCTTTTGGGGTGATAATACCTGTATTTGTGTCCATCGTACATAGGTTTCATCTCCTGTTTACAGCTCCTTCATAGATTAGATCTTTTTCATGCAGTTGGTGGCATGTGCAAAGATTCGGGAGCATCCAAAATGGCCAAATCTCTATTTGCGTCATTGCCGCACCGGACACCCCAAAAGGCTGTAATCTTTCAACCACAGAATGATTTAATTATGACCGAGGACTGTAACTTCTGCAAACCCGGAAAATTCCAAGGGCACTTTCATGATTTCTATAAGGCTTTTAGCTCTGAGAACCGTAACAAGGTTCATTTAGGTCTGCACATTTTCTAAGACAGGTTTCAATCCATAGAGATCTAAGTCACTTATCTTCAAAGTTGGGGAAATTTATATCCGTACTGTAAAATCTCGCTTTCTTTAATTTTATATCCCTGCTATCGCAGAGTTTCTTATTCTCTTATTTTCTTTGTCGACTATGATAGACCCTTTCAAGTTTGATGCCCCGTCTCCAGATGATTTGGTATCTATTGGACTGCGTTCTTCAAAAAATTACTCTAAAGGTACTTTTTTTCTGGTTTCAACTTTACTTTGGGTAACATGTTACTATAAGTTAAACTACTATTTATTGAATGGAACACTAAGAAGATTGTGTGCTCTATAGTCTCAGTTGGAACTTATTCAACTTTTATGCTGGGTGTTTAAAGCCTTTTAACTTCTATGCTAATTGGCTTCTGGTTCAAAAAGGCGTGGTTTGGCTGGGGAGTTTTTGACTCGGCACCACTTTGAGCAATAGGGAGATTATGCAACGGGGTCTAAACTTTGTTTTTGAGAAATATGGAAAGACATAGGAGAGCGTAACGAAGCATTGATATAGGCTGAGAATTTTAAACTAGCTTAAAATTTCACAACATTATCTGACCAAGTGTCACGCCCCGAAAAGAACCTGATTGACTAAACATATCATCAGCATAATCGCATCAAAAGGATCAATTTGATGTCATTTATTACACATTTTGACTAAGTACAGAAACATAAGCTTAATGTGCTTTGGCAACATAAAATCCTAACCACGTATAAATTGGCCCCCAAGTATAGGCAACTAAAAATTAATAAAACTACAACATAATTAAGGCAAGTGCAGCATATCTAAATGTACTGTATACTCAGTACAATACTGTCACATGTAAGTTTACAGAATAACTAAGCCTACTGGAACTGCAGTAGAGTAAAAGAAAAGTAGCATGTGGTCACTTTGTGTAATTGAAGGAAAGTGAGGAGCCGAGGACAAATGGGGACTCCTTATTAGGACTTTTAGACAATGGTATTGATTTATTGATAGAGATCAAGAGGTTGAAGGGTTGCAATTTTGGGATTTGCACCTGGATTTGTCGCGCTGAGACTTAGAACTCGCTTGTGTCTTTATGGCTGAATTGTTTTCAGCTAATGACAAGTGACCAAAATCACAGAAATTGTTCCCAGAATATGGTGTCTTATTGCAAATATTAGTTGTTGACTGCATGGTTACCAAGCCAAAACAAGAAACTGTAGCACAGCTGTAATGAGTAGTATTCTGGTTGCTAAATTTTCCTTATTGGAATTTTAGGGTTAAGTTTCTTATGCTGTGTCTGTTTTCACCTTATGGAAAATGCAACAAAGAAGGGCGCTGATTTTACCTAGATAAGTAGGATCGGGCCATGCACTCACGAGTGAGATTCAGGTCTATAACTGGTTAAGTGCGGGTGTGAGAAGCAGCCAAACTTCGCAAAGAGCCGTAGGCCAATGGTTGCAGCCAAATTTATTGGTAAGGTTAGTTAACTGGTAAATGCAATATGAGGACAGATGGAGAAGTTTTGGTGGAAACTGAGATTTGAAGAGGAATTAGGAGACACTAAACATAGTTCTGTGTAAGTAAATATGCATTACGTAGAATTCTCATATGACATTTTGATGCCATTTGAACACTGCATACACATAGCAAAACTGCTAGGCTGGCTAAGTTGTATTTTACTAATGCCTTAGGATGAGTTCAGATTAGTATGGGTCCTGTCTTAAGCGCGAGTCCAAAAATTAAGAAGCCCAATTTTGCATGTTATTCTTGCTGTCTCTCTCCTTGAAATAAATGCAGTCTTTAAAGCATCAATGTGTAATAGCAATGGCACTATGCACCTAAAGTGATCAGTTGGATTCGGTCCTTAGTTTGTTATCTGGCATTTTACGATAACTCTTATCTTCCAATACTTGCAGCCAACATCAACAAGTTATTTTCTTTAGATGTCCCCTCTGGCATAAGAGAGGAAGATACTGAACGAGAGTTTGGTGCTAAATCGTCCAATAGCTCTTCAGCATTGGTTTCAAAAGTTGGACGTGGTAGCTCAGAGGTGAAGAGTTATTCCTCAACGGGTGGGAGTGATCCACAAGCTGTTACCAGTAAAATTAGTAATCTGTCTTTGAATGCCAAGTCTGAAAGCTTGAAGAATGCTGATGGTGGAGGGGCCTTATCACGTTCGGAGTATAAACCTGAGAAATGGATGCTACTTGATCCATCGAAAGACAGATTGAGCCAACTCAATCTTGCAATTGTATGTCAGAATCCTATATTCTTATTACACTTTCTCAACCCCTGAACTCCTCTTCACCATTACTTTTTTTGGGCTGTTTCCTGTTAATTTATCTTCTTAGGTTGGTCATGTCGATTCTGGGAAATCAACAATCTCGGGAAGGTTGTTACACCTTTTGGGGCGAATATCGAAAAAGCAAATGCACAAGAATGAAAAAGAGGCTAAGCAACAAGTAATCTCGCTCTTAACGTCACTTGTTTTTTGCATGCTGTTTCTTCCGAGGAAGCAAAAGTTTGTAAAATTGTATTTGCTGCTTGTTCTTATACCAGGGAAAGGGGTCCTTCGCTTATGCTTGGGCACTGGATGAAAGTGCTGAAGAAAGGGAAAGGGGAATAACTATGACAGTGGCGGTTGCTTATTTCGATTCGAACAATTATCGCGTTGTTCTGCTTGACTCCCCTGGCCATAAAGATTTTGTTCCTAACCTGATATCGGGGGCAACACAAGCAGATGCTGCCATCCTTGTTATAGATGCCTCACTTGGTTCATTTGAAGCAGGTATGGAGGGTATGGATGGTACTGGAGGACAAACAAGGGAACATGCACAACTTATCAGAAGTTTTGGTGTCGAACAGATCATTGTTGCCGTTAATAAGATGGATGTTGTAGGATACAGCAAGGAACGTTTTGATATAATTAAACAGCAACTTGGAATGTTCCTCCGGTCTCGTGGTTTTAAGGATACTGCTGTGTCATGGATTCCATTGAGTGCTGTGGATAACCAAAATTTGGTGGCATCTGCATCTGAAAAGCGATTATTGAACTGGTTAGTGTTCTTGTGCTTCCTGTTCATCATCAAGTGCTTTTATTAAATCTTTCCTCGATAAAAATGCATTCCCTGGATTTTGCAACTTGAAATGCAGAATCAAGCGGAATATAGCTAGAGGTTTTGACATTAGGCTTGTACAACAGTGTGGCATTGAACCAAGCCAATTATGGATAGAACTTGTCTAGCAGAACTTGCTACAGCCTCATGTAAATCTCGTGAGTATTTTGAAGCCTGATAAAATCATTGAGGGAAAATCTAAGGAGTGCATCTTTAGTTATGCCTAAAGCTTTTCTTTGGATTTGCTTATCACTAGAACAACGTCAACAAGTACCAATAGTAAACTACTTAATCCAGTTCAGTACCAGGTATTTATCATTCATGTAAATCTTGAACGAGCAACTTTGAGGGCAACTCAACATTAGCAGAATTTGAACTCTCAACAAAGATTGCAGGCCTATAGCCCCAAACTAGGAAAATTAATCCATACAAATTTTCTAATTAATTTTTTTAGGTTCAATTAAAGCCCCATACAAGGTCACTCCAAAACCTATACTGAAACTAGATCTGGAGAAAAGGAAAATCACAAATTCAGAACTCATCATCATTGGAAAAATATGAATTTTTTGGAGGAAGTCCCGGTATACAATCTAAATAAGATACACTTTTTTTTTAACCATAAAATTGGGTTGGCCATGAAAAATACCATTAAATTTCTATTGTACCAAAACAGAACATTACTTGTGCAAGCCCAATTCTCCGAACCGTCACATAGTCTCTGAAAGCGTGCGATTAGTTGGAAAGTAACGAGGCTAGAACTGGTTATGCTTCGATCGAGGGAGGGAGGGAGTTGATCTAATCTACACTAGATTAGATCATCTCTGCTTTTGACTATTCTATTAATATTGTGTAATGTACTGTGAAGTGTATAACAGTGAAATGGGTAGAATCTCACTAAGAAGCTTATAAGTACAGTGGACACAAAGTGAGCAGTATATAATACATTTAAGAAGCTTAGTTTAATGATATATGGTTACTCTCTTGCTAGTATTAGTAGTATGAGAAGTCGTGAAACAAGCAGTGGCTGTCCAGAATTGAAAATACCTACCGGAAAGTAGGGAAGTTCTGTACAAAGACATCCGCACTTTCGAATATGACGTATGAAAATGTGAAATGAAGTTCTATCCTTTTTCCTCCATTAAGTTTTTGCACTCGTTCTACTCAAATTGCACTTAAAGTTTAGGTAACTCTGCCATGTCCAAAAAATAGCCCTATAATTATACTACTACTAAGCTTCTAAGTTGTGGTCTAAGGAGATGGGGCTAAATGTGGCATAACATGTTTTTGTTTTTGTCCTAAAAAAAAATAACTTTTGGCAGCTATGCTATTTAGTAATTCTGGTGGGGTGTTAATTGCAGGTATCAAGGACCTTGTCTGTTGGATGCTATAGATTCTCTTCAATCTCCTGCGAGGGATTACTCAAAGCCTCTATTAATGCCCATATGTGATGTTGTTAAATCACAGTCACAAGGACAGGTATCTGCCTGTGGAAAGTTGGAGGCTGGAGCTCTTCGAAGTGGATATAAGGTAAATGTCTGAATGGTGGTATTTTGAAAAGAATGTTTAATGGTATCTAATGAGGAATACTGAGCCCAGTGCTTGTCGGAAAGTAGCAATTAGACAGTTTCGCCCGGTAATCTGATCCAGTTCTTTCTATGCTTTACTGCTTTTGTTCCATGTTACCAACTTCTCCTTTTCCAAGTAATTTGCATGCAACTAAATCGTACACCAGTTACTGGCTGTCATCCTTTGCCACAAAATCAAGAGTCATCCTTGGAGTAATCTGTTTAAAATCATCCTCTTAGTTTAAAGTTGATTTGCCTTTTCCTATTAGGCATGAAAGGAAATGCAAGATTCAGATATGACCCGATGCAGATACAACAATACATTAAAATGTAAGAAATACTACGATACGTACACTACAGGGATATGACAGATCAAAAGGAGCAATTAAATTTTGCTTATCCGACTTCATGTTTGACTCTCAACCCAGTGCAGTGCACTACTAACAAGCACCCAATAGGCTTGCTTGTAACAAAGGTTAAACGGGCAATCCCTAATTCGTCTCCATGGATTTGATTTCAGATAATATTGTTTAAGTGTCCTAAATTATATTGAAAAGCAAGAAGCATGACAGTAGTGAAGGAATTACAGAAATTATGACATGACAAGAATGAGATAGAAAATTTCAAATCTACGGGTACAAGTATTATGGAGAAAGACTGTTAGAAAAAGGGAATATTAACATATTTTAGAACATGTCAAAAATAGAGAGGAAAAAGTGAGAGGGAGGGGGAGAGGGTCATCAATATATAATCTCGGTCGGGCAGCTGCGAGGAATGACGAGTGCCTTGAATCTGATTTATTCAATAGCTCTTTAGAGATTTGACCAATTGCACCATCCCATAGAAAAAGAGTGCAAAAGTGTGTGCTTATATATGTTTATGTTGTAATTGATTTAGTGCCACAGAATACAAAATGTTGCTACTGATGATAATAATTGCCTTTACATGAAGGTTTTAGTTATGCCAGCAAGGGAGATTGGGGTGGTGCGTTCTCTGGAACGCGATTCTCAAACTTGTGACATTGCAAGGGCTGGAGATAATGTAGCTGTTATTCTACAAGGCATTGATTGGAGTCGTGTGATGGCGGGGGGTGTTTTGTGTCACCCTGATTTTCCGGTGGCAGTAGCAAGCCATTTGGAGCTGAAAGTTCTTGTGTTGGATGGCACAAGCCCAATTTTAATTGGCTCTCAGGTAGCTTCCTATGCAACAAATATTTATTTTCATTGTTTGTCCACAATCTGTTTTGTGTAAGTGCACACACACATTTAGTCTCTTCTGTGGGATTGGGCAGCTGGAGTTTCATATACACCATGCGAGACAAGCTGCTAGAGTTGCAAGAATAATTTCGTTGCTTGATCCAAAGACTGGAAAGATGACCAAGAAATCACCAAGATGTCTGGTAGCGAAGCAGAGTGCTGTAGTTGAGGTTTGTCAGAGTAACAACTCTGTACTGTATTGATGTCCTATTTGAGTTCTTCAAATTGGTTTACTAGTTCAGGAGCCTGGACTCACTTCGTGTCTCGTATATCAGGTGGTTCTGCAAGCACCAGTTTGTGTGGAAGAGTTCTCAAGCAGTAGAGCACTTGGGAGGGTGTTCCTCAGATCTTTGGGAAGAACTGTTGCAGTTGGGGTAGTAACGCAAGTTAAAGATGGGCAGCAGTAGACCACTTCGGCATAAGAGGTTTCCATGACAGGATGGAACTTGGCACACTTGCAACTCAAAGGACAGTATGTACTGAAGTACTGACGTGAAACGTGGGCTGCGAACTCGGGAATATTTTTTTTTCTCCTTATTATGTAAGAATGATGACGAGGGCTTTTCCCCTGTAGGGTTGTACTATAGATGAGATTAACCATCCTCGGTGGGATCATTTGGCGGCTATGATACGAGACTGCACTTGTGTAAATGTGCCTCGTGAGGATGTATAGTGAAGGTTTCCCACCGCTAGGTAATTTTAACCCTCTAGCAATGGGGTTTGTGTTCATGTACCCATAAATCCAATAGCAGTTGCAAAAGCTGTACGTCTCCAATTTTTTCTTACAGCACATTGTACGGGACCCAGATTTAACAAGTCTGGACGCTTTTGACGCATAACCACTTCATGGAGCTAAATCTTGGATCCATATGTGTGCGCAAATGAGAAGGTGCCTTTACACAAGCATGGCATAAGATGGCGTTAGCCGTGACACAGAGAGAGTTCGAGTTGGTCTATCCAGTCAGGCATTATTGTGACTAAGGTTGAGATTGGACCTTAGTATGAATACTTTTTTCTTCCTCCAAAAAGTATAAGAAATATATTTTTTAAGATCATAATTGAGTCAACATACGTGATTTCAAGGATCGATAACAGAGTAGCGGAATAAAAAACAAAGAAAAAAAAGCCAAATGAACAACATAAATAAATGCTTAACACGCTTAGGTCTATAGAGATTAAGAAAGGTGCAAATTAAGACATTAACCAGAAAAAAAAGGAATGTTCACTCATATTTAAATGCTCTCATAAAATCATAATACATCCAAGATCATTTTGTGACACTATCGGCACTTAAATTCCACAATATTTTACAATTTTGGATTAATTTAACTTTAAATAAATTAAAGATAATGTAATATTGGTTTAGGTTTAATCAAAAAATATTTTACTAATCGGATGCCCATGAAATTGGAACGAAACAAGTTCTCATTTCCTGTCACGACCCGAACTCACGGGTAGGCCCGTGAGCTAGATCCGTGACCGGCCGCATGCTCATTAAGCCTTCATACAGGGCTCTGCCAGACCTTTATTAATCTGTACTCATAATTTAATCCAACTACTAATTCTACATAATAAATTTGGTTACTAATAGCCTCACTTAAAAATCTCTCGATGATTGAATCAAAACCTTTAATTACATGTTTATCCTGCCTCTGTTGTAATTATGGTTCACTCTGGACTCATGTCCCCGTATTGATATATATATTTCTGAAAATTCCCCCCCAAAAAAAAAAAAAAAAAAAAAAACCAGCCCTCGGTCCTCTCTCTCTCTCTCTCACACACAGCGACAGAGGCAGAGAGACAACATGCCCTGACTGCCAAAATCAACTGACAGAGTTGATAAATAGTACTCACCAGTCACCACAAAAGGAGAGAAGGGAGGTGACGGGGGCATCGAAATGGCGGAGTCATGCATAGGCGGTGTCGAAGAAGGAGGAGGAGGTGATGTTGGCGGTGGTGGTGGCGCGTTCGTTTACGCTTCAATACCTCTTGGCGGGCCTATATTCGTCCCCGACATGGCGGGTCCACTCACTAGGGTCTCCGACTTCGAGTCCACCGTATATCAACTACTTCAGGTACAAACATACCTACAGTCACACATACCGCCCTTCTATTTGACTGATTGTTGTTTTTCTTGCCATTCGATGCCACTGCCTTGATTTTTTTCTCTCAAATCTTATTTTGGTTTTGTTTTGTTCGAATGTAGGATCTCGAAAAAGAGGTATCTTGCGCCTCTAGCTCTAGCCATACGTTTGATGACGACGGTGATCTACTGTAAGTCCCTTCTTTCTTTCTAATCTTTCAACTTTCGGCCTCCTATTTTACATGTTTGGTACCACTATAAGCGGAACATTTTCCCCCTTTCACTTTTTGCAAATTCCCACAATACATTAAGTACACTTCTTTTGTCGTTGTTTCCGGAGGCCGTAGCTAAACATATACGTATTTAATCCATGATTGCTACTTGATATCAATCCGATGTATTGTACTAAATCTATCTTAGAATTAGCAAAAAGTCATGGGAAACTTTAATGCAATGGAGGGAGTCTTGTTCTAGGATATAGATTGATCAAATAAAATGGCATATGTTCAAGTTTGTGCCAGAGCTATGACTTTATGGTAATTGTCAGTCGTAAAGTCTATCCAATCTTTTGCTCATATGATGTACTTGTTTATCCGTATATCCGCACATGTATATATTACATATCTATTCATATGTGAAAATCTCATTTGTTTCTAAGTTCTCTTGCTTGACTGTGTACTTCGGATGCTCATTAGTTTTAAGCACATTCATGCCCTTTCACAGGGTCGACGATCTTAAAATTCTTACTGAGGAGGAGCTCGTCAATAAGGCTTTTGAAGTAGCATTCGAGGTATGTTACCTAGAATGTTGTCATAGGGACGTCTCAGTGATTCTGTTTCTTCATGAATTGTTCTTATATGATTGTAGGATGATGAGGTGGTCGGGAATGCTTCACAAGTTTCAAAAGAGTACCCCAATGCAGGGTTCGTAATTTTGGATTCAATTCCACTACTTTCAAGCTATTTACAGTCACAATGAGTGATATAATGTTGAATTTGCTATATAGACTTTGTTGCTTTGCTAGTATGCTACTAAGCTACCTCCCTTTTGTTTTCTTTTATTCAAGTTTCTCTATATATAGTGGTAATCATAAGGAACAATGCTGTGAACATTGGAAAACCATTGATTCTCATGTCTGTAGTTTTTGACCCTGTCAGTGTTAACTTTTACCTCACTTGTACAGAACTTCCTGATGTGTAGGGATTAGAGAAACTAACGAATCTGGTCCACTTAAATCAAGTCTATGCATATGTAAATAAAGTTTATCGATCATTTTGGTAAAGGTTGACCAAAGCTTCAGCATCCTTACTAGAGTGCTTTAAGATATGATCTCATGAGCGATTTTTGATTGAGCAAGAATCTACTTGTCATGTTTCCATCTCTACTTCAGGTCTACTATAACTCAATGAATCGACTAGATTCCTTACGTCTCAGTTGGGGTGAGGTTTGCTGCTAAGGTAACAAGAAATGAGACAGCAGGGTGGAAATCATGGTAAGGTTTTCGGCATCTTTGTAATAATAACATTTTAATTCCTTTTAATGAGTAGAGAGGGAATTACCCTCACGAATTTAAGTTGACATCAACTAGTATCAGCCAAACAGATAAGATGAAGCTTCCAGAATGGAATAGAAATGAACAGCAGGAACTGGAAGCATTTTGAACTTGATAAGTTTATGCTTCTGCTGTTGATTACTGTGTTTATTAATGACAATTTTGCCCCAAGCATCTGGCGTCCTGTTAAAGGAGCCCTACTGATCCATCCAGATGCTCCTTCCTCTTTATTTATTCGTACTATATTCTAGTTAGGTTGAGTCTCCTACATTATGAATACACTAAAGCGAGGTGGTCCAGGAAGTATTCCATGGGATGCAATTTTACTCTACGTGCCGATGTTTTTCATAGTCATTCACATCATATAAAATGGCTGATGTGCAGATTGCCTAGTTTATTTAAACACCCTGGCCCCTCTTTCTTTTTCGAGTTTTCTGTGGTTTTAATTTTTACTAAACAATTGTCTGGGATCCTTGGAAATATATGCTTTGAGTGATGTAGCTTGGATCCAACTGTTTATTATGTTTAAACAGAAACTTCATTAACATCCAAGTTTTCAGGAAACCAGATGATGACGGTATATCCGGCACCAAAGATGCTTGTTTAGAAAGCTCAGAGAGAGTAAGGGATGCTGTACAGATAGATGATTCTTCAAATGAGTCGCCTTCCAAAACCGTTGTACATGGACAATCTGAAAAGATGGTCTTGAGGAATAGGAAGGGAAAGAGACACATTGATTGGGAGAATGATACTCTTGAAGAATGTAAAAATAAATTAAAGAAGAGCAAGAAAAAGAGGAATACTCTTGAAGTATATAAAAACATCTCAAAGAAGAGGAGGAAGAGGCGCGTTAATCGGAAGACGGATACAGTTAATGTATGCTAGTTGCTCACTTCTAACCTTTTACTTTTTGTCTGCTCTCTTTTTTCCATTATTGAGCTATTGGGCTAACTTTGCATGCTGATCTTGCGACAGTAGAAATAAAGTAAAACTTTGCATTTTATATGGCATTATGGTTGCTATATAAAGGAATTTTCCTTGTCAAATCCCATTTTCAGTTCATTCCCTTGATTTCTATTCACGTTTTTAAGTTGTTGGGCTTTGGCAAAATACTCCGATGCTGCTGATAATGATCCTTCAACTACAAAATTTTTGCTCTTGTTGGAGAAACTAATGGGCCGTGTCATACGTTTTTCCTTGTACATTTTAATTATCATGTCTGGTAGAGAGGACGGAAGCGTGAAAGGAAGGCTAATAGGTAAAATAGGAAGGCCACTGGAATAGTTTCTTTAATGGTATTAGTAGGGAAGGACCCTGATTCTTTCTTGTCTTTCATAGATCAAGGGATAAATGTAAGAAAGAAAAGGCTATTCTTGAGTATACTATTGTGCCCTGATACATGGGATTACTGTTCTTGGGAGTACTCCATTCTTCTCACTTTTGGTAGGAAAAAAATGGTTTGATCCACTGGGGAAGATGCTTCCCTCCACTTTTTCCTCCTCCTTACACGATGATGGGCAACAAATGTTTCTCCTCTCATTTCTTTTATCCCCCTTGGCTTCTTAACCCTACATCGTTGAAAGTTTTTCTCAATTTAATCTTGTTACCATGACTTTGTTTATGTCAAACGCTGCATCTATTCGTATTGCATTTGAAGATATTCTTCAAACTTCATGTACAGGAAAGTTATATTGCAAAAGTTGAGCAACTTGCAAAAATTAAACAAAAGCAAGATGAAGACAAAGCTGCAGCGAGACTTCATTCATTCAAGTATGTAGTTGTTAGATTTATGGCATCCAGTCATTGGCATCTGTTTTGTGTCTCTGTTTGTCCCTCTATCTGTCTCTTTCTTTCCCTCTCTCCAACATCCCCCACCGAGACAGAGTGAGGTGAATCGACGTCCAATATAAAGTTGACTTTGGCTTTTTATTTCTTATTTCAATCTAGTGGCAGTGGCAGTGGCAGGATGAATGAATGTGCAATTATATCCTCGGAGCAAATTGAGAGGATATCTTCCCTTAGATCTATAAGTTCTGCAACAAAGGTTTTTTGCTATTTCATATGCTACTTTTTCATATATCTTCAACCATGATTTGTTTTGGTCCAACTTCCGTAGTTCATTTTTTAGTAACCTCCATTTGCTTTGCACATAAAATAGTGATCCTTGCGAACATGAAAGATTGCCGCTTTGTTAGCTAATTTTGAACTTATGTTTCATCTTTGTTATACTGTGTGTGTAACATGAGTCAAACTACTTCTTGTCCATTTAACAGGGAGCTAACAATTAAATTTCTAAACGATAATGAAAGTTCATGTCGTAACGCACTACTTGTGCAAAGTTTGGTGATACTTTTGGTAAACGTACATTTAGCACCATAATTATCATCAACATGAAATTCTAATTCAATCTCTTCTTCCACCTCAAATTTAGATAGTTTTGAATTTTTGATCAAGTCCAGTTATATAGGCACTCTATTCTTGATATTTAGTTTACATGTTCTATGAGCTCTCTAACTTATTAGAAAACAAAAAGCTGCATAAAATTTGCAGTTAAGATACTATATAGCTTCCTTCATTCTAAAATTTTCACCCTTGATGAACAATCAGTTAGAAGTTCCCTTACATCCTAGTCTTTTCTAGAACCAACGTACAGATGCACATATTGGATACTCTAAAAAAGTATTCGGATGCTTCACCATTTGGTCTTTTTTTTTTCTTTCTTTCTATAGATACTGTGTGTATATGTACATAAAAGGAACTTAGTTTATGAACTTAATTAGTAGACACACAATATAGCAAACGATATACGATAAAGCAAATAGTACAGAGAGATGCATCTAGATACTTGGCTTGGAATCACCTTTGACCGAATCAAGGAAGCTATTATACATCGAAGACATGAAAATGATCATTAATATTAAATTCTATAAGAGTTGGAGTTAAATACGTAGTAAAAAGAACTTTGGTTTCTGTAACTTGGATTGTAGAAACAAATTTTAGCATCAATATATGGCCAACTATGTGTTGAGTCCCTTGGGTTGGGATGACGAGCATGGTAAGGGAAGAAAGTGGTCCCATGGGTTCTACCATGGGAAGGTGCTCACCATAGTTTGACGGTTATAAAGTTCGAACGAAAGGACAAGTCTTTAATTGTGGAGTTGCTGGCTTATTCTTCTACCAGAGGCATGGGTTCTTTTTTACTCCTGTTGGTTTCCAAATAAGTATGTCACGTATAATAAATGCAAGGCAAGGCCTCTTCTTCTACAAACTCAATGCTAAGTCAAAGAGACAATTAGAGAGCGGAAGTTTATTTAGATGTTAGGATTTCATAGTTAAATGCAAACAAAGTGAAAAAAAAAAAAAACATCATGAGAGGTGTATGGTGTGGGGGTTTGTTCCTGGTGACCCCAGCCTCATTAACCTGTAAGCTTTCCAGGGTCTTAACAATTCGTTATCCAGGACAAATCTGGGATAGCCTCACTTTTGCATACTGATATACAAGCTCACTTTGCCCTTTTTAGTCGTCGTTCTCAATCTCCTCGTCAACTGTGTTGATGTCATCCTAATAGCAATAATTTGTTAGATTAGCCCACTGCCCTTTTCTTTTTCTTTTTCCTCAATTTATTTGTCAATTTTGCTCACGTTATTCTCAAATCAACATTTGTTAGATAGGCGCACTTTCGCTATTTTCTCAATCTTTTCGCTGCCTAGGCCCCGCTTAATGTTTGAGAAAATGCAATAGCGCCAGGTTTTCATTCTGGTAACTACAATATTAAAACAACTGATTGTCTGTAAGCACGATAGCTATCATATAAATTACTACTTAAGTATCTCTCACTATCATATAAATTAATACCCAAGTAAGAGTCTCTCTTCTTCTCTCTGCCCTCTAGAATATGCTGGACAATGGCTTCTTGAAGCTTGCGACAAAGGCAAAAAATTCACCAAGTCGGCAATCGACTATTACATGGCCTTGCAAAGTTGAGAGCTCGGAATAGCGAGTTACATTGGTGTGCCCAATTCTTTTTTGGGCTTGAGGGGTGGGCGGGGACTAAATGGATCATGGATAATTACTTATGACAGGAAGGCATAATGATGGGGATGGAGACCTTAAGTAATCTGTACTAAACTTTCAGTTACTAATATACGTTTGTGGCATGGCTATTGTCATATGTTTTTGAATAAGTTTACTAGTATTGCTATTGCCTATTGGTGAATTAATCAAACTTGCAAATAAATTCTGGATAGATGAACAACTATTTCAGATTCTGAGCTAATTGTAGCTACCACCATATGTCTTTTGATAGGTTTATAGGACTTGCCAATAGGTTTTGAATATATTAACGAGTGAGAAAAGGAATCTTAATAACATGGTCAATGGTTATATAAGCTCAGGAGTCTAAGCCTGTGAAGGACATATTTTTTTGTGTTCGGTCATTAGAGTGTGTCCTCAAGTATATGTAGTTGACTATATTATTGCACTTCAAAAAATTTATATTATTTTGTCAAGTCCATTTTACTACGTATCGAACTATTTTATAGCTACCATTCTTGGAGAAAATTGCTAGTAAGACGCAATCAGAAGTCAGAACTTATCTACAGTCCCAAACCTAGGCTGTCTTGGTTTTAGGCAAGTTGTTTATGTGTAACAATCTGATAACTCGAAGTCTCTGCGTTGTTTGCCTGTAAAAAGTCTTTGTACGAAAAGAAAAAAATGACAACTTGTGACAAACTTATCAAACTCTTGATGTACGTTGGAAAATTCAGTTTCCCGTAGTTATTATTATTATTTTTTTTAAATCAAATTTTGATGGATAGAGATTTAAAGTATTTGACATGGACTCTTATATAAAAGCCAACAACACTCTTACCTTATTCCATGTATGCCCCTTAAGTTTGCATTTCAAACCTACTGAGTCCCTTTTCTTTTCTTTTTTCCTTGCCTAATAAGTCGCTGCGGTGAAATTTGGTGTCCTATGTAACCTTCCCTCCATTTTTTGGACGGAAGGCGTGTTCAGAATGACCTTCCTAACCCCTATAAAACTTTCTCTTACCACCCCGCTGCCCCTCTTCACTTCTTCTTCATCCCCTGTGCGCACACCCACAACCGGTCGCCACCTCCCACCCCCCACCCACCCAGCTAAGTCTTCCCACCCTCCCACTTCCCCACAACCCCCTCCCCTACCCATCCCCCCCACGTCCGAGACACACATCCAAACCCTACAGACGCGACAGAAACCCACACACCAACGGACAGACACAAACACACACCACGGTCGCTACCCCCCACCCCTCCCTCGAGTGGCCGCTGTTCTGACCACCGTTCCACCACCGTACAACCTCCCACCCAAATAGAGAATTACCACCCTTCTCAATCCAGGCGCTCACAAGCTCGAATTTGCGAAGGTCATGCTAGATCAGGCAGGTTTTGTGTAAGAATGACGCAATTTTGAACGCCTGTGAGGAGATTTCGGCAACATCGGCAGCATTGAGAAGGAGATTAGAGGCGACATGGCTGATCAAGGCGTGCTGTTTGTTGGCACTAAGAACCACTGCACCCTTCCTGCTGACAGAAAAGCTGCCACAAGACCTTAAAGCCAATCACCCCTTCTACCACACAAACAAGCTGGCAGATCATGGACTGGGCCGACAACACCTTCAACAATCTGACCTGCACTCCGACTCAAAATAACCCCACCGCACGCATCCGCCGTCGACCACGCCTTCCACTTCATCGGCGCCAAAAAACCCCCCCCTCCGCTGAATGGCGATTTCGACAACAACTCAACGAGCTCCCCAGTGCTGCGATGTGACGAAGAATACGAGATGGTGGTGGTGATCCGGTCTGGTGTTCCACGGTTAGAGTGTAATGGTGGTGGTGGTGGTAGGTGCTAGTGATGATGATGAAATGACATTTTTGCGGTTTGTGGCTGATGGCGGTTGTGCTCCTTTTATGTGTGGCTGATGGTGGGCTTGGTACTTTGTGGTGGGTTCAGATGTTTCTTGTCGTTTTTGGCGTCGGTGCTTGATATGGGTGTGTTCGTAGTGGTGATGGGTGGCGGCGTTGATTGGAAATGCTTCAACTGGGCTGAAGAAGAAATGAGCAGAATTTTTCTTTAAGAAAGGTGGGGAGGGAAGGGAAAGCTGGTGTTTGGTTATGGGGTTAGCCCATATATATATCTATTTATAGGTATGTGTGTGTATATATATGTTACGTTTATATGTATACTTCTGCTTCCTTTTTTGAGTTTTTAAGATGGTCAAACACAACTTTCTTGGCCCACAAATTGGACTGAAGGTCTTGTGGAATGCAAAATTTTTTTTTAAAGAACCAAGTAGGCACAAAAAAAGAGAAAGGGACTCGGTGGGTTAAAAATGAACAATTAAGGGGCATATAGGGAGTTACTCCTTAGCAAAATCTAGAAGTTTAAACAGGGTATTTTAAACAAAAGGCTTGATACAGTATTAAAGTTAATAAACCCCTCAACTTTAATGAACAATAAACTCAGAAGGGTATTTTTAGGAAAGACGCTTAATATTGTACTGCAAGTCAAAAACACCCACAAAAAGACCATTTAATTCCTTCCATGCTTTTATATAGTTCATATATGTTTTGGGTTAATTATGTTGACCTCTCCTGAGGTGAGTTGAAAATAAGATAGCTCCTCTGCCGTTTCTGAAATAGCACTGCCCTCCCCTGTCACTTTTGTTGGACAGAAAAGGTTGACTTTCTTGACCCAATTTCTGCTTCAGGTCGACTATATCCCATTCAATCAATTGGGTTACATATACCTACCTTGCTGTTTCCGAAATTGCACTTACTTCTTTTGTTTATGGTATTTAAATTTTACAGTTGCTCTTAACTATGCTGTTTAGGCCAGCTTCCTGTTCCTGTTAGGTAAGTTAGCAGCCACCACTTGCAATGATTGGGCATAGATTTCTTTTCTGTAATGGAAATCTGTTCTATACTAAAATTGGATGGTAATTGGGTGGTTGATAGGGAATTTAGGTAAATGTATGAAGTTGATAAATGCGGAAACTAATTCGGACTTCATAAGTGCCCCTCTTTCTCCACTACAATTCACAAAGAAGAAATATTAATCAGAAGGCTTTTTGGCTTTATCCAACAGTGTAAATGCATTTTTCCATTTGTACTTGATGACAAAGTCTTAAATTGCTTGATACAAGTGTAATTTTACAGGGTCCAAACAAAGTTTTGTACCCCTCTCTAACCCCTTTTTGCATATCCGCGAGCTAAATTTTCTTAGTTCCTACAAGAGTTCGATGCTGCAACTTCGTTTTACGTGAACTTAAGTTCGTTTTTCTTGCAATAGTGTTGACAACTTAGACTTTCTATTAATGGCCCCTGATCCTTGGTCAGTATGTCACGAAGTCGAGAGACTTAGGTTGGAGTTCATGATCTGTGGAATGAATCGTACAGTGCAGAAGAGCATTCTACTTGCTAGTTTTGAATCATGGCATAATGAAGAACATATGGTGAAACTGTCATGAACCAACTGGTCTGCCCATCTTAGTTGTTTTTGAAGACCCTTGAATGAAAATGTTATCTATTCACGTCTATTATCGCTTCTTGTTCTCTCCCTTTCCTCCTGCCCACTTTCGTTTTCAAATGGTTGAACACCTTATTCTTCTTTCAAATGCCTATCAGGTGAGGTTATCAAATGCTCATGAACACGTACCTGTGCTTTATCCAGAAACTATTCTCTGCATCGAGGTTTACCATAGCCAAAGAGCGTGGCAAAAGGTTAGCCATCCATCTCCAACCATCGCCAAAGTCTTAATGGCATTTACTGGTGTGGGCCCTATATATTGGTGTTTTTGTTACTATCTGTTCAGACCACGGCGTTGGAAGAATATCATTTTCATTTGTATGATGTAAATATGATTCTGAGGCATCTTTAGTGGAGGGGTGAAATCTTCCTGTTAAGTGTTATGTAGTCGCTCAAGAGTACCCGAGGGCAAAAACCAAGTACAAAATGTGGAGCCAAAAGACCAGATAGAATTTCCAAATAACTCACCTAAAACAAGTTTAAATAGCCCTGCCCACCTCATAATGAAGAAGCACGTGGTGGACAGTCTCGTCATTTTCAGTAAATATGCAGCAAGAGTCGATGACTATACAAGTCCCACCCCATGAGGCTCGCCGGAGCTTTAAAAATTTCCCCCGTGGCTAAGAACAAACCCTTCCCCCCCTCCTTCCCCACCATAAATAATGGAAAAGAAAAAGTAACCACTATTCTTAAATTGAACCAAGCTCCCGAGATAACCTTAGTAGCTTAAGACTGCCTGATTGTGCACTCATAAATTGTCAACTATAGTTGCCCTATTACGGAGCTTCTTGCTGCTTTTACTGATTGTACTGTCCTCTTAAATCCATGTCTACATGAATTCCTTTTACTCTACTGCAGGCGATCAGACTTTCCTTTATGGTACTGCTTTAGATTCTATACTAGTAATAACCAGCATTAAAAGTGATCAAGTCAACTTGATATGTGATATTCACACGATACTGATTTACAGTTACGTCTAGTCTCCAAAACCTTTTTTCGGGGGTCATGCTTTTCTTTTCTTGAGTTGAGAAAAAGTTTTCTACAGTATCAATATTTTTTTTCGAGTTGCACTTTTACTCTTGCATCATGGCAATGCAACTGATGAGTTTGTGATATTACTTGAAGACTCAGGAGTTCCTGGTTCTCGGACAGCAACCATTGAGTGAATTGAGGGACAAGATGTATTGCTTGACGGATCAGATTATGAAGAAAGCAGGGCAGCATGATCCTTCTGGATATTTCCTTATTGAAGTAAGTGGCTATGTCTTTCAGCTTTTTATTTGAAGAAGCATAGTTTGTCATCTGCTTTAACTGAATGCTATTTCTGTAGGATGTGTTTTGCAATGATTTGAGGGAACACTCTGCCATAGATTACAGTAAACCTATACTTGATTGGCTCAGGGAGTCTAAAAAGGATGCACTTGAAAAATGGGAATGCATTCTATCTGGCGAAATACCACAGAAGCGAAAGGAAGTTTTAGGCAGTGGGATGGAACCAAAGCTGCCTCAGTTTAAAGCAGTTCAGATGCATAAAACACGCTTCTGTGATTTGAGTTTTCGCCTTGGTTCTGGATATCTGTACTGTCACCAAGTATGGCCTTCCACAACCTTCCTTGGCTAAATTTTTTTTGAGTTATTCTTAACTAAGAATGTAGGGAATCTTTGTTCCATATGCTTAGGCAGAGTTGTAGCGATTCTTGAAAGTTGTCATTTTCTGCTCCCCAACCCACCCCCAGCCCCCTCAACCCCCAAAAAAAGGAAAGAAGAAAAAAGAAAAAGAAAAAGAAAAAAGAAAAGGAGAATCAAGTAAAGAAAAAGAAAAAAAAGGACCCGACGTCATCAAAAGAATTCATTTGGTTGCCAATAAAGTGCATTGTTTTGGTACCAATTTTGCTGTTGACCTGAGAAACTGAGTCTTGCTTCGGTTCTCACCGTTGGAGTGCTTTGTTATCGAGTCTTTGCGCCTACTAATTGGTCATTTTTTGTTACTCTTACGGCGATACGGGAACAGGGTGCTTGTAAGCATGTAATTGTGATCAGAGACATGAGGTTGATCCATCCAGAGGATGTACAGAATCGAGCTGCTTATCCACTTTGCACATTTCAATTGAAAATGCGCCTTCAGAAATGCTCTGTCTGCAAGATTTACAAAGCAGAAAAGGTGACAGTAGATGACAAGTGGGCGCCAGAAAATCCTTGTTATTTCTGTGATTATTGCTTTTACATGCTCCACTATGTAGACGGGGCTCTGCTATATAACGAATTCTCCGTATATGATTATCACCATGAATAGTAGTTGCAATTGAAGCAGGGGCTCTATGCCCCCCTCTAGTTTTGGTGTGTAATTTTGCGTATGATAAATGAGGAAACTATATAGTGCTGGTTTAATAGTTTTGCAGTGTGTGAAGTGCTTCATTAATAAGTTCTAGAATGGTGACTATATTTTTGTGATGCTATTGGCATTCCAAATGTAGCTGCACATGTTAAACTATTTCCTTATAGGGTTTTTTTCAGTTGGTTTAGATTTTGGGGTGCCCCTAATGTCATACTATTTTCCTGTTTCAACAATAACAACCGAGTTGCCATGCGCTTATCACCAGTTCTTTCTCTGGAATGATATATGTTTGGAAAGCAAGACGACCTACAATTATTTCAAGGGAAATGCGAGCTAGTGTCATACTTCTTGTGACAAACAAAAAGGTGGATTAGCATATATCAATGTACCAAATTACAAGTATTTCAAAGTGAAAAATCAAATCTTTTCATTCTTGAATTTGTCCTCAAACTTGCTTGCTTGCTTGAACTAAGTCTGCACAACTCACAATCTAACATTGGAGATTACAAAGACACATGGGTTTATAAGTTACTAGACATGTTGAGCTTAGTTACAAAGGTGAACTCTCATGTGCATACGAGTCCGGCTTAGGTGCAAGTCATTCCAAGGCCAATTAAAAAAATCCACTGAAAAGCCATTTAACCGGGCGGGTCATGCTTTGTGTCCACACCATTGACTTTTGCCCCTTTCTTCACTGCAGAATGGCGACCTTTCCTCCGGTTTTTGAAATTCAGAAACTCTCTCGCTGTGGCTAAATTTCTGTTCTCTAAGTGCCGGTGATAAAAGCAAGCAGGAGGCTGATCCTGTAGCCATTGTTATTCGAGTGCTCGTTAGCAAAGCAGAGATTGTTGAATCCTGCAAGGTGGCAAGGTGGCCGTCCGAAACCTTGAGCACCGACATATTATCTCGGAGGGGGCGAAACTACTCCAAAGGACAGTGCATCACACGCTACAATCTGCTCAATTTTCCAGATGAGTTTGTTACACTAATTTCCGTTTTTGACATAATAATTTTCTGTTATTCCCTACAATTTAAGGGGTGGAAATAGCCATTTCCTTGTTCCAATATGGAGCCTGGAACTCCTGCACTGGACAGGAACATTTGTGAAAGTAACCTTCGACTGCAAAAGCTCTGGGACTGTCTAATTCTAAATCGTACAGACTTCATTACAAGCAAAGTTGGTGGTTGTGTATATTTCAATGTAATCTCTCAGCTAAGAAACCTCTTGAAATCTTGGTAGTGAGAGACCAGGAACTGGTAATATAAACGTTATGCATGATTCTTTACGGCCTATACCCATGCAAATGCTTGGCCCATCTTCTAGCCATGTATGGATCATGGTAATCCCAACCCTCAACACTGCTTGTCCTTCCTCCTACACTTGCCACAGTTTCCGTGCCATCACTTCTTCCGCTTTTATCGCCTAGGCTCACTGTAATTCTCCCTGTTCGAATGCACTCATCAATATCACCCTCAACGTAACTGTAATCCACACAGACATGTTCAGAATCAGCTAAATTTATTAGGATTCTCCTTTCATCATCACCTCTTAGATCACGAAGCCTCACAATCCTAGCATCCTCCCCTATCCTCAACTGAAGGTCTCTAATTGCACCTCCTAGTACCCTGGTAAGGAACTCTTCAAACTCATGCATGACAAACCCATTCGAAGTGCCAAAACCATATCCCACATGAAACCGATGGACAGGTATCGGTGCTTCCAAGTCGAACCCATGGTATGATCTTGTTGGGCTGTCAGACAGGTGCAGGATACAGGATCTTTCGTTTTCGTGCGTGCGGTCTCCCAAAATCTTTACCCCTTTCTTCAGCCCTTCGGTTGGATCTGCTTGCCCCATATAAAACAGGCGATCAATTACTTGCAGTGCTGTTCGCTTCCCATAGGATGTCATACGCCTAAGGGGGAAGACACGTGCTGCAGCAGATGAGTAGGTGACAATGGCTAAGCGGTCAATTGGTCGAAGCGAGAAAACCACTAGTGCCATGGATTGCTTTATAAGCCTTAAGTGAGGCCCATTGGGGCTTGCAACTAAGACCAAGTCAGTAGCAGGTTGATGTGCTAATGTCACACATAAATAAGCTTTATTAGGGGGAACAGAATGATATGGGGATTCTGCTAACAAATAGGAGGGAGGGTTCACGTGATTCCTTGACGAAATTCCACAAAGATGGCTGGTTTGGTTTGAGCGAAGAGGAAAGCCGGGGTGAGTGACTTGTACCGGTAAGAGAGAGAGATGGAGACAGGAATGTAACATTGTGCGGTCAGGCTCAATAGGGTCATCATCGTCATAGTGCGCAGAGCGTAGGAAGGAGCGCCTATGGACTCGGAAAGTGGCAATGGAGTCATCGAGTATTTGGAGGATGGGATCACTTTGGTTGCCATGGAAGGAATGTAGCGTGTTGAGATTGCGAGGTAGCTGGGTCCATTGTGCACGGCAAATGGGGCAGGTGATGCCACCATGGCGGACGTTGGAGGATATGCATGCGAAATGGAATGCATGAGAGCACTGCGCCGTAAATATAGCTTGGCCTGGGCTGGTGCCTGTGCTGTAACTCAGGGGATCAAGACATATTGTGCACAAGTTCTGCAAGCACCCAGAAAAAAAGAAAAAGAACAAAAGATAACGTAAGGTCACAATGAATTGACCTGCAAAATATACCATGCATGACACTGGGGAATTTTATGAAGAGAAAATAGATGAAGGAAGGTAATATGCAGTATATTCAAAGGGAATATAGAGAAATGTCTTCTAACATTCCCTTTAAAGTTATCTTACCAAAGAGCAAGTAGTGAAGAGACAAATTGACGAAACTAAGTAAATTGACAGGCTAATTGTCCACGACTAAGAAAGCACGTTTTCCTCGAATAGAAGTTGCTTTCATTAGGTGATCTCCTCAGCAAGCACGTTTTCCTCGAATCTAGAAGTTGCTTCGATTAAGCGATCTCCTAAGCTTACCACCAAATCTGTCATTTCAAGTGAAATAGCACATTCCCCATTGACATTTAAGGGCTACTACAAGTACATTGTTGATTTCAGATTTCTCTTTTCTTCCCTCGGTAGCAAGTGCAGTAAGCCATTTCCACAAGCAAGGAATAATTAGGAGGGCTGTAAAGCACCGCGTTTAATATGCTATAGCTGAACGATACGTTGGGCGTTTAATCAGGGGTGCATTACTTACTCCTATCGTGCATGCTAAATATCTTCCATTTACTAATATCCAAGTATTGGATTTCATCGCTAATTATAGCTTACAGCACATACTGGATTGCTCTTGCTATATATATAGCAGCACAAGCATTGTGTGACATGCTTCTATTTTTTGGTGAAATTCAAGAACTTCACTCTGACACGTGCTTAAATCTGCACAAGAACATTGACTGACGAAGCAATTAAACTTGATCCTCCTCAGTGTAGGGAAGATAAAATTCGCTCATGGTACTCTTTGGCAATGAATTTTTACTACGATTATCAATCTAATATATGATTAGGTTGCAAGGAAAGCTATAATTAGATTCACATCACGAATGGAGATGAACTGATGATAATGTTGGAGACTCCGCCCGTCTACAAATTTCCATGCCGCGGACATACCCACCAACCCGAATGGTGAAGAGAAGGCATTTTAAGGAGAGAGATACCTTAGAAGAAGTAGTGGTGGGGGAATCTGCTTGGGCTCCCATTTTAACATCAGATGAAGGAGGATTGCTAGTTGAACCCGACATTATCTGCACGTCCACAACATTAAGAATTGAGAATGAGACAGTGCAAAAACACACCGAAGCAAAGCACCAATGCGTGCAAGACTTGGGATTTCTTACAGTGGTAGTGCCAAGGAGGACATGGGGATCATCGATGACATGGGCTTGTCTGCGCTGTGAACCACCGCATCCGCATGCTTCCACAAGCTTCCTCATCGTCCTCTTCAGCTTAGCCAATGCAACTCCTTCCACCATCTCCAACACACAGAGACACACTCACTAACAAACGCGCACACAGAGTCGGCTACAAAACTGTATGGTTTATATTGTAGCTGGTAGTAATCATTTGCTCTATCCGTGAAGCTATTTTGGGTTTCATGAGTGAACCCGAATATGTGAGAGAGAGAGAGAGAGTAAAGGAGGAGACGACAAAAAGTGCTTCACTGTTTTCCAATTTCGTGCAGCTTCTCTCTGTGACTGTGTTCCCCCATATGCTTTTCTCTCTGACTTCCACTTCCAATAATGGTATATATACACACACTACCCACCAGTTCACCCCCCACCCATTAACTCATCTACACAATTTCACAGTAAAGAGTAGATAAACGCATTTTAGCTTTTCCTCTTTCTGATTTTTATGAATTCAGAAAAATCTTTGCTGCTGCAATTCCATTTGTCCAGTTATTATGAATTTGATTGCGTACTAGTATTATTTAGCAGGATCTTTACTGGTGAAGTCTTATGTGTGTTTTTAGTTTTACCCGTTTTCGAAGGGTATTATTCAACAATAAGGTATTAACATTAAATCTCTCTCTTACCCATAATTATTCTAAAACTTCGTCATTTCAAGTAAGACTAAAATGAGCAGACGGTACAAGTAGTATGACTTGTATATTTGGTCTTATCGGCTTCTTTAAAAAATTGTTCTTCTTATACATTCTATGTATTACATACATGAATAAACAAAAAGTGCATACTCAAGCGGACGCCGATTGACGATTAAATTTATCGCAACGAGGAAAAATATAAAATGCATACGAATCTCGGTGGAGATAGCATCCACACTGCACTTTGTCATTGCCTCATTTTCCTATTGAAAGTAATAGGGTGGTTAATATCAGGATATTTGACAAAAACGAGACAAAGAAAAGGGGAATAGGAAGCTAAGAAAATGAAAAAGTGATGACAAAAAGAAAAGACCGTTAAAATTTTGAATTTCAAGTTTATGTTTTTGGGACCAGCGAGGATGATGATGATATTTGCACATTCAAGTTTAGTCTCTCGAATCAGCGTCAGCTTATGGCACACAAAAGCACATAAGAAAAGTGGGGCTTTTCTTTCTCAGTCTGGTCTCACTTCCAGAGTAAAGGGGGGTTGAATCCTTCTTTAACCTCAGCCACTTCTTACCCTTAACTATGCCAAGATATGTGTACTGATCTCAGTTACACTTGATATGTGGACTTCATGTCAAAACAAACACTCATTTCAAAACATCAAGATAGCTATTACACTAGGAGGACAGCTCAATTTAGAGGGGTCATCTTGGATCAAACAGAACTGTGTTATCATGATTTATGGAGCTAACAGATCAACCCACCTGTGCCTATGACATGATTGTACAAGCAGATGAGTTGAATAAATTGAACTCCCGTGCTCAAGACAAGCCAATGATTCACTCCACAGCAGCTACAATCAAAATACCCACCCACCACCCACATAAAAAAAGTAATTCAATTTGATTATAGCCCCACCAAATTAAACAGATGTGACATCAACCTCATGTCGTGGATCTGATTAAATAAGACCAAACCTTTGTTTCAGCACATAGTATTGGATTGGCAGAGTTATGCCACTCAATGATTAACAGACAAGTCAATTCAACATATATATTCTCGGCAAAGACGATGCTCAACACAAAAGGTTGAAGCCATAAACAAATTTCTCAGGTCCATCAACCTGACCTTTCCCGGATTTTTAGCATACATATCATCAAAGATAGCACCAAGTTCAATCCGTGATGCCTCCAACAACCTATTGGAGGGGAGGGGGACAAGAAACTTCTACCCCTGTTCAACTTTGGGGTTAAGTTTTTAAGTGGATTTCTAAAACATCTTCCTAGTATTGCGGTTTTTTTTTCTTTTCCTTCCTTTGGGGCCATGTTTTGCTAATTTTAAGGCACCAAAAGTGCCTTCCAAAAGTTGGAAAACGGCCAGTCTTGTGCCTAAAGCAGAGTGGTGTACTGGTGTTGTTCTTTTGACTCTGACGAGGGGTGGGGGGAAGGGAAAGCTTTAATCCACCCATTGCCCACCCCCACCATCAAAAGACTAAAAAGGGTAAAGGCTTCTAGTGTCCACAACACCCAGCTAGATGGTTGCTACATGCTAGCCTACAAAGTGGAAATGTGTTCAGTAGTTGCTCAAAAGGTTGTGCATTTGACCTAGTCAAATAAGGTAAAGGGTCTCAATCTCTGCTCCCTTTTTTTCCTTCTTTGGTCTCAATATGTACTTTCATTTTTTGGTTGATTTGGAGCCGGTTTATGTTCTTTAAGTTTGTCTTTTACTTTGATTAACTTAATCACTTGTGTTAATCAGGATTCTGTAATGATCGTTAGTTAGCTTTGGCGTCTTCTAATCATGCGAGCCTTCCTTCCTCGCGTCGTCCATAGCTTGATTAGTTTTTCTTTGTTTTTTTCCTTCCAAATGAGTGATTTTGATACAATCATCACAGCGGTCACGTAGAATCACAAGAAAGAGCTGGTTGATTAGATCGACTTAAGCTTCATATTTGGACTTGGTCTCATCAAAGAAAGTATAGCACGCACTCACTCAACGCAACTCCTGACCAATATGCTGTGGTCCTATGGATAAGCAATAACATCCTTTTTACCTGGTTGCCACTCCAAGTATTTCTTTCTGCATTACAACCTCTCTTTAGGAAGATAGGGTCTTTGCCACTCAACGCCCCGTTAACTTTAATTGGTTCTTCCAATAGGCGGCATCATCCCATGACTAAAAACCTGGCACTCGTTTTGATTCGTCCAGCTACTCCAAATCTCAGGTTCATGGCTGTTAAATTGCTATAACTTCACTAACTTGGCTTGTTCTATAGGATGCCATGATGTAATGAACGCCTTCACTACACAAGGACCCTGTATAGCTGGTTGAATAGTCGGCTGTTACCTGTTCTTTAGTCACACTTCATCAACAAGTAACTGATGCATACCGAAAACATTATGACTTGATAAAAGTGACTGCAGAGGATGCATATATGATTAATCCCTCAGAGAGATGCTTATATTTGATGCATCAACCTTTTTACTTCTGTTATTTTTGGTGATTCAGCATATTCGTTGTTGCCATTACCAACAGAAGTGCTCATTTTTCTCTGATCTGAGCGCATCCAAGTTCCTCGATCCTCTTCCAGTAGCCTCTCCTTTGAGCTTCGCTTGCTGTGCAGTTCTCCGCATTTGACGATATCCTCCTTTTGGTATGCAACTCCTATTTCAGAGTTCAATTCCAATTCATTGCCCCAATGCATGTTGGCTCCTCCAATGTCTTAAACCATCAGGTGACAATGATACCACTGTGAACCAAACTCGTAATAACATGAGCATACCTCTTGCATGGATTATTCACTGCTCATGTGAGCTCTCCAGCTTAAACAAGACGGTTACCACTACAAGTCATTCAAATTTCGGACTGCAATAGAACAGATGAGTTATCAAGCGTGTAATCCATCTCTTGCATTAATGGTAAAAGTTTCTCCGTTAGCATCATATGAATTTCCTTGACTTCAGGATGCGACCTGTCCCCCACAAGAAATACATGACTCCTTCCGTTAAATTCTATCCGACTAAAGCCAGGTATTTTGTTTACTTTCCTCTCCTTCATCTTCTTCCTCACTTGTGCCAACTCTTTCCATTTTCCACATGCGGCATAGATATTCGCCAAGAGTATGTACCCTCCCGAGTTAGTTGGCTCGAGCTTTATTAATTCTTCTCCAATTTGATTTGCCATACCAACATCCCCATGCAATTTACAAGCACCAAGCAATGCCCCCAAAACGACACCATCTCGTTCAATTGCAGGCATTTGGCTAACCACCATAACAGCGTCATTGACTTGTCCAGCTCGCCCTAGGATGTCAACAAGGCAAGAATAGTGCTCAGCGCTGGGTTCCAAACCGTAGACATGCATCATCGAGTTGAAAAGCCTTTGACCTTTTCTAACGAGACCTGCGTGACTACAAGCTGACAAGACACCAACAAAAGTAATCTCATCTGGCTTGGTTCCTGACCGTATCATCCTGGCAAAGGCTTGCAATGCATGTTTACCATGCCCGTGATTTGAATATGCTAGTATGATTGCAGTCCAAGACACGGTATCCTTCACCTCAAGTTTGTCAAAAGCAAGCCGCGCTGAGTTGACATCTCCACCTTTAGAATACATAGTAACCAGAGCATTTGTAAGCGATGTCTCGTGCTCAAAGCCAAGTCGTACAACAAGTGTATGAACTTGCATCAACTCCAAATTGCCCTCAGATGACGCCAATACACTAGTGAGAGTAGTTTCATTCGCCCTTATGCAGCAGCGAAGCATTTCAATAAGGTATTTGAAGGCTTCACCCTCGGGCCCATTTCTCGAGTAGCCATCAATAATTGCATTCCAAGTCACGGTGTTCCTATCCGACATCATATCAAACAGGCCAGTGGCTTCAACCATGAGGCCCTCATCAGCGTAGGCTGTGATCATTGCGTTCCACGCAGCTATATCCTTGTTAGGCATCTGATCAAAATACTCCCTTGCAAGCTTGGTGGACCTATTCCGTGCCAGACCAGTAACCATAGTAGTCCACGAAACAGCATTCCGTCGAGGCATTGAAGCAAATAGTCTGACAGCTTCATCGACTTTGTTACCATCTAAACAACCTTGGATCATTATATTCCAAGAGTACAAGTTACGCTCTGGCATTTGACAAAACAGCTTATATGCCTCGTTGACTAGATAGTTATCCACATAAACCTTGATCATCGCTGTCCAAGCAACCACGTTTCTCTCTGGCATTTGATCAAAAGTTATCCGAGCTTGATCAATCAGCCCATTTTGAGCAAAACCCAACAACGCAGTAGTCCACGAGACCACGTTTTTCTCCGGCATTCTCTCAAAGAGTTGGCGAGCCTCACAGACACGTCCGCTACGAAAATACCCAGAAATTAAACTGGTCCAGGAGAAGACGTTTCTACGGGGCATGCCATCAAAGATCCTCTGAGCCTCGTCAATTCTACCGGCCTTGGCGTATCCACTGATCATTGCGGAGTCAGCGACTAGGTTTCTCTGGGGCATTACGCGGAAGAGCAGTTCGGCTCGTGGGAGATCGTTGTGCTTAAGGTACACGGTGATCATGGAGGCATAAGAAACAACGTCTCGGCTAGGCATATCGTCGAACAGTTTCCTGGCTTCTTCGACTTTCCCATGACGACCTAGACTAGTTATTTTTAAGTTGGAGTTGTAGATAGTAGTCGGAACAGCGGGTGAGTACTGGTGGTGGATGCGATGCAATGAGTGACGATTAGAGGCCGGGAGCTTCAATTTCGAAAGATGGCAGCAATATGACCACCTCATCCTTAAGACAAATGCGGCGCTGGGATTCATTGTCGATTGCCATCGACTTGATTTTAGCTTTACAGCGTCATGTGGCTCTGTACTCGAATCACTTGCTTGGCGAAAGAGAGGGAGCGAGAGTAAGAAAGATGATTAAAAATGCTACCAATGGCTTACTTTGGTAGCTACGCACCAGTCATGTTAAAATCGCGCGCTTGCACGGGGAAGGGAGGTACTTAATTATGAAGCTGGAAAAGAGAGACTATGGGGTTAATTGATTTGAGTTTAAGGAGTTAGAGGTTACTTTGTGACCATTCAAAGCTGGTTGTGGGGTTATCCCCGGCGACGCGACCAGTATTTTTGGCCGACAGCAGTGAGGGTTTAAAAGCTGGTTGTGGGGTTATCCATTGTGGTTACTAAGACAGCTTAAATGTCTTAATTTAGAGGCCATCTTGGATCAAACTGAACCGTTACACTTGACATATGGACTTGATGTCAGCACAAACTCATCAAAAAACATCAAGATAGTGTTACTATTATACTAAGACATCTTAATTTAGACGCCATCTTGGATCAAAAGGAACGGCGATAAATATGATTTATGGAGCTAACATAACCAGCCCGCCTATGACACGATTATACAAGTAGATGACTTGACTTGAACCCCCGTGCTCGAAGCAAGTCAATGATTCGCTCCGTACTAATTACTATCAAGACTCAACCACGTAAAAATTAATCCAATTTGATGTGACATCAACCTCATGTCATGGATCCGATTAAATAAGACCAAACATGTATTTCAGCTCATAGTATTAGCAAAGTTATGGTACTCAACGACTAACAAACAGATCAGCTCATAGAATGCCATGATGTAAGTGCTCATTTTTCTCTGCTCTAAGCGCATCCAAGTTCCTAAACCAGTCATTATGATTCAACCAGAGGGCGTATAATTTATCGACTCCGCAACCCTATTCCAGTAGGGTCTCCTTTGAGCTTCGCTCACAGTGCAGTTCTTCGCATTTAACTCTTCCAACATCTAAAATCATCAGGTGACAATTATACCACTTCGAATCAATCTCATAATGAACATACCTCTTGCACGGATTATTTACTGCTCATATCAGCTCTCCAGCCTAAACATAGAGATGATTCAAATTTGAAACTACAATAGAACAGATGAGTTATCAAGCGTGTAATCCATCTCTTGCATTAATGGTAGAAGTTTCTCTGTTAGCATCATGAGGAGTTTCTCTGTTAGCATCATATGAATTTCACCGACTTCAAGATGCGACCTGTCCCCCACAAGAAATACATGCCTCCTACCCTTTATTTCTATCTGACTAAAGCCTGCAGGTATTTTGTTTACTTTCCTCTCCCTCATCTTCTTTATTACTTCTTAACTACACTGGAATGAAAATGGCTCTTACAGATCCTGTACAGGAGAAGGCAAACTGAATGCAATCCTCTCCACAAGAAGCAGACGGGAAACTGACAATCCTCATTAGACAGCTAAGCGGGCCTCCTCACTTTCTGGGACCACAATGTCTAGCCTCATCATTGGCTTGTACTTAGCAGGAACTCGAGCGCCCGCTTGCATGCAAACTTCGACAACAGCCGGAGCCTTCCCATAGTACCTCCTGAGTGAACTCGTCAATGCAGGCCCCTTTGGATCTCGAACATGCCATACATAATTTGGAGAAAACACTTCCTCCACGATTGCATCTTGCCAACCATGTTTCCCATCCCTCCACTGGTGCTTAAACTCCCCACAAAGCTTAGCATTGTGACCCCAGGGCCCCACATGGACCTCCGAGCAGTACCCACAGGCCTTCACCGTGTACTTCTTCATCAACTTCCTCACACCCCATAACACTTTCTCGTATGCATCAAGAGTCTCCTGTGCGATTCTTGGCACCTCCAACTCTGCAGGGGGAGAGAATCGCTCAAGAGCTCGGAATGTATCAAGGTCCACAATTGATGAAGGTAAATCTGTCGAGCGAGATGACTGAGGCTCCTCGACAAATTCACCTTGGTCAATTATTTTCCTTCCAATCATTCGAATAGGTGATGTCCTTCTCCGTGAAGGATATTCTGGTAAATCTACACCGGCTTGGATGCATAGCTCCACAACAGCAGGTATTCTGTCATAGTTGAATCGTGTCTCATGTGTAATGCGCCGGCCAAAAGGATCATACAAATGGTATGACTCAATAGGGAGAAGTACATCATTAATAGAACCCTTCACCCATGAGTGAAGGCTTCTTCGCTGCCCACTGGTTGTGCCATGACAATCCTGAATGCTGTGACCACCCTGGGCAACATGAACTTCTGAGCACTCGCTGCATGAAGAGTGCTCCATATTAAGAACTGTATGAGGTGTATACGCATACAATTTTCACAAACTCAATGCATACTCACAGGCAGCAAGTAAAACAAATTAATACAGCATACCTGCAAGCATGGACAGGAACAACGTGCAAGAGCTGTGCAAGTCCCTTTATTAGAATTTTCCAAGCATCGAGTACTTCATAAGCAACTGGAATCAGGTCAGGGACTAGCAGTCCATTTTTCGGAGGCTCAAGAGACTTCTCCACTCCCATTTGTGCAAGCTTTTTGTCGGCCCTTGCAGCATGCTGAATCTCTTTCAGAGGGATCGGATATGGTTTCTTCTTATTCTTGGGCTGTATGGAAGGAAGATCCACGTTTTGATGTTGTATCTTCCTATTCCTAGTCGGTTGATCTTGAGCAGGTCTGTTACCAGCACACACGAAGGTCCCCGGAGTTGCTGGCCCATTATAATGAAACCACTCTTGCCCAAACTGCAACTGAAAGGGAACTATTTAGAGTACTTAAAAGCTATGTTACATGGACTCTTCAGAATGCATGAAGTACCCGTGTCGGACACTCAACACTTGGACATGGGTATGGGATATGTGTCCGACACATGTCATAGGATATGCTACTATGAACACTATCTTATAGTGTTTCTTTTTATTTCTTTGGATCTGAGACGAGACAAATTCTCAACTAAAACCATGTGCGTCACATCAAACATCATTTTACCTGGGAAATAATTAATAAGTAATGCTAGATATAAATATTTTGCCGTGTCCCCGTGTCTTGTGTTTTAAAAATTAGATGAGTCCCGACACTTGGACACGTATCCGACCCGGACACTTGTACTGAGTCCATATAACATAGCTTAAAAGGCACGTATATTGGATACAAGAAAAATGTTTCAAAGAAGTCAAAGTCCATTCATTTGTTATTGTGGTTATACTACTCTCTCTTTGAGGCTTCTGCCATTGCGGGTCCCATGAGGGTTCGAGGTATGCAGCCTTACCTTCCCTTCTGGAGGCTCTTTCAGCGCTTTGAAGCCACAACCTCCATATCACATTGGAAAGATCTTAATGGTTGGGCCAAGGCTCAGCATCAAACACAGAACTCATAACACAGAACTGGTACCTGGACAAACTATGACCTTACAAATTTTGAGTTGGACTCATGTTAATGCTACCTAGGCTCAACTGTGTGTGTGGTTTGCATGTATATGGAATTTACCCTCCAGCTATATGCTTCAAAGCAAGGTCCTTGGAGTGGTTCATGAAATACCAAAACAGAATAGTTAAGAGCAGTGAAAAAAGCGTCAAGACGTGGAAGAATTCCATGTGTACCAATACACTTTAGGCAAAACAAGTGATACAAGAGAAAGCTATCAAAAAAGGTTAAAAAAGGACTCGCAGGAATACCTAAGAATGTCGCCCGCCCCACAATATAGGAGATGCAGCCTAGAACTTGGCTCCATACAGTAAACAGTTGGACATTCTTAAAATTTCAAGTTCCTGTCCCGACAAATAAAAACAATCAACTCCTCCGTCTTCTTTTGGTATAATGACCAGCTCTACTTGTCATTACCAAAAGTAACACCAAGAACGGAGAAGAACAAATCCCAAAACTCCTTAGCAGAGTCTAGATCCTCCCCATCGCTCGACCCCCCCAAGAGGTTATCTGTGTAAGCTTTCCTGCTTTTCGACAATTCCTTTGCTTCCACCAAGCCCATGGGGCCGAGGTTCGTTCCCAGCGTACACACATCCTTTTTATGCCAAATGGTCCCCATCCTTCCCATCCTTCTTGCATAAGAAGCACTAAAAGTCGAGTGGCCAAATTTCGTGTACCACCACAACCCACTATTTCGTGTACAAGATCATTTTTCCTGACTAAACTTGTCTTATATTGGATCCTCTTACGAGTTACAACATACTAAAATTGGTCCCTCAACTGTTCCTCAAAGACACCAAGATAAATTCCACTAAGGTTCTCAACAAAAAAGAAGAATTTTGGTCTTTTTTTGTACCCTTCCATTCCTTTCTT
The DNA here is from genome assembly GCA_033065855.1 of Escallonia rubra. NCBI lineage: Eukaryota > Viridiplantae > Streptophyta > Magnoliopsida > Escalloniales > Escalloniaceae > Escallonia > Escallonia rubra. The sequence continues at coordinate 344,371 of JAVXUO010001251.1, read as the reverse complement.
CCTAAAAACCCACCAACACCCAAGCAGTCGATGATTAAAATCGAACAAACAGCAATGTTTTAATTTCAAGGCTTTCTAGAAATTCATGCAGCTAAAGAAAGTTCCACAGTATCATATTTAGTATATCCATACATATCCACTAAGATCCTCCACAAACAATTAGCAAGAAGATCCACTCATTTCCAACAGTCCCACAAGTCTAAAATCCTTTCATTTCTTTCCTCTTGGAAATCAACATCGTACTGATAAATACATACACAGCTTTACATGAAAGAAACACCAATGTTTTATTTGCCACGCTTCCTAGAAACCGATGCAGCTAGAGAAACACGAAAAACAAGAAAAAATACTGGATTTAAGGAAAGCCAAGATGACCTTAAAGCATTAAGACTAAAGAGAAAAAAGAAACCTTGAGCCTTGGAGGATATGACCTTAAAGCTGGCAAATGGTGCCTCTCACATTTCACTATGCCAAGCCAAACACCTGAAATTTCGCAGAATCAATTAAAACCCACAATTTTCTTGCGAATTTTGTTGGGCATGCCAAGACCCAGAATTCGTTTGGCTTTCAAGTATTGGAATCAGAATTATGGCGGCCGTGAAATCATAAGAAGAGGGTATTCACCTCTGTGGGACGGAATCCATGGAACAATAGATGCTGCTGGAAAATGCTGCAGCATTAATTCACTAAGGGTGCGTCCTCCTGTGCCTCTTTTCCAAGAGAAACCCTTTAACCAAAACGGATGTGTTTCTATGCCACGGAATATATTTAACTAAAACGATAACATTTCCGTACGAGTAGTAAAGCCCCAGTCTTTCTTCTCCTCGTTCTTTCCAATATTTCCCGGTATACTCTTTACTGACACAGCGACATCGCCTCTGCTCCCCCGCCACCAGCTCCGCCCCACCGCGGCACAGTTTTCTCTTTCCTTGCCCTCACCCCGTCGCCGCAGTTAGCTCGTTCCTTGTTCCCACCCCCCCTCCACTCTCCTACTCTTCTTCTTTGCTTCAGACCTGGCCGAAACCACCAAGTTCAGCAACTACAGGTGCTCATAGAAAGATCTACTTTGACGACGTGAGGGAGGTTCCTGGTGGTGGCAGGTGAAGAGGAGATGAATCGAGACAGCGGCGGCGGATGGTCGCATGAAAAGTTGCGTTCGAATGGAGGCAGACTTAAGATGGGTGAGGTTTTTGGGTACTTATTAAAGGAGATAAGAGGTTAAAACGGAGCCAGAAATTTTAGATTCGGATAAATCACAAAATTAGTCCTCTAAGTATGAAATGAGGTCATGCTCTCTTTCGTCCTTCAAGTATAAATAAAAGTGTTGGTTGATCTTTTGATCAAAAAATGGATTTTTAAAACTTGGTCCTTTGACCGAAGGGCGTTTTTGTAACTTTCATAACTAATGGCCCTGATGACATGGCAGCTGACGTAGCACCTTCCCAGATGGGTGCTTCACCATCCAACCACTGGCCATCGCTATTTTTTTGGCTCATCACTCCGGCCATTACCGTCTCTTTCATTCATCATAATGGCTATAGCTGCTTCTTCTCACCACTCTAGCTGCGAGGTGAATGTGTGCGTGTGTGTTTGGGGGGAGGGGAAGGGTGGGGGTGGTGCGGTAGTGGAAGGTTTTGAAGACGGCTTGCAGGGCTAAATGGGGATTTTAGGTATATGAAGGGTGGACGGTGGCATATAAGGTGGGGATTTTTTAAGACGTGGGGGGTAAGCGATAGTAGAGGTGAGGTTTTTAGGGGGTTGGGGGGTCAGGTGAGGTGGGAGCTGTGAATTGTTCGTGCAGTCAGGTTCTGATCACTTAAAACGCTTGATTCCTCTTGCCAGAGCACTTAAAACACTTCATGGTAGTGCTCTGGAAGAGTCCCCCACTCGAAGGGCCGAAGTAGTGCTTTAGATGCCTACTCGACAAGCCAATGTATTTTCTCGAAGGAGTCACCTACCTAACAGAATAAGGTTTCTCGTGCTGGAGCACTCTGAGCTCCGTGGCAAAGATAGTGCCCCGGGAGAGTCACATATCCTACCATGCGTCCTTATATCAGAGCACTCGGAGCATGCCAAATAATGTCTTAGAGGAGTCACCTAGCCAACGGGCCAAGATAGTGTCCTTGAAGAGTCACCTACCTGGCATATAAGAAGAATCCTCATGTCGGAGCACTCAAAGCTCCCTGAGGTAGTGTCGTGGGAAAGTCGTCTACCCTATGGATAGTACGAAAGAATGCCAGGGCATGTCTGCATAAGTGGCACGATGCATGGGCGCAACAGGATATGTGCGGGGCGCATAGGATGAGTCTGAGGGAAGGACACATTAGGGGCACGTAGTATGGAGATGACACTGGGGTACAGTTGCTCATCATGGCGCTTAGGTGTGGTTGATGGATGACATGGAGCCAGAGCATCTGAGGAGAGGAAAGTCCTCAAGGGGTGCGAAAAAAGACACTAAAGAAGGGAGGACCTAGGCGAACCCCTGGGAGGGGGAAGGCTAAGGTAAACCCACAAAAGAGAGGAGCTTTGTTTACGCCCCTCTAGCTGCTGAAAAGAGCTCTGCTTGCACTCCCCTCACAGGCCACAGGGAAAGAGCTCTGGCTGCGGTTCCTCAAATTGCAAGGACATACCTTTGGACTCCCTCATTAAGAAAGAGCTCTGGATGTGCCCTTTCCAATGGGAGGGAGCTTAGTTTGGATTGTCCCGTTGGGAAGGAGTTCTGTTTACACTGGAAAGCTAGGTGGGGTGAGGCGTGCCAAAATCAACATTTTGAGTATGTCAGAGGTGCGACATGTGACTTGGACAATGCAATTCGAGCTGAACATATTTGTAGCGTTAAACTTTGACTATTAAATATTTGCTGTTGGGTCTGAGAAAGCGGGACCCAATATGGACAAAACTTGGGTAGCCAGATGAGCTAGCAACATACATGCTTGTATGCTCCTTTGGCAATCCATGCCAATAGAGTTGTATACAAACTGAGTTCGAGCCGAACATGGGTGTGCTCGAACTCGGTTCGTAGATTTTCAGCGGCTCGTGTTAGTTTAGGAGCCAGACATGGGTGTTTGAACTCGGCTCGAGTTCGTCAGCGCACAACTCAGGCTCGACTCGGCTCGTTTGTTTAAAGAAACAAACTGAATCAACGATTAAAAAAATGGCCGGAGAAGAAGAAGAAGTCGACGAATTTCTAGATCTTCACAAATATCAAATATTTGGAGTTGTAAAAGATCCCAGATCTGATCGGGTTGATGCCAGATCTGATCTGGGGTGATGGGTGTACGTGCGCGAGAGTGAGAAAGAGACGGTATGTGCGTATGTATATGGAGGAGTCACGCACACACACCTGTGTAATATCACTGATCTTTCATTCACCACCGAGAAGATAGCGATTAGAGAGGCATCAGTGACAGAGAGGACTTGGCTTGTGTGGAAGAGCAACTGCCGTTTGTGGACCTGTGGCCTGACTTGGCGGTTGTCTAGCCGGCGATGGTTTGGCCGGCGGTGTGCTTGTGTGATGAGAGAGAGAGAGAGAGAGAGAGCATAGGGTGTTTGACTGTTCAAGTGTCTGAAAGAAGGCTGCGGCGTGGGGGGTGATATGGTCGGCGGTGTAGGCGGTGGTTTGGCCAGCGGTGTGGAGTGCCTGTATGATGACTACTTGAATATTGGCCGGCGGTGTGGGTGTTTGACTCTTGAGTGTCTTTAATGAGATAAAGAAAATGAACTTAGTGATAGAGAGAGGAAGCATGGGTGATCCATATCCTTCCACGTCCCAACACAATACATAGATAAATGTGTAGGTTTGTAATATATATTAATTTTTTTTATGAATAAATGAACCGATGTTCGTTTATAAGGCTCGGCTCGTGTTCGACTCGTTAAGTAGCGAGCCTTCTTGTTCACAAACATTAATAAACAAACATCGCCATGTTCAAACTCGGCTCGTTCAATAAACAAGTCTAAAAATTGTGTTCGTGTTCGGTTCACCTATTACATGAACGAGTTTCAGAGAGAACGAACATCGAGTTATTCGTGAACAACGCTGTTCATTTACGGCCCTACATGCCAATTATATCTCCTAAATGGAAATTAGAAGAGAACTGATACCCTCAAGGCTAGTAAAAGTAAAAATGCAAGCCAAATTTGTGTTTAGATTTTGACATTGAAATTACACCTCATAATCAAGATACCCTAAAGAGTTTTGAGACGACAACACAGATGTTGGAAAGACCCCTCAAGCGTTGATTCATGAGGTACAAGGGGGAACGATTATGACCACCCAATCTGGTTAAGGTGGCTTCACAAGCACGAGCAGCACCACCAGCATCTGCCGCCAGACCACCCAACTCGAAGTATGTCTCTGAATCCAAGTCACCAAGTGCTTCTCCCAGCACCCTTATCGCCTCCACGTAATAACCATGGCACCTCTGCAAACCGCGCCGCAGCAAAGCACACTCAGTTGAGTTTCTGCACGCACCGCCGCCTCCGGACGTGAGATTACTCAGCAACACCGCTATGGCGTGGTTGGTGTGGGTGGCGTTAAGATATGCCAAGTCGAAAGATATGTAGGCGAGGACGTAACTGTCGGCTGTTGGAGCCCGTGGATCGGAAGAGAGAGCATCCATGCAGAACTGGTAGTTGCTAGTGTTCTTGCAAACATCGCGGATCAACTTTAAGCCGGTACTGGTCAGGCTCGTATCGGCATTTGCAGCATCAACGATGGAGAAAGGTACGGCGTAGCTGCAGGAGCTGAAAATCAAAACAACCAACAGAGCAATAGTACTGACCTGCATACTTTCCTTCACGCGTACGTACTGGACGTTTATGGTGGCTTGGGTTAACGTTATAGAGGCGACGGATCTGCTACCTGAGCCGATTACTAAGGGGTTTAGGTGTGTGACATGGGCTGAGGACAAGGAAGCCTGCTTGGCTATATCCGCTGAATTTCGTTTGTCCTCCATATCCTCCGCCTTTTTATCCCACATGCACTTCATGCAGTGCAGGTTTGCCCAAGGATAAGCACTCTCATACGCCAAGCAACTTGCTTTCCTTGTCATGCAATTTGTTTTCCACCACCATTGTGTTTGAAGCTTATATATGCTGCCACGGATCTTTAGGCCACGGATCAATAATATTACATTAGGCCCTGATAAACTTATTGACAAGCTAACAAGTAAGGACTTTTGATGTAGGAATCGAGCTTTGCTTGCTTATCAACCAGTGGTTTAACCCGTATCGAATTATTTCGACCATTAATTAGTTGGTACTTCATTTTCAAGACTCTATTGGAACTGAATGTCTGACGTCACTTTCGTAAAAATTCATTTCAATACTTCGATCGAAACTGTTGTTGATCGAAGAGAGACATACTTGACCTAACAAGACCTTGTTTTAGAACTTCTAAGTAGCTACTTGACTGACCCTTTTGAGAGAGACATACTTTTGTAGTTACGACTAGAGATCCCTTTGTTTGCCTAAGCAATATGCTCATACGTAAAAGTGATATTTTTTTGCTTCTCTAAGCTTTGGACAATACCATTTTCGCCCGTGGAGGCATCAGCTAGATTATATAACCTTTTAGAATGTAAGTGCAAAATTATCAGCCTTGGCAATTCATAATTTTTGACAATCATAATGTAAGTGCAAAATTACCATTTTTGCAATTCAGGATCTTTGACAATCATGAATTGATGAATATGGAGCAATGTTATACTATAATAAAGTAATGTTACTCTTTTGTTAACCTTACGCGGTATATCCCGAGAATCATACAGTAGGACCAGCACCTTATAAGAAAACAGACGGAGCTGCGCAAGCAAATGCTCCCTCTACAATAATTGTCTTTTTGGCGGGGGCGCGGGGCATACCAAACAAACCATCACGAGGCAGAAAAACGCAGCTTCACTGGCTCAATCAATTTGAGCAAATGAATCAGGACCACTGCTCAGTTAACAACCCAAGATGCTAGACAAGCAGGGGAGCATATCCTTTGAGAAGAACAGCACTAGTAGTAGTAACAAGTGGCGCATATGCTCGGGTTCAAAAGATATCTTATCGATGGAGTACAACAACTTGCGCATCCCTCCGATCCTCTACAGCGAACAACTGGCTAGTATAGCCTTCACAATTATTTGTCACTGAAAGTTTGAAAAGCTAGCGTTGTGGGAAATGGCTGCTGCTGCTGCATCAACCACCCGCTACCACCACCACCTCCTCCGCAGCAAGAACAAGGAACACCAATCAAGTGCTTGTTCTCAGCTCTTCGGCGGGTGGGAGGATAGGATTCAGTTGAATGCTAATGCCGCTGGTCAGTCACTTGTCATAGGGAGACGCAAAATCTCCTCCGGAAAACAACCGCCTCGTCCTCGTCATCTTGTGGTTTCTCCGAAAGCTGTATCGGATACAAGCTCTTCTCTGACATGTCTTGAGCCTGATGCTAGCAGCGTACTCTCTCTCTCTCTCTCGCCCCCCTTCCCTTCGGTTATATGCCTCACTTTTATATCTCACATTAATTAACTAACATGCTTGTCACTAAAGGGGTAAAGAACTAAGGCTCTCCCATAGAACAAGATCTGGTTCGGTTGTTTTCGTTTAGATATGTACCACACTCATTACAATTATTCGAGCATCCCAGTTCATGGCCATGCTAATGTTAAAATCACATGAATGAGCTTGACAGATTCTGTGTCATTCAAAGAGCTTCACTTTATTTCAATATAATGGCCATGGTGGCCCGTACATTAATCGAATGACAAGCTGAAACTAGAAACGGTTTCCCTCAACATCTGGTGACTGGAGTATTTGGGAATTTAGTTCAGTTTCTTTGGTGGATTTCACCATTTTTGACGGAGAACATGAGAATATACTTCAATGCAACTTCCTAGCATCTTTAATTAGGCTACTTTCAATTATTCAGTACGCAACTTTCAGTCTGGTGAGGCAGGGGAAGCTATTTACTTGTCACCAGTAATATGATATTTCAGCAGTTTGGGATAATGTTGCCCTCTGAGAGTCACTTGTTGCAAGCAGCCTTTGATTCTTTTACAATATTGTATGTGATGATCATGCAGAGTGTTCTGGGAATCATTCTCGGGGGCGGAGCTGGGACCCGACTATATCCTCTCACCAAGAAAAGAGCAAAACCAGCTGTACCTCTGGGAGCAAATTACAGGTTGATTGATATACCCGTGAGCAATTGCTTGAACAGCAACATATCAAAGATTTACGTCCTCACTCAATTCAATTCCGCATCTCTTAACCGCCACATATCACGGGCGTATGCAAGCAACATGGGCGGTTACAAGAATGAAGGCTTCGTTGAAGTTCTTGCTGCGCAGCAGAGTCCAGAAAATCCAAATTGGTTCCAGGTAAACAACATTTTTGTCTGCTAGGCTGTTCTCTTTTTGGAACCATGGTTTATGGGAGTGAGAACTTGACATTGCATTCAAGATGACAGTTGATCATGCCTAATTTTGATCCGTCGCTCCTCTTGTGCATGAAAATACATGAATATGATTTTCAACAAAATTTTTGAAGTATTGATAATTAATTCTTTTGTCCAGATTTTGAATAAGTAGGTCTGCATTTTGGAGTGTGGAGTCTTTCCTTTTTCCTTGTCGAAGTATATCAGTGAAAGCATTGTTTTCCTCCCACCGGCCTGGACTTTCTTTTAAGCACATGTTATGCTATCGGAAGGGGTGGTCTTGTTATCTGGCAGATAAAAGACTCTTGTTCGAAGGTGTAACTTTGCTCATAGTCATCCACTAGTTCCATGCACACACACACACACACACACACAAAACAACAATCACGAGGTTGATAATAGTAATCCACGCAAGTTCGGGTAGTCTCAAATGCAGCCCCGCAACCCCACTCCCAGGCGACGGAACCAAGAAGGAGACTCTCGGGGAGTGTGCATTCAATACGTACGAACCTCAATCCATGCTGATTTCAGATGCTGTCCAGTATCTACCAAGAAAAAAAAGAAAGAAAGTTTGTAATCTTAAAAATGTTCAACTCTATTCACCATGCTTCATTTGGAATCAGAATAAGGTAGACGTGCTTTATGTTATGTAACCGTGGTTCAGTTTTGGACCTTTTAGGGCACAGCTGATGCAGTCAGGCAATACTTGTGGCTGTTTGAAGAACTCGATGTTTTAGAATTTCTTGTTCTTGCTGGAGATCATCTGTACCGCATGGATTATGAGAAGTTCATTCAAGCACACAGAGAAACTGAAGCTGATATAACAGTGGCTGCTCTACCAATGGATGAAAAACGTGCCACGGCATTTGGTTTAATGAAGATTGATGAAGAAGGACGAATAGTTGAATTTGCAGAAAAGCCAAAAGGAGAGCAGCTAAAGGCAATGAAGGTTTGATCAGCATCATTGTGATTTCAAGACTTTTACTCATGGTTTTGCTGCTCTTCAATTCTTAGAAGATATCGTTGTGATACACATACACCGCTTACTGTGTCAGGTTGATACAACTATTTTAGGCCTCGATGAGGAGAGAGCAAAAGAAATGCCTTACATTGCAAGCATGGGAATATACGTTTTCAGTAAAAGTGTAATGCTAGATTTGTTGAGAGAGAAGTTCCCCGGAGCCAATGACTTTGGAAGTGAAGTTATTCCAGGGGCAACTTCACTTGGAATGAGGGTAAGTCATGTCACATGTGACACAAGTTCTATTTGTTGGACAAGGTAGTATCTTTGATTTCTTGAAATCTTCAATTTGAGCATCAATTCGTCGACATCGCCTGACTATCCTTTCGATGGATCAAACCGGCAAGCTTTTTTAAGTCTAGGTGTCTGTTCTCTGTCTCAGGTGCAAGCCTACTTGTATGATGGTTACTGGGAGGACATTGGAACCATTGAGGCTTTCTACCACGCAAATTTAGGGATCACCAAAAAGCCAGTACCAGACTTCAGGTCAGTTGTCTCGATCGTGGCAGCACAGGAATTAGCAACGTCTTTCTGATAATGAGAATACCAGGGCATGCATGTTCATATGAGATTGATCCTCCTAATGCAGTTTCTATGACCGTTCTTCTCCTATCTATACACAACCTCGATACTTGCCGCCTTCCAAAATGCTTGACGCTGAAATCACAGACAGTGTCATTGGCGAGGGCTGCGTAATCAAGGTAGGTTCTTATGAATTGGAAGTCCTGCTTTTGTTTAAGGCCAAGGCATTCCTTTACCACTCAAACGCAAAGTTTGACCTCTGCCGAGTGTTACTAATTAGAACACTCAGCACAAGCTTTGTGAATTCATCATGCCAGAAACCGAGTATATGATACTAGATACAAGCTTGGGAAAGAGCATTAATGGCTCAGGTCATAAAGGAAAGGATTGGGCATCTTCAATGATGGTCAAAGTTGAGCATAAACCTTTTCTGACTCAAATCTTCTCCCCCCCAGAACTGTAAAATACATCATTCCGTGGTTGGTCTCCGGTCTTGCATCTCCGAGGGTGCAATCATTGAAGATAGTTTACTGATGGGAGCTGACTATTACGAGGTAATGAGCTTTAGAAAATTATTATTACACGCCTGACCAACATTTCCTAGTTACTTGGAAAGGTTTGCTGACGTGTATTATTGTTGGCTGTTACTATTGCCTTTCAGACTGATACAGATAGAAGACTTTTAGCAGCAAAGGGTAGCGTGCCAATTGGTATTGGAATGAACACTCACATCAAGAAAGCGATCATTGACAAGAACGCTCGTATTGGAGACAATGTTAAGGTAATTTATCGACATTGGATAGCAGCCTACAAGACTTATAGTGCTCATAAGAATTAAATTAGCTTTCTATAGCAACGACTATATTCATTGCACTTTACATGTTTGTGACCGAGTCAAGTTTGAGGACAAGGTTGTAAAATATATGCTTAATTTGCTGTTACTGCAGATAATTAACAGCGATGACGTGCAAGAAGCGGCAAGAGAGACAGAAGGGTACTTCATCAAGAGCGGGATTGTCACAGTAATTAAAGATGCTCTGATTCCATGCGGGACCATTATTTAGGATTGAGGCCTCAGCCTCACTGACCACAGTTGTTGTTGAATGATTGCAGTCAAATGTCTTTCTTCTTTTTAGTATTCAACTTGAGAAAGAGCAATGATATGCCTCAACTTGCACCAACAAAGGGTTAAACGCAATCAAGAGCATCCATTCCCAGCTGGTGCAAATTTTTGTAGAGCACTGTGTGTGACTTGCAAGTTATCTCCATGCTGATGGGTAACCTTTCCTTTGGCTCTTGTTTAACATCACTTGTCCTCTTATTTCTTTTGAGCTCCCCCGGTAGGTCTCTCACTAGTCGTATACTCCCATCTCCTGGTAATGACATTAATTAACAAACTGCATACTCCTCTGTGAGCCGGGACAGCCACCGCTAGAGGAAGTGTCTAGTAAAAGCCTTTTGTGACCGACACAAAAGTAAGGCTCCTTAAGGGCCAGAGCCAGGGCAAGGGTGAGGGCGATGGCGAGGATCCACACGTCAAAATATGTCTTCGTCATGGGGTCGTGGCCCCTAAAGAGTGCAAGACAAGACCGAGAGAAAAACAAACGGAAGAGATGGTTTACAATGATGTAGACCCCTCCCTTCATGACAGTCAGCCGCGGTGGTTCGAATTATAACTTGTACTCCTTTTTATCATCGTTAAGAAAGCAACTCTATGCCTTAACCAAAAAAAAGGAGGAAAGAGAGCAACCCCATTATTACTTTCACATTGTCCTCAGGGAGGGGGCTAAACTTTTTACCTGTATGAATGATGGACCTTGTTTCCGTGAGCAGAGCGCTGCAGTTAGATGGATCTATCGACTCTCTGGTTCGTGGAGCAAAGGAGTTTTTTTTTCCTTTTTGAGGGGTGGAAATAAACACCAACCATCCACAAGTAAAGATAGATCCAACCAACCATGTGATCGCCAAAACCACCCACCACCACAACAGTACATACAATAGTGTACTACTAGTATAACACAGGCAGGCTGTCTGTCGGGGTACCAAACTGGCATCATCATATTCTTTCATAATGTATTTCCTAATACCCTTTTTGCTTCTGATCATGCACACCGAAAGAGAAATGGTTTTCATAAACAAGCAAGCAACTAGTAGTGATAGTAAAGAGTAAGAAAGGCAGACCCACATTACTGATTCACTATTTGTCATGATCACCAGACCTACCTGCTCCCTCCCTTTTGTTCTCTTGTGCTCGTCTTAATACCCTCCTCACAAAATGATAGACATAATCCCCCAAACAGGAAGGGGCATCACCTACTCACTCGAAACGCAAACAATATTATCCTTTCCATCATCATCTCTCCTTTTGTATACCAGCACAAAACAGCACAACCCACCACTCCGGTCCCCGCCATCTAGAGAGATCAAAAGCAGGGAACAAAATGGAAAAAGAAAAACCTCGAGATAGAGAACCATACCATAGCCTTCAGTCACCAGAAAAGAGATGAACATAGAATACGAGATAGACAATTTCATCAACACAATTAATGGCTTGCTAATAAAATACGGATGAACATTGAACACGAGATAGACCATTTCTCTCCCATACAAAATTTACCACTTACCTATCAAGTTCAAAAATTGTAACTCTTGATCCAAAAAGAAAACTGACCACTTCCAAAGGAACGGCGGCTAACAATGCGAAAAGGTACTAAGGTAGAGGAGATGCCGCTCACCAAGTGAACTAAGAAAACTCATATACACGACCTGGGAGAGACGAAAAACCTTCAATGAATTTTATCACCAAAAGAAAAAATCTAGCTTCCAATCATTTACAAGTATGTCTGCACGTCCGTAAATCTGCAATGAAAGGATGCCAAGAAGACGTACAACACAAATCAGAGTGCATATTTACATTTCACTGCTACTGGAAAACAAAATAGTAAGTAACACATACGATTTTCTGCTTTCACAAAAGGAAAAGTATGTATAAGCACCTCTATAAATTTGTTTCGAAACCAAAAGTGACACTGACCTGTTAACTAAATGAACAAACTTCATCTTAAAGGACATCCAGCCAGGACATAACTGCTATTGTCATATCATGGATTAACGTTGCACTCCCGCAAGTATACTTGGTCAGAGTCGACGTATTTTGCCCAATAACCTCGGAACTTGGCTATGCCTATCTCAAGCCATGGTTTTAAGTTGCCATTGTAGTGTATGACCGCTGCCCGTTCGATATCCTTCTGGTTCACATTTGGGTTGTAGCCAAGACCCAGTACATGCCAGGACCGATCAAGGGGGAATACGCGCTTCCAAAACGTTATCAAACCCGGTGGCAGGGTCCCCAATTTCCACAACTGTCTGTCGTGATTCTGCGTAGAAAAACATAATTCCTGGTTTAGAACTGCAAACAAAACTAAACATTTCCAAAGCAAATGTTAAGGCATTTCAAATAGCCATCTCTCTTGTAGGTTAGGCCCATCATTACAAAGAAAAGACATGATTGTGAGTGTAGTCTTTAACTGTAGTGAACTATGTCAAATGGTGTTGGCCATCAACATGAATGTGTGAATTGAGCCTTTAATTTACAAACTATCTGCAGAAATTAGCATAAGGTTTCACGTCTTTAATTGTCTCAAGTTAATGTGATCAAGTCGGGTAATCAGTTGTATCTCATACCAGATTCTGCCACGAGTGGTACACTTCTGTAATGTTTTGCCTTTTCCATTCCTCCAAATCAAATACGTTCATTCCATATGCCCATCCACAGGCACGTGGGTCAAAGTTCTTTGAAATGAGGGGATTCGAAAAGTTAAGATAACGATCGTAACGATGGAAGCTTTCCCCACAAGTCTCAACCGCACCAATAACCTTTCCCTTCAAGTCAAGAGACCAAAGGCCACTAAGATCCTTTTGGACCACTATATCATCATCCAAAAACAGCACCTTGCTGAGCTTCGGGAATATCTCGGGCAGGTAAAACCGGAGATGATTCATGATGGAGAGGTACTTTGGGTTCCGAAACTTCATATTCGAATCAGAATCAGCACGACGACTCTTAAAATAATAATTTATCATAGACGCAGAACCCAACTGCTTGAGAACTGGACTGTAACTTGAATTTAACCACGTAAATTCCTCAACGCTTTGAACCTGTATTGTAGCATTGCCTGGTGGATTTGTCAGAAACCACATCCTCATTGCAGCATAATTGAGCCTATCGGTGACGATATGGAAAACATGATTCGAAGGAACCTGCCAGGGGTAAAATACAAGGCAGCAGCATTTAGCATGAAAATTTTCAGCAGTCCGACATCGAGCAAAACTGAATCCTAATAGGAAATAAAAGAAAAAAAAAAGTTGAATTCTTAAGCCATAATTAACAAAAACTAAAACATAATTCTGCCTTCAGAACCTTAATGAACAAGTGAAATTGTCAAAAGTAAACAGATCACTTACCTTTGCATTGGAAACAGTCGAGTTCACAACAACGGCTGCTGCCAATATGTTGTCAGAGAATAGTGCATAGTGGTATAGCCTGGGGTCTTCTAATTTATCTTGATTTGGAAATTGCTGATTAGAAGAATTCAAACTGAAGTACTCATTCGAGAGCCGCAAGGGCAGACAATGAAGCCCTTTAGGGAGCGTTTTGGCAGTTAGCTGCGTCAAAAACAATGTCTGCTTCTTGTGGACCCGGAGCTGCTCTTCTGTTGAATGAAGGATAGCACGAAGCTTCTTTACCACAGCAGCACAGTCATCTTGAATTTGTTTGCCTTTGATTAATGTTTGCTCCATTGCCTTTAACTTTTCATAAGCGCTGCAGTTCATTTACCATCAGCAATTATGAAGTTAAAAAAAAAGAAGAACGCAAATTTAACAAACAAATATAACTGGAAACTACTAGCAAATTAGAAACGTCTATGACAAGATAAAGTCTCGAAAGAGAAGACTTACTTCCGCGGCAGCTCAGAGTCTTTAGTTGCCTCTCCGAGTGCTCGCTGAACTTCCTTCATCCGAAGTCGGAGCTCCCTTATAAAGTGGGGATTGTTCCTTGTAGCTGCAAGAGAAAGGTAAACCTTACCCCTGATAAGCTGGTCCTTAAGATGCCGAACACGAGCATCAGGCATAACTGTTGGTAAAGTCTGTTTCTCCTTTATAGGCTCTGTTGTAGTAACTTTGCCCGAGGTTTGGGCAGACTGCTGCTCATGCTCCATCTCCTAAAATAGAAGCAAATAAGATAAGACAAACAAAAGTCTGACTATATACATAACATCAAAAATCTCAATCAAAATGTTAGTGAGGGGGATAAAGTGAGTAATCAAGTTCTTGTCAAGTCAGAAGTGATACATGGATCACACAATAACATTAAGCTTTGAGGGAAAGAGGGGAGGAATGGATTCACCCGTAAGTTATGTTTTACATTGCATTAATATCTCCATAGATTTATATTTAACTACAATAAGTAATCCAATAACCGTGTCAGGATGAATACAAACTATATGAACTATAAAAATAATTATAAATACAACTCATGTTGGCAAAAATCAATAGCAATAAATGGCAGTCATCAGACCCTGCAGGATGACATTGAGAATTCTTACAGGGTGAAATGATAATTCTCCTTATCCTCAATCCCGGAAAAACTCAGCACAATGGATGAAAGAAACTCAAGCCAGTACTTAAAAGCATATAATTATCATGCAACAGCAGGCCCCATAAGTAAATTAAGTATTTCACAACTAAAATGCAGCTACCATTGAATTATGTAAATGCTGGCACGTTCACAAGAAGCATGAGGGTGACAGCACAACAAATTAATATGACTAGTATGAGATCTAAATAGCACAATCTCTTACCCCTTTTGGGAAGGCATTTTTAGATGTATGCTCAGACACCCCCAACTTCGCTTCTTCCTTTTTCTCACTTTGTTCTGTACTGCTTTCTTTCCCCTGAGTGGATTCTGTTACCTGTCTGATGGGGTTATCGTCCACAGAGCGACTTTCACCGCTGCTACTCGTGGTGGAAACTGTAGTTTGTTTTTCTGAGTCTGGCAATTTCAGAATATAAAATCAACAACACACGAGTCAAACATCGATGGGAGGAGAAAGGATAAAAACTTTTTATAACCTAAACTAGGATTTCTTTCCAAATTCCAGCAAAGCGCACATGATTGGCAATCCAATCAAAGTCCAAAAACAACTAAAAACATTATTAGACCTTCAGTGAGTTGTCTAGTTTTGTGAGAACTCTCAGCATTTGAACCATCAGAATTGGGAAAAGATTGGCTCGAATTGTCGGAATACACAATTCCCAACGGTTCCTTCAGCCTTGTGGACGATTCCTGCACGTTGTACACAACATTGGAAAAAATTAAAATTGAGGAAAGAACAAAAATTCTCATCTGCAAATAACCGAAAGGGGAGACTTTTGACAAACAGAAACAAAATTACCTGAGGAAGCGCATTTAATGGTCGGATTTCTCCACCCAATGTCTGCATAGACACGATAAAAATAAAAATTCCATCGCAAAATCAAGAAAACTTGACACTAATGCAACAATTGACTTACGAAAGTGGGAAGATCTTCAACGAATTCGTTTTCGGCTACAAATACAACAAAAAAATACCCAGATTAGTGTAACATACCGGGGCACAAGCTCGATACAATACAAATAGCAAATTGCAAGAACCAACATTCGGCAAAACAAGAAAATCCGAAAAAATAATTACAAGAAGAGGTATAGCGAAAGCTTCCGAGTTTGTCGGTGTAAAGAACGATAGGGGCAAGAACCGTCACCACCAGCAACAACAGCACCGGCTTTCTCACCTTCATCTTCCCTCTCCCACCAAAGCCCTTGTCCCAAATCAAACGAAAACGACTAAAGCATACCCTTTTTTGCAATTCTTCCAATTTGAGACGCGTCGACACACCCTTACAGAAAAAGGGAAATTTTTACCCAGAAAAAGAAATCGAAGAAAGGTATAAATTCTTTTGCAAGAAAGAGCGAAATTTCAAGAACCCAATTACATAAATGTGGTAGGAGAAGGAGTACTAATACATTTCAACTATTAGATAGGCGTAATATAAAAGGAGGACAATTCTTCGTAGACTCTAAAAACTCCTCTGAGAAACGGTCCAACAACACTAAAAAAAAGCCGGTTTGTTACTCTACAGTTGGAGGAAGGAGGAAAGAAAATGGATGTTTTGCATCGGGGAGAGGATCAGAAGAGGTGTGGGGTGGGGGGAGTGTCGGCGAGCAGAAATGAGATTGGAATTGAGAAGCCAAAAGACCTCGTGTATGCAGGTTGGTATCATTAATAATGAAGAGGGACAGGGTACTCTGGTGACTGGTTGTGTGTGTGGGATGTTTGCTGTAAATCAGATCTTTTGGAATATTATCCTTCCACAGTAACAAGAAAGGAAAAACCTAAAAGGAAAAACCTCTCTCTCTCTCTCTCTCTCTCTCTCTCTCACACACACACACACACACACGGGGCTTTTGACGAATGACCTGCATCCAAAAACAAATTGAAAATAAGAAAAATAGACGTTTTTACATCTTGCACGGATCATCCGCCTTGAAAGCCAAATCATAGTTATCAATACTGCATCGGTATCGGACGGTACGTACCGCTTTTGCTTTCTATTGGTACGGTATTCTTTATATTTTGTACCGGTCAAAATACCGTTCTATACCGGTTGTACCAGCAGGTACAGGTGATACCGGCCGAGAACTACGTACCGGCCGAAATATTGTGTTTTGTACCGGTTAATTAAAAAAATATAAAAGTAACAAATTTTTTTTAAAATTTTATAAATTGACCATATAAAGATTAAATAGAAAAACACTCGAAGTTCTATTGTACCAATCAAAGCCTCTATAACCTCTTACTCGTAATATTCATTATAATTTGTAAAATCTTTTCTGATAAGTTCAGTTATCAATCTTAACTTAGCTTTTATTTACTTTATACCTGTAAGTTTTTATCATATTCTTTTATCTATGTGATATACTATTTTACGCACATGCATGCTCGTGCACACGCACACACACAAAAACAGTTTATTCTTGAACCTAAAGACGTTATTATTGAACAAAAAGCTTATTCTTACATAAAAATTTGCGGATGAGATCGTTGAAAAGGAGGATAATCCTAGAGGAGGTAATTCAATTGAATAAGTTATTTGTTTCTAATGTCACTATATGTGTGAATATTACAAATATAAATTATTGATGAAAATTTTGAGGCGGTACCGAGACAGTACCGGTACCGGTACGTACCATTTTAAGAAAAAAACGGTATGCATTCCGGTACAGTATTCATAACTATAGGCCAAATCGCTAATCGAATCATTATTTTGGGAGTTTGAAAATTTTTAAACTTAATCAAACCAAGTACTATTGTTTGGACTGTTTAATTTAGTCGATTTATTTGATTCAATTTACGCCCACATAAAAAAGTATCTTATTTCACGTTTACTATTGGATATAAATATTATTTAAAATTATATTGTCTTTAAATTGCACATAATCTTGTTCAAACAATATCTAAGTGCTCGTATTAACACAAGATATAAATATCGCTCCAAATATATACTACGATAAAACTCAATCATGAATTTGTCATTGATGTACGAAAAAAAAAATAATAATTATACAAAAGATATTGATCATTAGACATGAGATATAACTGCTCATATATTTTACTTTAGATTTTAAATTTCAAGTTTGTTTGTTTGGATTTGCTTACTATCATGTATGTACAAATTATTATGAATGTTAGTAAAAATAAGTTAATGTATCGTATGTCTGTTCGATTCAATTTCAAAAAAGTGAATCACACACCTAATCAAATTTGAGAAATTTGAAACCAACTGTTAAGATTTTTTAATGGTTCAATCGGATTAGTTTGGTTGAATGGTTCAATCGGATCAGTTTGGTTGAATGGTTCAATCAGATCAGTTTTGGTTTGAGCGGTTCAGATCAACTTGAACGATTTGGTACTCATCCCTAATTCGGATATTTAAGCAATTGCAAATAGGAACTCGACTCTTTTGACCAATTAAATAATAATTTAAAACAAGATATACCTCACAAAAGTGATAATAATGCTACGAATAAATGCTACAATGACAAGTCTTCCCAAGTTCTTCCAAATCACAATCATGTATATACGATCCAGACCGATATGTGATGCCGGTACGTCATGTTAAATCTAGATCAAATGTGATGTATCCTTTGTCAAAGGGTTAATATCATTATCAGCATACAAATTAGATGGAACAAGAACGAGAACGAGAGCGAGGACCATCTAATACTGTTTGATATGTTGTAAATAATATTCTCTCTCATAACGTCTCTTTATACCACATCAGCTCTCAACTTCTCCCGAATCCAACTGTACTAATGACGTTTGGGATTAATTCTCAAAAATAAATTCTTGATTAACTCAAAATTAATTATTCACATTAGCTTATTCTCTTTCAGGAATTATCAATTAGAAGTTGTGAAAACTGTTAGGAGAAAATGTGCTAAAAGTAGGTCCATTGTGCCAGAATGACCAAACAATGTATTAAAATACAAGGGCTGGATTTAATGTCTATTTATAAGTGATGATACTGATGATAATTCTTCTGATTAAACATGACTCCTCACGCTGATTATATCGCAATCCCAGAAAATATAGATTCTAAATTTAATCAGTTCTTTTGGAGCATTTTAAAGCAGATTTAATTAGACTACTTTATATGCTAATCATCTCTCTACCTGATTTAATCTTGTAATATTGTGGATTAAATGAGACTTCAATTGTCGCAACTAGTGATGGAAAGCATCCTAAAGAGTCTTACTCCCTTTCATATAAGGTTATAGATAATCTTGCACGTAGAAAAATAAATGATGATACAACTATCCTAAAGTGTGCATAGCTTTGGTGAAAATAAGACAAGCCTAGATATATCACCGCTCATGACACACTACAAAGGTATCCTTGAACTAACAATAGCCGGAGCCGGTTCTTGAGGATCAAATCGATCGGAGATGGTGTTTATACCCAATCTTCACAAAGTTAAATGTTAAGCTTCACATTATGTAGCACCAACCAAATTTCGAATCATCAAAAGCCTAATGCCACTCGATCGGGCATTGGTGAGAGCTGTGTTGAAGTCGAGTGGCCCCTTATTCCGAGCTTTAAAAATGTAGACCATAATTGACAAATAGTAGCATTTAATTTGGATGGTAGATTCATTCTATGTTTTGTGCGTCGAAATGAAAGAAAATGTAAAAATTCCATAACATATATTCAGGTTGTAATGATTTACATTCTTATATAGAAGTTTACACGATTCTTCAAAAATTGTTGCACTCGTGCAAGGAGGGCGCTGCTATGCTATTTAGAGTTTAGACTCGAAAAACGTATTTTCCAGTCCCTAATATAAGTACTCTACAACAAAG
Organism: Escallonia rubra; assembly: GCA_033065855.1. NCBI lineage: Eukaryota > Viridiplantae > Streptophyta > Magnoliopsida > Escalloniales > Escalloniaceae > Escallonia > Escallonia rubra. The sequence goes on along the minus strand of JAVXUO010001251.1, from coordinate 324,949 downwards.
TACGTGTATGAAGCAATCATAAAATGGTACAATGAGGAAGTGCAACATGCTCAAAATGCACCAGGTACGTTGGGGGTGTGGCAGGGGGGTGGGGGTTCAATTTATGTCAAGAAGAGGTTGATCAAGTACTGAGTTCCAAATGCTATCCATCTGATCCTGCTGCTGCATACAATTCCCATCATGCTGCTGCTTCTGCTGCTGATGACGATGATCATCGTCGTCATCTCCAAAGCTATGGGAATTTGTTACAAAGCTATCATCATCCCCAAACAAAAATAGATCATAGGAGGTCGATACATAATTGTAGTTGCCACTGCTACAGGCCATCATAGTGTCTTGATGATCATCATCATCATCACCAGCTTTGATGAAGATGGTTGTATCATCTTCACCCTTTTTAAGCCAAGGGAAATCAAACACTCCAAATCCAACCCACGGCGGCACCACGTTATTGCTATAGCGCGGAGCCATGTTATCATCATTAGTAGAGCCATCATATTTATCATGGCTGCAGCTTTCTCGATGCAGCTTCTTGTTCTTTCCTTTCTTCGTCGTCGCCAAGTCATCTCTGTTCTCTCTTCCTCTCTTGTTGTTCTTCCTCTTTTTGCAGGCACTATTGTCCCTCTCCATCGTGTAAACCACCTGTGAAGTCTGTATATTCATATCTACGAGAAAATTAAAGAAATGGGTGAGAACCCAGAACAGTGATTTGATATGTACATACCTTTTTTATGGTTGCAATATTGTATGACTCTCTGTCTCTCTACGGAGCTGCTTGCTTTGATCTGGTGCAAACAATAAGTGGGTGTTTTTGGATCGATCTATTTGCTCACAAGGAAACCGTCTCTACGACACTTGTTCCTTGCGTACACACTCTCTATTGCACAACATATATGCACTCCCATCCCTCTTTCCATCACGCAGTGTCTCTCTCTCTTCTGTTCAAATGTGTGCCCAAAGCAAGTTATCTCTTCCAAGTTTCACGCTTCTCTAACACCTTTCATCTCTCTCTCTCTCACTCACTCATATTAGGAGTTTGCAAAGGGCCACAAAGCGGGCGCAAATTCAGTTCTTCCTTGAAATCAGTTTGGACTTTTCGCCCTCCCTTTTGTTCTCTCTCTCGGAAAACTGTAGAATCAAGATTGGTCCAACCAATGAAGCAAATTAATGCCAGCTGATGGTGACTTAATATAATCACCTGCTAAATATACCTTTTTGCCAACATTCATGCACTACATCACTAGCTAATTAACCAACTATTATTATGTGCACTGATATATATTCAGGATAACATATTCATAGAAATTATCCAACTATTATTATGTGCATTGAATAGGACCCCCACAAAGTTTGTGGTTTACACTTCAAGCGCTCCATTGATAGTGTTACGTGTCTGGATAAATATATTCGTAGACATTAAGATTTTTCTACCTGAACTAAATTGTTTGCTCATAACCAAAAAATAAAAATAAAATATTACATTATGGTCATCCAATAAAAAAGTTGTAGGCTACTCTCCGTCAAATGAAGCATGGGAAAAAACCGAATCATGAATTCTACTTATACATATAATGAATAATTCACTTGCTTTTTAGCTTCTAAATACCTGTTGAAAAATCATATTGATTATGAGGCCTTAAGCAGTAGAATGAAATTCAATAAGAAACAGTAAGTTCCCAAGAACTCGTGCCGCTTGGAATGTTTATAGTCAATAAGCAATCGTCAGGTGTATATAGGAATCCCTCTTCTTTAGAGTTCACAGAGCAAAACCTTGGCTTCAAATGGGAGTACGCTCCAAAACGACCAGCCCCTCTTCCCTTGATTGTTATTGCAAGGCTAGAAGAAACTTCAATAGCCTCAATAGCCCCTCCAGAATTGTACATATCCAATAATCCTATGGGTGCAAATTGAATCCTATAATTGTAGACCTGTGAAAAAACACAGAAAATTCATCATTTTTGTGTGCCCCTGTCCAGAAAGCCTAAGGTAAGAAAGTGCTTGAGTACCAACCTTAATAGGAGATACAGTAAAGACATTGCAATGCAAGGTTTTTAAGGTGACCTCGAACTGTTCTTGCTTTGGTAGTCTAGAGAGAGAACCTAAATGTGCAGAAACACATAGATAGATAACTTTTTAAGAGTCAGCATAAAGAATTAGGAAAACACCTTTTCACTTAGGAATAAAGAATTCTTCATTTACTATCGTTTTCTGTGAATGTTACGAGCAAAATGAGTGATACCTGAGTTGAAGGAAAAGACTGCGCAATCTCCTGTCCATGACTTCCCTGCAACCTCTTCTAAATACTCAATGTCCAAAGGAGAAACCATTCCAGATATTTCAGGACTTGCCTCTCTCTGGATGGTACTGTCCTTACAAGGCCAGCTTCCTGCTCCTTGGCAATTAAAGACACCAAGTACTCCAGTAAATTTGTTCAGGTTCCATATCTTCAGAAGACTGGTTTGGGAAAATACAGAAATCTGATGTGAAACACAAAACAGAATGACAAAAAAGTTTAAAAATGAGCAAAACAAGAATTGAAAAGTGTACCTCCTTCCATCCATAACCGGATCACAAAACAAACAATCTCGTGATGGTCTTCCAGGGTATTTGGCTCTCAGCACAGATCCATTGGGAAGAACAAGCCTTTGAAGTATCTTGAAGTCGTGCTGGCCAGGCTTATCACTGTCATTGTCATTGGTGTATACGTAATTAAGCATGTACATGATTAGCCAAATTACGGAATAACTTGAATGGGAAAAATGTGAACTCTACAGCATATCACGCTTGACAGTACGATTAGAAATCGTTAGGGAGGATAGTTAACTGACACTGAACACCCAGCACCATCCAAGACTAATATGCATGCTGCTATAACGGCATTGGGTCCATATTCTACTTAGACTCGAGAGAATCTTCAAACCATAGAGCAGGGTGCAGTTGGAAGTGATGTGAACTATCTGTGCTCAAATATTGGCTATCAAACGAGATCTTTGTAAGGAAAGAGCAATTTCGGGCCAACCATTTATTTTGGTACAAAATAGAATGCTTTCCAAAAATGTTGTAAAGTTTATGCGATTCAAATGAACACTTTTAAGATGCATGACTGGCTAAAAAAGAAGATATGAACAAGAAACCAATGCCTTGTGAGACACTTCAGGCACTAAGAGAGGCTACATAAAGCTGATTAAAGAGAAGTGATTTGGTTCAAGCTGAAAGCACTAAAAGGACGTGAGAAGTGTTCCAAGAATGCCGAAAAGTAAGGATAGGAAAAAACCTTCTTCTCTCTTTTCTTTTCCTTTCTGTTACATAGAGATGAAACGAAATTGTATACGAATATCTCATACAGCCAATCGTGCTTAGGATGTTGAGAGAATATTGGTATGTATTACCAGTTCCTGGAAAGAGAGATATAAACTGTTGTATTATGGCATTCAGTCCTCTTAACGATGATCTCTACCAATGGAACTAATGTTAGTCTTTTAGATGGTATCAAATCTGTATGGCCCATGCCCGACCCTGATTAGAATATGCTGATGTTTCTCCCTTATGATGTTTACACATAAGTAAGATGGGAAGGGGAACTTCTTCCATGTATAATTGGACTCCCCTCCTTTGTTTTTCCTCAATCGTATCAGTAATGAATAGACTCCAGACGCGGTCAGATACTCTGCTTTGTTTCATAAGCTCTTCAAAGGTAAAATAAACTTACCTAACATAGACTCCACAGCCTCCTACTGCTCGAGCAACTGAATGAAACTCAGCTGCATTATGGCGGCTCTGAAAGTTGTTAAAGATGCAAGTCAGACGCCAGTATATGTTAAAATATTAATAGGCATCATATTAAACACCATGTCATACATAGAACATGTCCCAATCTGGGATGACAACTTCACCAAAAAGGATGCTGTTATAAGCCACAGCAGCAATGTGCAGCGTCTGAGTTGTTGGGTTATTTGGGTAGTAATCATCAGACACTCGGGTAATAGCACTTTGTTTTGAGCTGCAATAGCAAATGAGAATATAGTCACTCTTACCCTTTCAACAATATTGGATAAAAGACATATTATCTGGTTTCTAGACTCTTTTAACGGGATATTAGGCATAACACTTCCAAGGAAATTGGAGCTCATATTATCGTACTGATAAATGGAATCCGTGCTCTGGCCCATGCAGCAGATTATGCTATTATCTTGGAAGTTTTTTGCTATTGACTTTTCGAGAGATTGTTGAAAACGTCTTGTTAGAGAGATTCGCCCTCCTGAACCATACGCTACAGTTTCCAATATGTTCTGTACATCAACCTTGACCCCATCAACATCCTGTGACACGAGATACGTGTGTAGGTCATCATAAAATTCAGATATTTTGGCTGGATCAATCACACCAACACCATACTCCTCCATAGCATCCATAGAACCATCCCTCATATGTGATAGATTCCCTGGTGACTGTACAGGGAACTTCAATGTTGGATTGTACTTTTTAGTTCCAGGAGCATCAGGATGAAGTCCACCCCAATATCCCATCAGTGCATGCCATACATAGACATACCTGAATCAAGAGGAAGTAGAACAAGAAAAAAAAAAAGTTAAAATCTCCTTGCATGACAATGGAATCAGAAACATTCAGCAACTGTTAAGGCCAAAGAATAATGGAAAGGAGAAAAAGAGAAGACCCAGAGAGGAGCACGAGCATACTTTAGGCCAAATGTCTTCTTTAGATCTGATACAAGTTCCTTAAGACGACTTGGTGTATTGCTTACAGGTTCACTTGTCCAACGAAACTTGTTATTTTCTTCTATGCTCATTAATCTGGCACCGAATCTGCAATTTGGTGATCCCAGCATTAGAGGTGTGTGATATTTTGCTCACTAAATTGGCAAGATAATATTGACAAACTTCTAACAGATAAAACTTGAACTTACTGTGACCCTTCTACATATGGCTCCCCTTCTTTCTGGAATTCATTAGTTGTATCCTGCCACCCATCGTCAATTATCAAAAACCTAGGTGGAGTGCCTCCTTCCGACAAGCTGTGTGTTGCGAGAAGGTTATGGTATGTAGCAGAAAGAGTTCATGTCCGATATCAAGAAGAAATAGAAAGATGAAACAAGACTAGATATGAATTCATAAGTAAAACAAATGATGAAGTAAGAGAAGACCGACTGCTGACACACAGGATGGAGATATTTGTATGATGCACCTATTAGTATACACCTAGCCACTGAGGCATTCGTTTGTTCATTTGGTGGGAACATTTGGATACATGCTATGCTATGCACTGTCAGTATTATCATGATGGGACAGGGGCGTCTTACCACATACTGCATGATGTATGTGTGCAATTAAGTAGATTTGGCACATGGACCAAGAAAATCATAAGCCGCATCAGTTTTTTTTCTCGAAAACCACTGAATGTTTAGGAAACTACATGAGCATGTCTGTGCTCATTGGAGTAACGAAGACCTGAAGTACTAATACAAATTATGTTGTGTTGATCGTTGCACAAGATACTGCAATTTTCTTGAGAAAGCATTACAAGAAGTTTCAGAATTCAGAAAAGGTATGAGTATGTCTCAGGGGACTAAAGTATACCTTTTTAGGCCAGCTTTAATTCCCTGGGGACTGACATCGTGATAGAACGCATCCCAGGTGCACCAGCCAAACCAATCTAGCATTCCAGGCATCTGCAGCAGGGAAGTAAAGGAGCTTGTCATTGAGGTACATGTCTTTCTGGTGCTGTGATTCTGAGATGAACTATGCCAACCCAAACTCAATTGGCAAACTAACTCGCCTGTTTGCTATCCCGGACCGCAAAGGTTCCAGTGTGCTTCTCCAAGATCCTATAAATGGTCAGAAGCAGATAACCAGTTCATGCAAAGAAGCTATGAGAATTGGTATGATACTCAAATTTCAGCCTAAAAGCTGCAACTTGATAGCGTTTTGGCTGCCAAACTAATATGCATTTACATTTTTGTCGACAAGTTATTCAAGATGGTTATTGAAACTAAATGAGCTAGAAGCTTGCTCAGAGGGCGCACCTACTTCATAGATTCCTTCATCAGATCAAATGGATGGTCCCCATAATTTACAAAAACTGCTTTTAGAGACTCGGTTGCAACTACATCAGGATCACCTGTAGAATAAGAGTGCCAGTTCATAACAACAGACCAATTTAAAGACAATCTTAAGAAAGAGGAGAAGGAGACGAGTAAGCAAGAAACATTCACAATGTAATTAACATAGGTACGGGGATGTTGGTCTCTTTTCTCTTAGATTAGCACAATGAATTTACTATTTTCGTGATACAGGGTATTTTCTGGTGTATTAGGATGTAAGAGAAGGAGAGGCAAAGAAGATACAAACTAATGAAAGTTTCAGGCCCCCAGCGCCCCCCCCCCCCCCCCCACCCACCACCGCCACCACCAAACATACACAGGCAATTAGGCAAATATAGAGAACCTTTCCCACACAAAGTCTCGTCTTATTTTCTCACTGTGTGGTTGAATCATAATTATGCTTTGAATTTTGTTCTTCATAAGTGTCATATGCTATCTCTTCGTGTTTCATTCACAAAACTTTTCGTGCAAGAGTAACAAATCCCTACTACATCTAATCAAGTACATATGCTGCATAGGAAAGAGCATAACATTATTACTACTGTCGACACCACGAGGAAGACGGCAGCATGCAATACTATTGAACAAACCCGCAAAACTCTTACCACTTTCAACGCATACTTGGAGCTCATTAGCCAAGTTTCCCTGCAAGCTGCTTCTAAATACACCATCTAACACGGGCAAGAAAACAATATAAGATGTAGATTCATCATGCTCTTCTCTTGCTTCCACCAGCAACATCTGAGTTTCAATGGGAATGTCACTTGCTGAATTTCCAACTCTCGGTATCATCCACCAAACTTTAAATCTGAACAAAGATAGCAACCGTGCATCCCTGCATGAAGTAGCTAAGTCATGCTAATATACCTACTTCACTAACTTTTATCTTATGGAAATTATGTGTCACTACTTACCACCTCATTATAAGCGTAAACTATTATGTCACTATGAGCGTAATTAAAAAACTCAACAATCAAATAGCAGATATGACAAGGGAGTAAATAAGTTCATGCTCCTAGCCAAAGCGCTATGTATATCTGGATCCTAAATCTTGTTTGATTTGCAGAACTCAATTGTTACTAGCTAAATGGACCAAAAGATGACAGTAAGTTGGTTTATGCGCATTATATGACTTGTACAAACCACACAGTAGTGACCATGGTGAACTCTTTCATATTTTACCAAACCACAATGTGTCAATTGGACCAGCATAGACTGAATCACACTTTACTATGCTATCTGACCTCACTTTCAAAAAAGAAAAAGAAGAAATAAGCTATTAGGGACATTTTATTGCCAAATATGAGAACAGGAGTGCGACTATGATACAGACCTTGAAATGTGGAGTTGCTTGAAAAGGAAATGGACCTATACTTACTTGATGTGGCCGAGCTTGAAGACATGTCTGGAGTCGCTGCCGAGTGAAGTGGCGCCAAGGAAGATTGAAGAGTTCGACCATGGTGTCACCACTACGTTGTCTGGTATGCCTGTGAGCGCACCCTTGCCGTTAAAACTCAGCACCCTATCTTTCACGACTGGTTTTGCATTGACGAACATAGAGTGTCTCCATGTCTTGTGGGATAGTTGCAGACACCCATTTGAGAATACCAACTTCTGGTTGGAAGTTAATGCTAGAAATGGTGAGAAACGGGCAGTCAGTTGCAGTGTGCTCAAAGGTGGGGACATTACCACCATGGTCATAGCTGTCTGGATGTCCTAGAACATGATGCTTGCAAAATTGTGCATGAAATGAAACCTTAGAAATGCCGAATGGTTAAGGTTCGAGAATGAATGGGTAAGATTTGAGGATGATGATAGAACGGATAGATACATATATGATCAACCTTCGTTTCAGAGTTTGGAGTGAGTGACCACATGTAACTTTGGAGCTTGGTCTCTCATATGGGCTTCACCATATTGTCATGTCTGATTTCTCATCTTCTACAGGGCTAACATATCCTCACATTTTCTCCGGACACTTTTGCCCCTTGGACCATCTGATGCCAAGCGTCAAAAATGGTAAAAGGACTGAATGTCAAGATGTGAAATAGGGGCAGATATTAAAAGAGTATACCAAGCATTTTACTACTTTTTAAGAACATTTTGCTTCGACCACACTCTAAATCATAAAGTAGGGTGCTAAAATATTTGTTCAAGTTCGAATCTGAAATCAAAGAAGGCTACTTTTTGTGAAACGTTACAAGGTTGGGATTAAGTTGAAAAACAAGAATTGGGCAGAGAAATGACTAAGAAATGCAGCGGGATAAATTTCATGTACAGTGTCTGACGGGATACAGTCATAATGGAAAGACACTTCATGCAACATTTTTTACAATTTCCAAAGCATTAGACTTCTGGTCATGTAGACAAATACTAATATGAACAATTGTTGATCAATACCTTAATGTAATTGCACAAATCCGTTATGAATTTCGGACAGATGCTTAACAAATCAGCTCCATTAACAATGTTTGTCTCTAATTACCCATCTACCGATCCATTTATTACCCTGAATGAAGAATCTAGAATTGATAACAAAAAGGAAAATTGATAGTTCTTGATCTAACTCCTATAACTGCTCTCGCTCTGGCTCTGGCTATGTACCCTCCTGATGATGATGAAATGCCAACGCTTCACTCCTCCAGTTCAGGGGGATTCAGTGAGCTTTAGGCTCATAAAGCACGATTGGACTCCTCACATAGTGTCTGCCATCTGACCATAGCAACTCTCCAAACTCGTAATCTTGTTTAACACTAGCTGGCTTCACCTTGATAGTCACCTTGAAGCTCTTCTCTTCTCCAATCTTTTTAAACGTCAGAGTGGAGGGCTCAACAGACAACGAATATCCTCGTGGTTCACGAACACGAACTGCATACGTGCCTGGGGATCCAACATTCTTCAGTTTTCGGGTTATTACGGCATCTTTCCCAACTAGAGTCGCACTTATGGAAGGGTAGTTGAACTTGTAGATATCCGCATCCTCTGGACATTTGTAATGCCCATCGGAGAAAGGCTGCATCGTGGTCTTGTTATAGCCAATGCTGCAGAGGAAGTAGAGGTAGTCATTGACAGTTAGATCGTATACCAAGCCAGGATCCGCAGCACGGTTTGGTCGCACATGTCCAGCACCATAATCAAATGGCGTTGCCTTGTCGTTGGATCCATCTTTCATGGGACTCACAGTGTTGTCTCTTGTTCTTGCTGTGAAAAAAGTACGAAACATGTTTAGTAAACGGGATAGAAGACATTAAAAAGTAGGGTGAATATGGTGTGACTAATGTCTAATGTCTTCACCGGTAGTCATGATTGCAGATCTAATGGCTGCAGGACTCCAATCAGGGTGAAGTGTCTTGAGTAGGCCTGCGACTCCAGAAATATGAGGGCAAGACATAGACGTGCCAGATTCTGTATTAAAAGGGGTTCTGCGCTTATCAAAAACTTCGTCTATGGGGCTCACTGCTTCAGTATATGCAGCTATGATATTCACTCCTGGTGCAGTTATATCAGGCTGAACATCAACCAGAGGTGATATTAGTCCATCACATTTTTTAGACATCTCAAAAACATGCAGAATAAGATTCGCCTTAACCAGTTCCTTGATCAAACCTTAAGAATATCTCCTGTAATTGTGTTTGGACCCCTAGATGAAAAAGAAGCCATGAAGGGAGCAGGCGTCGTGTGCAGTTGTGTTTTAGGAGCCGCAATAAATCCAAGAGGGTCGCTGTCAGAAATCGTTCTATCAGTAAGAGAACCGATGGACTAATGCATGCAAAATACGGAAGTTAAGGCAGAGAGATGTACTCAGTAGAATTGATGTAGGAATAGACAGCTTGACCATCTGCATAAATAAGATGTGACGAAGGGAGGACATGAGGATCAGCAATAATTTCGTTACCACTCTCCTTGTTGTTGCAAAGAATCATCCCGACAGCACCAGCCAGAGCAGCCTGCTGGCCCTTTTCCACTCTTGCGCTCCCTCCCCTAAGGCACACCAAGATCTTGCCCTTTACTTTCTTGTGGTCCAATGTATTTGCCTGACATAGCATCCTGCAGATACCGCTCTAGCTAATGAAACACGGCATAAACTGCATAATAGTTTGATATGGAACACTAACAAAAAGAACGTATTGTTGAACCAAATGTTCTTACGCATCATCAGCAGATGCATTGGCAGCTTTGGCCTGTGCTCCGGTAATAAGCGGGTAGAACTTATCTTCTGGCAATGGTTTACTAAGGCTTGTTCCCTGGTATCAGAACACAGGATGGTAAACAGAACAAGTACACAAGGAAAGGATAAATTACAAGTCTTGGCCAAACAAGTGTACAGATATACGCGTATAGTCGTATCGAGAAAAATTGAACCTTTAGTCGCTGGCCATTATGGAGTTCGACGAATGCTTGGAACTCACGATCAATTGTGCTAGCTCCGACAGTTGTGATCCATGGCGCAACATTTGATACAGTTCCTTCAGCAGGTCCAGAGTTCCCAGCTGAGCATACCACCACTACACCATTTTTAACCGCGTGGAATGCTCCAATGGCAAGGCCATCTTCAAAGTAGGAAGATGGATCACCACCAAGGGACAAAGATATCACATCCACACCATCATGTAGGGCCATATCAAAGGCTTTCAGGATGTCAGCGTCAAAACATTCACTGCCATTGACTGGTGGCCAGCACACCTTGTAAGCAGCCACTCGAGCTTTGGGTGAACCACCTTTTGCAGTTCCATTTCCGAAGCCAAAGACACTTGCCCCGGGAACGAAGTTTCCTCCAGCAGTCGATAATGTATGGCTACCATGTCCGTCATGGTCGCGTGCCGTGTTAAATGAAGAGTTGAGTTTCCCTACGTAGGCAGCATACCCTTTGTTGAAGTACCTAGCTCCTATAAGTTTCCTGCCAAAATTTCCCAATCAAAACATTATAAAGTTATGAAGCAAGTCCAAAAGCGATTATAGCATGACAACAGAACAAACTAAAGTAAACAATAATCAGGCTTAAAGTGATAAAATCGAGCATATGGCAGGGGTCCATGATGCGATAAATGTACAGAATTCATATGATTTGACATTATTTCTACCCCACCCTCACACGCACAAACACAAAAAGAAAGCAAAAAATGAAATTCAATCAATGATGATACTATATTCACATATAATCCACTCCACTAGTAAAAGGAGGTGAAATTACAGCTTTATGAAACTTTTTATGAAAACCATTTTCATGCTTTATCTGTAAAGGGTTTTAAAGTATCCACCACGTCTATTATTATTGGATAAAGGTTACTCCTTTAAGGCCGCTCCCTACAATTGCAATATAGTTGCAGGTATACACTTGAACTGTATGTTTCCCAATTCTAATGTAAGCAACATACTGTGGTTCTACTATGATCATACGGAGCTCGAAGTGATATTCCATATTAGAGGGGCGAGGGCAGAAAAAGTTCGTAGTTTTTGCACAAGCTTAATATCATACACATTGCGAAATGCGTAAGCAGCTTGAGTTTTTGAATTCCACGAAGAAACAGATATCCTGATTACCGTCTTCATCATCACCATCTTAGGAGAAAATGGAGCACTACCTATTGCAAGGGACGCCTTCACTGGTATTGTTCTGACAAATTCCTTTCCACCTTGATGGAATGGGCCCAAGACTGTCGTCACTGAAACTCTTTGATTCAGGCCAAACACCTAGCAAAGTCAAGAGAAACAATTACCCGCTGATGTTCAACTTAAAAATATGAAGGACTACACCAATGGATGAGAAGTCCAGCACAACAGAAGGAGCTGAGTTCAATTACCCGTATCAAAATTTGCAATGATGGTATCTTCACCAAATCTGGCCTTCTTCCACAATGAACTAGAGTGAATCACCCCATTCTTTTCAAGCATAAGAAAATCCCATGAATGAGTTGTGTGTAGTTTCCTCCCTTGATTCAAGAAAATCGACACGACATCCGGATGCTCTACAAACACATAAATGTATGCTTTCCTCAGTATTAACTACAGATAACAGAAGAATGTAGTATCCGATGCAGTAACTTGTAACCATACTTGCAATCTCTGCTGCGTCCTCCTCTTCAAGAATAGCAGCAAAGCCATTGATATGCCTCTTGTAGGAGTAAAATATAGCGTCTTTCGCCTTCTCTTTGCTGCATGGAGGCAATTCTAGCAACAGCATTAGTCCAAACACATTATTAATAAGAACAAAATCTGTGAATGCCCATACCTTCCCAAGAATGAACCAAGAAACTCATGATGAGAATCTGTCACGCGATGAAGATCAGCCGAGGTTACTTCAGCACCATGCGAATGCCCTCCCAAGTATACAACATAAGACTACAAAAGGAAAAATGAAAAACACCTCAATGTACAGATGAATCAGAAAACCAAGGCATGCTACAAACCAGAACACAACAACATACACATAGATAGATATATCAGAACAAATTAAAGGAGGATAAAAGGCACATATGATACAATAAATCAGGACACAAAAAAGAAGCAATGATACTCTCATGCGTTTGTGTAATATAGCACCATATTGAAAAGAGACAATGTATACCTTTTGGATTGCAAAAGCAGGAGTCTGGAGCAGAGAGAAAAGAAGACACAGGGCTATGAAAAACGAAAACTTGGGCAATATCATTGTGGCTGCTTTATGCCACCACACTGTAGAAGGCCAGGCCAGGCCAGGGCAGGGGGACTGGGTTGATAGTGATTCTTTATGATTATGCTTAATGATTAGCCACACTGTTCGTTTTGAAAAAGAAAAAGAAGCTTTTAAAGGGGTGGCCTGATAGGGTTAGGATCAAGAGTCCGGCTGGTTAACTACTGCTATCACATTCACGATGATCTCTGCGGTCATTGTGTTTGATATGACTTATTGTGGGTGGATTTGGAATGAATATGCATGCATGTGTCAATCAATACAAATTAAAGTTCAAGATTAGAGAAGATAATAACAGCTCCGAAGAATCAGAAATGGGGAATCTAGCTAGCTGCTATGAGTTACGTTGTACACTAGGGAGAGGACTCTCTGTTACACCAGCTTCATCTGATCAAATTAAAACACCTATATACATGCGTCCTACATTATGATGTGAAGCAACGCAGTTTCATTAGATTAGTGATCTTATGATCTTATTCTTCAAATTTACCTATTAAACCATTTTGGAGTAATGATAGGAACTCTTTGGCAAGCCAAATAAACGTACGAATAGTGTAAAAATAAATAGAAAAGGTTATATTTGGATACCATGTTCGACTACAAGAATTTGTAATATGTTAAAAACTTCCGAAATGTATTGTTTTACGCCATGTTAAAGGTATTGTTTTACGCCATGTTATCTCCGACGTACGCAGCACCACTCAATAAATCAACAAAAAGTTAAAGGAAAAAAGAAAGATAAGAACAACGGTAAGCCCTTTTACGATGGAATCAAACATCTATTTAGGAAGTTGCCGCAAAGGTCAAAATGGAATGATGAAATCAAATCTTTGACCAATGCTTATGTGCCTTCTAATTATGTTTCATAATCTTTGGAGAAGAAAGTACCATGCGACTGTAACAATTTTCTATTCATTTTTTTTTTGTTCAAGCAATTTTCTATTCATGTATACTGATTGATTGCTCCCCCTTTATTTAACTTTTTTAGTAGGTATATCTCCAAACCAATTTATTGAATTCTTACGCACAAATAAGGCAAAAAAAAGGGCTGAAATCGGTAACTTGATATTGAAGCATGTGGATTATGCCTAGGAAGACATAAGGGGGAGTATTGAAGCATGTGAATAATGCCTGAGAAAGCATATCAATCAAGGTTAGAAAGTTAGAAATAATGATAAGCTAGATTTATCTTTCATATTATCTTGTACTCAATATCTTATCTTGTACTCAATATTTTATTTGCTATCATTTATTCCTATACTTTTACATGGTATCAGAGCAAAGATCCCCTTCTGTGATAGTTTGGTCCATCAACTCTCCACTACATCTCGGCTTCCTTGTTAATATGTTTTTCTTTTCGTAAATTTCTCTTCTTTGAAATATTGTTCATCAAATAACAATTCTTTCTTGTTACAACCATCCACGAGTGTCAATTGCCATGATATTCCTTTTCTCTAAAATCTTGCAACTAAACTTTACTAATTGTTGCTTTCAGTGTGTCATTTTACCATCAAAGAATTTTTTTCTTTTTCGATTTGGAGTTCCATGACCAACAAATAGTAACATGGTTTTCATCCACGGATAGCACAATCTTAGCCCGTGAGGAGTTGTTTATTGGTTTTCAATGACCTTTTTAGTTCACTAGCCTATTAAAGGCTCAAGTCTTCTCTGGTGGTGGCTCGACGGCAACAACTTCATTGGCAAAAGTCAAACTCACGAAGCTTTGAATCAAACCTCCATAAGTTTGAAGGGGAGTATTGAAGAATGTCGATAATGCTTGGAAGGCATATCAATCAAGATTAGAAAGTTAGAGATAATGATAAGCTAAATTTATCTTTCAGATTATCTTTTATCCAGTATTACTTATCTGCTATTATTTATTCTTATATAAACCCTTAGTGGTGGTAATTTGTATTCAAGAAATGAAGTATTTCATATTTCTATGCTTAATAACTAGCACTCTAATTGATTTAGCACTTTTTTCAGTAGATTCTCAAGAAGATTATTCCACTGCTCCATCATCAAAATATTCTCTTATTTTATTAGCACGGGAATTTGTATCACGTGATAATTATCTCGATGCGCAAAAAATTGTTACAATTGACATACTATTTCTAACCATTAAATACACAATCATTACCTTATGTTACCTCATACTATCTATCACAGACACAAACGAATATTTATTCGTTATACTATTTTTTCACCATTAAATTAAGTATTCTAGTAGTTTTTTATTTTATTTTTTTTGGTTTAAATATTCTAGTAGTTTACCAACTACACATTTAGATACAACTTTTAACCTTTCAACCAATGACACAGTCACTATAAGTAGGTGTGAATGCGGTTCGCTTGATTCGCTTTGGAGTCTGAATATCAAACAAAACCGATCGCCACCGGTTTGGAAGGAGAGAGAAAAAAAAATCAAACTGTAGTTGAACAATTTGGTTACAACAACTCGGTTTTAACGGTTTGGACGGATTGACCGGTTTGGACCTGTACTAGTTTTTTGACTTGTTTGAGCCTAGCTATCCATGGACTCTTTGGCACTTGTAATATACATAATCACAATATTTTTGGAGCCTACTTATTGAAATTAGGTAGAGCTTACTTATATATGTTGCGGTTAAATCATAAGTATGGTAAAAACTCAATAATAAATAAGATTAGAGTAAAATTTATATATTTTTAATTGGATATATTAAGGTTCGATTCTGTTCAATTTAAAACAGTATCAAAAATAGCAAACCGAACCAACGAGCCGAACATCGGTTATTTTTTCGAATCGGTTTGTAAACGGCGGGTTTTGTCAATTCGACTTTATCACTGTAATTAATTTGAACGATTTAAATGCTTAGCTCTAACTATACCCGGCGACGATCTTTTGTACTATAATATAACCTCATAATGTCATAAGTTGCAGTGCATGAGGCCAGACCTATTGCGCGCAGATGCAGATTAGAAAGGCCCAAAGCGCCAAAGTTCCCAAGCCCAACCCAACATTATCAAGGGGTCAAAGTCTCATATTTTTAACCTCCAAGACTCCACGTGTCCTCACATTATTCCCTGCTACACCAACCCCCCCCCCCCCCCCACCCAATCCACGTGTTTCCTCGCTTTATTGCCACGTATGTCCACAAAAGCCCTCTGCTTTCTTTTTTGTCCCCCGTCTTAGCCACTCTGTACTCTCGCTCATTTTCCGGTCAACAATAACCAAGCAGCAGCCATGGCCGGTGGTTCCTCCACCGGGATCACCAATCTCGAAACCACCGCCGGACACAAAAATGAACTCAGCGGTTTCTCGTTGCCACCGGCAACACTCCAGAAGCTACCCCACCTTACCGACTACCTCCAGAACCTACAAACATCCACCAACCCACTTGAAAACAGCCGCTTCTACCACCCTTCAGACGGTTTCTATCTCACCCGAAACGACGTCGTGCTCCGTCAGATCGTCTTTGACCTCTCTTTGACCAACGTCGCCTCTCCCCTGCTTGCCTACCACCGCGCCGGCCCACGCAAGGAAATCTACTTCCGCCCCGGCGGCCACGTGCGCGCCGCCATTGTCACGTGCGGGGGACTCTGTCCTGGTATGAACACGGTGATCAGGGAGCTGGTGGTTGGGCTGTGGGAGCTGTACGGCGTGAGGGACATATTTGGTGTCAAGTCGGGATACCGCGGGTTTTACTCGGGCGAAGCGGCGGTTCGACTTGACCCCAAGATGGTTCATAACTGGCACAGGAGGGGCGGCACCCTGCTGGAGACCTCCAGGGGTGGCTTTGATCTTGACAAGATCGTCAATGCCATTCAAGATCGTGGCTTTAATCAGGTTAGGCTTATGCAGGCAGAATCCCAAAACTTTGTTGGCCAAATACTATTCCTTTAGTATGAAGTACTGTATCTCATTGATAGGATCCAGGTGTAAGCGTTAGAGAATGGGTTCAACAATATTATCATGCTTAAAACTCCACGTCACGTGCAAGCTCCCGATTGCACGTGGATAGACAAATCAAGTCAGAAATAAACTGCCTCTCACGTGCAAGCCCCCGATTGCACGTGGAGAGACAAATCAAGTCAGAAATAAACTGAGTGCAAATAGCACTATGATAAATGGGGACCAGATATGCAAGCGGGAAGAATCGAACCCAAGGCCTTGCTAAATCAGAGCTCTGATACCATGATAAGTTATCATTTGCTCTGAAAACTTAAGGTGTTAGAGAATGGGTCCAACAATGTTATCATACTTAACACTAGGTACTGTATTCGCACACCGTTGGTGCACTTATTTCTTAAGTACTGATCTGACACCTGTGAATTGTTGGAACTGTGTGCAAAATATGGTGAAAGGGAGGGTAATACATACCAAGGATTAATTGCTTGCAACTCTAATATTTGATGCCAAAAGCTTATGAATATGCAGGGTCTTGGGCTTTTAGCGCCTTTCCGTGCTTTTACATTTCGTCTCCAAATATTGGGGTTCCGTTTTGTAGCAGAGCATACTGAGGTTCGATAAGGGGAAGAAATGTTACTTTCGATGATAATTGTTTAGGCTAGTTTTTCTTTAATACGACATTTATTCCCTCTCAATCTAGTTTCTGATAATGATAATTGAAAGTAAATGGCTGTGACATTGCTGCATTTCTCTAGCTCAGATGCCCTGTAAAAAGCAACAGAGAGCCTCCTTACTTTCTAAAGTACATCTTTACCCGCTTTGACTTTGGTTATCTTGTTCATGTCATATGTCAAGTATTTCACACATAACTTAATATTTTACGACAAAAATGGATGTTACCGTATTCATATGGTTGCTTAGTTGGAAATGTAGTTGAGTTGCCAGTTCACGTTTTTCTGGTCTATTTTAATCTCATCATTCTTGATTAGAGGACAACATTTAATGAATTTTGTGCGTGAAACACTTTCTTGTTCATTATGAAGTTCTAAGTTTCAGAGTTGGTACTTTATTTGCAGTTTTTGTCCCCTTCATTTGTAGTTTTAGAGTTGAATGTGCTTTTACAGTTATGTCTCAAAATATTGGGGTTTTAGTTTTGTAGCAGAGCATACTGGGGTTTGAAAAGGGGAAGAAATGTCAATTTCGATGATAATTGTTTAGTCTAGTTTCTACAATATCACATTTGTTCCCTCTCAATCTAGTTTCTGATAATGATGATTGAAAGTTAAAGGCTATCACATTGATGCCTTATAAAGAACAACATAGTGCCTCCTTACTTTCTAAAGTACATCTTTACCCGCTTTTGCTGTAGTTTATCATGTTCATGTCATATTTCAAGTATTGCAAACGTAAACTAATGTCTTGCAACACAAATGGATGTTACCGTATTTGGGGATTTGCTTCATATGGTTGCTGAGAAGGTAATGTCGTTGAGTTGTCAGTTCACAGTTTTCTGGTTCTATATCAATCTCATCATTCTTGATTAACCAGGCAACGTTTAATCAATTAAAATTCGTTTTTTCATTATGAAGTTCTAAGTTTTAGAGTTGGTACTTTATTTGTGGTTTTTGTCCCCTTTAATGAATTGAATGTGTTTCTGTCCCTTAATTTGTGGTTTCTCTTTCTTCCTTCTTGTGTATGTGTGTGCTTAGCGTGCAGGTGGGGGGCAGGGAAACGTATAGAGATCCTATAACTCGACCTTTACTCATTTAACTTGTGTGTAAGCGTGACTCCCATTTTGTATGTTCTGTTGTTACATCATCTGGTTTACAATTAGTGAGTGTTAACTTTGAACAAACAATACTACATTTAACGCTATAGCCAACGAAACTAATGATACGGAGGTTTAGATGAATCTGGCATTTTTGGGGTGAGGCGCTTCTCCAGTTTCCATGTAATTGAGATTTGTAGAGAGTCTAATACTTTCTCTTCCAGTGCCTTCGTATCTTACCCTTTCTTGCTCTAACTGGGAAATGGATGTCGGCTTATAATGAGCAGGTTTACGTCATTGGTGGAGATGGAACATTGCGGGGAGCTGTGAAGATATTCAATGAAATACGACGTCGGAAGTTAGAAATTGCAGTTACCGGGATTCCTAAAACAGTTGACAATGATGTGGGCATCATCGACAGGTCATTTGGGTTTCACACCGCTGTGGAGATGGCCCAGCAAGCTATCAGTGCAGCCCATGTGGAGGCTGAGAGTGCAGTAAACGGCATAGGGCTAGTGAAGCTAATGGGTCGCAGTACCGGACACATCGCCCTCCATGCAACCTTAAGTAGCCGCGACGTTGATTGCTGCCTAATTCCCGAGAACAACTTTTACTTGGAAGGAAAAGGAGGGCTGCTTGAATTTCTCGAGGATAGACTGAAACAGAATGGGCATGCTGTCGTGGTAGTAGCCGAGGGGGCTGGACAAGATATAATACCTAGGACCAAAGCTCAAAAGGAAGAGGAAGATGAGTCTGGCAACCCCGTGTTCTTGGATGTTGGTGGGTGGTTGAAGTCGGAGCTCAAGAGGTGGTGGGCCAGGGATCATCCGAATGAGTTGTTTACTGTGAAGCACATCGACCCTACATACATGATCCGAGCCGTCCCTGCTAATGCTACGGACAACCTATATTGTACTCTGCTGGCGCATTCAGCAATTCATGGTGTAATGGCAGGGTATACTGGATTTGTATCTGGTCCTATAAATGGGAATTACGCATATATTCCAGTTGAAGAAGTGGCACAGGTGAAAAATGAAGTCAACACAAAGGATCATCAATGGGCTTGGGTGAGATCAGTCACTAACCAGCCTGATTTTGTTGGGATCTAAACTTTCATCCTTGGCATTTTTGAAGGGCCATCCGTTGATCTCTACATTTTTTGTTACGCCTGTATAATCTGTCCTCGTATATGGGAAATAAATGCTCGGTTGCAGCTTAGAGCTTGTATTGTGGCATCTGAAGACGCAGTGCGTGCTTATTACAAAGTTGGGAAGAGGGATTGTGGAGGTTTGAGCGCTAAGAGATGGGCGATTTGTCGAGGTTCAGCTTAGCTCCCGCTGTGGCTTGCTCGATGGGTTGGCACCATCAACATACACCTCAGTTTGGTAGGGAAAGGAATTAGGAGAACTGTGTGCGCTAATTATTTTGGCACTGTATTGCGGGTGACATTTGCTTTTTGCTATTTACTACTGTAGACACGAAAATATTGTACCAGTTAATAATGGAATATTTTTGTTGACCGATCAAATATTCAAACTTGGAGTCAAACAAAATAATAGGCTTGGACCAAAGTTGAATTGGAAGAACTGGTTCAATTAATATTATTTGTTCAACGGCCTAGCTCAAGTGTGGCTTTGCTATCATAAAAGTCAAATAAGTCAACTTTGACTCAAGAAAAGAATTTTTAAATTAAATGGAAATAAGGATCTATTTAAATCAAGAAATCCTAATTGAATTGAAGGAGTGCAAAATCATGGGCTTTCCAAAATTCAGCCTACCACCTTGCCTATAAATAGAGAGTTTGAGGTAGAGAAGAGGAAGACACATGTTTTCGCGATCAAAGCTTAAGCTCCCTGAAACTCTGTCGTCTTTTAGGCTGTGTTTCATTTGAAGAACAACATGCACTAATCTATTGCGATTCTTCAATCGAGCACACTTCAACACACTGAATCTCTGCAAACAAGTCAGTGCTCTACCAGCACTTTGTTAAAAGCACACCTAATCTCGAGAATTACGCTTCATTTGAAGAACAATACGCACTGGTTTAATGTCGTTCTACAATCAAGTATTCTCAATGACGAAGATTAATCTCTCTTTCATCCTTAACATCAAAGGGACGCAACCTTAGTGATTCTACAAGTCAAGGATCGCCGATCAAGAAAGAGGTCAAAAGTAGCCGTTCAAGAATAAGCTCCTTAGCCCTTGGATTGTGACTTTACGGAGATCGAATCAGAAGATTTAGATTTATTTTCAGTATATATCGCAGAGTGATGTAACCCTGTTTCAAAATCATAAAATTGATTTTTGTGCATTGTTTCTTGTCTCGCAACTTAGACACGAAATTTGTGTGTACAACTACAAGTAATGCCCGTGGCAATATATGATTTGTTATGTTTTACAGTAATTTGGTAAGATAGTTTCCCTCTTGTGCAAAGAGTTAGGGGGGTTCTGGAGTTTAGGGACCATCGGCATTGATAAGTGATTGGGATGATTCGCGAGTGTTTGGTAGGTCGATTTTGAAAAGTGTTTTGAAGAATTACTGAACCTGTTTGTTGCCAAGGGGAGGGTAAAAAACTAACTGCAGGGCCTTTTAGCTTGGGATGGGCACTAAAACCAGAGAGAATTGGCTAAGCCAAGGGGAGCAGTGCATGTCGGTAATGCAGACAACTGGAAATGCTTTGCAGCAGCATCCGATACCGGTCAACTTGTTACTCCACTTGAAAACAACGTTTCATCTAACAACAATCAATTCATCATAACAAAACTGGAGGGATTACCGGAAACGCGCACACACTTGGATTCAAGGCGGTGCCTTTTTCTCTTTTCATTATGAGAATACCTTATCTTGTCTTGTCTTCTTTAAACTTTTTCTAAGACACTTTATTACACCAGGCAACAGAAAACCAAGTGGGATCTTCACTTTACCAATTTAGCAGTTACACATACTGTGTGCACACTCGCTTCCCATTTTCCCAGACTACCTTCGCTTCCGATTTCTCTTTTTCTCAGCACCTAGAGAAATTAGAGTTACAGCTTTGGGTGAAGAATCCGTCGAATGACAGAAATCTTGAATCTTGAGACCTTTCGATGAAAATGGCAGAAACCCAGTTGGGTTTAGCTCCCCTTTTGCTGTATCTGGTGGTAGTGTTACTGAGTAGCTCAGCTTTAGTTGTGGAATCAGGCATAGGTGTGAACTGGGGAACCATTTCTTCACACAGGCTATCTCCATCCACAGTGGTTGATCTCTTGAAGGGCAACAAGATTAACAAGGTGAAGCTGTTCGATGCTGACCCAGGTTCTCTAAGGGCTCTCATGGGTAGCGGGATCGAGGTCATGGTTGGGATTCCCAATGACCTTTTGGCCCTGCTCAGCTCCTCTACCGCCGCAGCAGATTTGTGGGTTAGCCAGAATGTGTCCAGATATATGGTTAAAGGTGGTACTAACATCAAGTATGTCTCTTTGTCCTTTCTTATCGTTCCTTTTTTCTTTAGCTTCATGATTGCTCTGTATATAAGCTTTTGCTTTCAATTTCAATACCGAGGAAACTGATGGTTCTGGTGATTAATTTTTAAGTTTGGAGAAGTAGTTGTAGAAGCTTAGTTAAGTATATCATAAAAATCATTGAATTGGCTAAGCTTATGATCATCTCAGTAACTGAATCAAAGTTGGTGAAGCCTGTATAGCATATTCCTGAGTTTATTTGTGTTACCATGCCTTCTCAATAACCATAAAAAGTGAGATCGGTGTATGAAAAAAGTTTCTTGGTTGCGAGATACTAGAACTATGGACAATGTTGAAGTATTGGCTAGATTAACAAATTATTTGCTGCGTTTCAGATTGACTGAAGTAGACTATGTCAGCAACATAAACGGTGAAGCTGGTCACATCTTTTTCTTGGTCACCATTTTATGCATATAAAGAAGAGAAGAAACTTACGACTGTTGATGACCTCATATAGTGTGCTTTTGTTTCCTGTTTTTATTTTCATTTTCATTTTCAGGTTTAGAAGTGCGTCTCTTTCTGCTTCTTTCTTTCTTCTTTTTTGACTCGATTTGGTCACTTTTGCTCGAAATGGTATCTCCAATTTGATTGGAGCATGGAGAGAACAGAGGGAGGAAATTGTTTCAAGCCCTTATCTGACCTTGTATCTGGCTTAAAGCACACAAGACTGGTTTTAAGAAACCAGAGTGTAAAAGTAAACCAGGTGATTATAAGAGGCCCTTAGCTACAAAAGTTTACCTTTCAAAACTCTAAAAGCTTAAGCTGTTAGAGCAACTGGTAACTTGACAGCTTGTTTATATCTTACTATGGAACTGACTAACTTAATGCTCTTGGTAAATAGATGAGCCAATATAAGTTCTGCCCTTTCTCTAGTCTTTTCCTTGTCATAAACATGAACCCCTCTTTAGTAACCCCGTCTTTTTGTAGAATCCTTACTTTCTTTATTGTCTGCTTGGTGGAGGAGAGTTTGGATTAGGGTCTTTTCTTTGCCGTAGACATGGATTTTCTTTGAATGGATACCGTTCCTTGTGCTCTCCTCAATATGATCTGCATGTTTCTCTGGAATATGTCCCTTGTTCTAATGAGCGGCCAGTTTCAGTGGTCTGGTCCAGTGTTTCTTGGTGTTGGTTTTGTGTTGTGGCATGTCAGAGGGTAACTTTCATGGAACAGAGTGGTGGAAGTTCCAGTATGGGCCACAATGATGTTACATCTCGTGTTGGTTTGAAGCATAAGAATCGTGGTTTGAAGGATAAGAATCGTGGTCCTGCGAATGTCATGGATATTTTGACAAGGATCTTTATGAATCTGATAATGTCAATGTGGAAGGATGCAAGGTATCCATGCCAATATATTTTTTATGTAGCAGTGAGGTTCCTCTTCTCCTCGGATTTGTTTTCAGTTCATTAGTTATTCGTTGCTTCTTTTTGTTCGTCATGGAGTTTCCTCTGTTCGCTGGTGAGGTTTGAGACACAACACAACCGCGTTGCTTTGGTCAATTTAGTGTCATTTAGGTAGTATAAGAACGGTCTCCTATGCTCTCATCGGGAACTCTGAAGCTGATGGCGATGTGGATGCTAAGCTGCTGCTAATAGGCGTGGCTAGGTAGAAAAATCTTCCTGGTTGAGATGGTGGTCCGTGGAGAGGTTCTGTTACCAGTTGCATGTAGGTAGAAGGATGCATTTGGAACCCATATACACCTTGACCTGATTCACTACGGAGGTTCCTGGCATGCTGCATACCAAGAAACATTCCAAAGTAGTGCTGGCCTGGTGATAGTAATAATGTATATTTGCAAGTTGGTTAGATGCTTATTGTCTTAAGTAGATGACAGAGATTGCTTTGATTTGAAGACAACAATTGTGTACGACTCTAACCATATCAGTTTTATATGCTGATCATTGGCTTCTGAATTCTCACTTAATGTGGATTCTTACAATTTGACACAGGTACGTTGCAGTAGGAAATGAGCCCTTCCTTACAGGCTACTCGGGTCAATTCCAGTCCTATGTCATCCCTGCTCTGACGAATATACAACAATCACTGGCCAAGGCAAATCTTGCTGCAATTGTAAAGCTAGTAGTTCCTTGTAATGCTGATGCCTATGAGTCTTCCCTCCCTTCTCAAGGAACCTTTCGGCCTGAACTGACCCAAATTATAACTCAACTTGTTTCATTTCTCAACTCTGATGGTTCCCCATTCATGGTTAATATCTATCCATTTCTAAGCCTATATGGAAATTCAGACTTCCCGCAGGAATATGCCTTCTTTGAGGGGACAACTCATGCTGTGACAGATGGTCCAAATGTATATTACAATGCATTTGATGGAAACTTCGACACTTTGGTTGCAGCGCTCGAGAAGCTTGGGTATGGCCAGATGCCCATTGTCGTAGGGGAGGTGGGTTGGCCTACAGATGGAGCCCTCGGTGCGAATCTTACTGCTGCAAGGGCTTTCAACCAAGGCCTTGTAAATCACATTCTAAGCAACAAAGGAACCCCTTTGAGACCAGGTGTCCCTCCCATGGATATCTATCTTTTTAGTCTTCTTGATGAAGGTGCAAAGAGCGTACTGCCAGGTAATTTTGAGAGACACTGGGGCATTTTCTCTTTCGATGGCCAGGCAAAGTACTCATTAAACCTTGGTTTGGGCAATGGGTTACTGAAAAACGCAAAAGACGTCCAGTATTTGCCATCTAGGTGGTGTGTGGCAGATCCATCCAGAGATCTTTCTGGTGTGTCTAATCACTTTAGACTTGCTTGTACTGTTGCGGATTGCACAACACTCAACTACGGGGGATCGTGTAATGGAATTGGGGCAAAGGGAAACATTTCTTATGCATTCAACAGTTACTATCAAATACAAAAGCAGAATTCATTAAGCTGTGAATTTGATGGGCTTGGGATGGTCACTTTCTTAGATCCTTCGATTGGCGAGTGCAGATTCCTTGTTGGAATCACGGACAATCATTCTTCGGGTATTGGTTGGCATAGTTGGTCGTTCATAGTTTGGTGGTTGGTTTTTTGGATTTCCTGGATGCTTTTAATGTGAAAAGAGGTTTCTTAAGCGGGGTTTTCAGGGTTCCCTCTTCTGAGACAAAGTGAAAGTACACCAGATATATAGATCATACCTACTTATACATGTTCAGTGTTATTCAGGCTATGAAATTGAGTGTTATGGGTTGTTACGGTTTCACACTTTGTACCTGTAAGGAGAGAGGATCATCACATGTACTGAAGTACGAATTCGATGATCTATGTTTCCTTCTAGTTAGTGCCAAGATGATATGGTCCATGAAGTTGCATTCCCTCTTTGTTATTTGTTAGAAGATGTTCGTCTTGTTTAGTTGTGCTTGTCAGTTGTTTGTGTTAGCTGAGGATTCCATGCCAAAAATTAGCATTTGTCACACAATAAAAGATAAAATGCACACAAGCAGTCGGGAAACCACAGAAGTGGAGCTTATTGAGATTATTGCTTCTTAGGAGAAAGTATTAAAGCAAAACGCGGTCATTATTGATGTTATTGTCTCTTCTCTGCTTCAGTTCACTTTGCCCTGCAACATCCATCTGTGCAGCATACTGTTCCACATCTGATTAGCGGCTTCATGATGAAGAAGCAGCAGCGACAGCCTTCAAAAGTCATAAGCACACAGCACACTTCATTAGTAGGAATGTGACAAAAACACGCATAGAACATAGATTTTAAGCGCCCGTGTGTGTTGTACGGAAGCCAAGAATTATCTCACCTTGGGGATGAACAGTGTGCTCAAAGGTCTTCAATCGAACGTCTGCAGTTGCATGTGTGCACATGAAAACGGATGCCACTATCAGGAGCCATGCGAGAGCTATCGTCAAACTTCGCTTTGTCGCCATGTCTCTTCCTCTCAGCTTCTTGAGTAGATGCAGAGATGGTGGAGGTGGGTAGTCCTATTTATACTGGAAGCTTTGCGCCTACCCCGACAAAAATGGGTGACCTTCGTCAATGTCTATCCTCCATTTCTTCTGTGTAAGCCAAGCTGCTTTGTCGTGAATGAGCAAGTTGAGCCAAATACGCAGAATATGTCCTCTAAAACAAAAATGAATGGAATCCCGTGTATCTCCGCCATAATCTAGCTAGTCAACTCATCAGAGAAGTACTGTGCAACAGTCCCAAGCATAGGGCTCTCACTGTAAGTTTGGGTCTATATATCGCAAAAGCTTTTTTAGTCTTTGTTTTACAAAAAGTAAGAACTACCAGTAAACCATTTTGCTTTCGATGTTGTGCAGTCCTTTGCTTTGCCACCATTGATACAACTCGGATGGAAACTCTCGTCCTTTAAAAAATATTAGGTGATCTGAAATTAATAATCACGATCATTTTGTACTGTTGGATATACAGTAAAATAACTCCCTACCTCTCCTCCTTCTTATCTCATTAGTCCTTTTAATTCTACAATCATAAATGGTAGCCCTGTTCATCCACTAAGTAGAAAATTGAGAATTTTGCACGCTGGTCCAATGAGATTAGCAAGGTGAAGTAAATTCATACTGCAAAGGTAAGCAGAAATGCAACTTCCAAATTTCAACCACTGAACGCATATATGCGCAACACCAGTATTGCCCACCCATGATATGGACGTACAAAAAGTGCTTTAAATTTACACATTAAAATCCCTGAAGGGTCAAGGGTATTCCTACTATTGATGGTAAATACAGAAATTTCCTTGGCCAAACAAGTTTGCTTGATTAGAGACAGATACCAATGAGAATACCCGTCATAAATATTAAGACGACGAGGCAGCTCATAAGGTCATTCATATCAGGGGCAGCGGCAGGGCCTCGATGCTGAGATCCAGGTAAATCAAGACTAGTCGACCACTTTGGAGCTTCCTGCAGGTAAAAAGAAATGAAGGAAGAATGTTTCCTCATTATAAATCAAACATTAAGAACCTTGTAATTCATTAAGGTAATCTTACGTACCAATAAGTTGGTCACAGACGCTGCAGAATTCAGCTTATGAATAGTTGTCGTCGGCGTCATAGTCTTTTTCTCCGAATCAGCACTCTTCTTCTATAGGAGAGAATTAAGTCATCAAGAAGGTGATTATGTGGTGTAATACGAGATGATCCATAGGAATTTGACTCACTAGTTCATTCAGTGATTCCACTTCTAACCTCATAACTCGCTTTGCCACTTTGTCAACCTCTTTCTTGAGAAATTCCACCATCTCTGAATCCTCCATGTTGCTCTTCCTAGCCTGCAATTTCTTAGACTCAGACACCACGTTCAAACATAGAATCTACACAACCTTCAAACATAGAATCTACACATACTGCAAAAGTCAGCAAAAAACTTGAGTTGCTCTGCAATTAAAGAACAGTCTAGGTGCATTTGATCACATAAACCCTCCAGTAGTCCCAAGGGGTATTTTGTTCACCAAAAATAGCGACAAATGGCTTCTCGAGCATCAAAGTGGCCCTTGATGTAATGTTATATGCCCAGGCTTTGTAAAACCCTTGTGTGAATAAAATGTTACGTATTACTTTTAAACCAGAAAAAATACTAGTAAACAAGATCCAGAAATATGGTAAGCATTACTTCAGAAGAATTCATGTAAGTAAATTTGATTAATCTTACAGGTGGGGGTGGTGGTGTTGTCACTGGTGTTGGAGGAAGAAGCCTGGATTCAACCCTGGAAAGAGCAGACCTTAATTCCTTAATGTCTTCATCAACAGAAGAGGCACCAGACTGGTTCTTTTTCTCATGCTTGGACATGGCAGATTTTAGTTCAAGGATGTCAGTCCCCATGGCCTTGTTCCCTTTCTCCTGCTTGGACATGGCAGATTTTAGTTCCCGGATTTCGGTCTCCATAGCCCGGTTCAGTTTCTCGAAAGCAGCCTCCCTCTTCTTCAACTCAGCCCATAATTCACGTTTGAGTTGATCCATCATCATCTAACATAAGATAAGATGATACACCAAAACTCGAGAAACATGTGCGTGTACAAAATCTCCTTGACATGGAAATTAAGTTGAAAAAACTGTACCTCATGGTTGCAAACGGTGTCTAGTAGAGGCTGTTGGGTCTCAGAAGAAGAAGATGACATTCGATCGTAACGAAAAGGGTGTGCTGATGATGAAGATGACTGCTTGTTCCCCATTGACGACTCCGTTCAGACTGACCACGACTCTCAAGAGTGCCAAGTCTCGTAAGCTTTATGTGGAGCAAGACTCTTGCGATTAGGGAAGGACCATTTTTTTTCTTTAATTTTATATTCTGCTTGGAAAAATTTGCATATTCCTATGGATGACTTTTTCTTAAAAAAACATAATAGCATGAACCATGGACTAGTGTTGTTAATTCGGAGTAATTGTTCTTTGTATTTAGAAGCAACTATGATGATAATATTAGCTTTAGTTAGGGAAATAGTTGAGATTTCACCATCTCACTTCACCTTCTGAGCAATTGTTCTTCGTATAGAAGTGCCATTTTGAGCTATATATATGAACAAAAAGAGGGCTCTGCTCAAGTTAAGCAAAAGTAAAAAGTAAAACGGGTGAGAGTTTCCTTTTTTTATAATTATTACTTTTTTTGGTGTGGCTTCTAATAACAAGTTTGATCGAGAATCAACGACTTTGTTTGCATTTTCACAATGAGTCGTCCAATATTTAAACACGGACCGCTTTCGGGCTTTTGTTAAATTTAGGTCAACTCTATGATATATAAGAATCTCATTTTGTATGTGTCATTGAATTGACTCTGTGGATGGTTAGGGTCTAGTAATTAGGAAAGATATGGCCTCAATTTGTAACTTCCAAACAACTACTCCACAGTTTCTTCCGCTTCTCAATGTTGAATCATAAGTTTTTTTTCTTTTTTTCAATTTGACATATTTTTCTTTCTGTCCATCAAGTCATTCAATGGACCTTCACTCACAAAAGCATATTTCCTCCGACGTACGTCAATCTCTAGATGATAAAAATAATCTGTAGCAAGCATTTGGAATTGGAATTGACTATTTAAAAATTTCTTTAAATAGTCAATTCGAAACACGTTATAGTCGGAAATAATTGAGGTGCTTAGGATAAGAAAATGAGTTCAAGAATTTCCCATCTTAGAGGTTTTATTATCTACACCGGCTCTGGCTTGAGATATTTGCTCAAGGCACACGCCTAAGGCTTTTATGTCCTTGCCATCACATGTGTCTTTTAACAAGTAAAACATCATGTATGATACCCATGTTGTAAAAAGATAGCTACAACTCTCTGTATAGTGATAATAAATAGTCGTCAAATGTCTCTAATGATTTTTACTTAAGTGACGCTAAAGAAAGCTATTAAAAAGTGTAACTGAAAATGTTAGCAGGAATGCCACTAATTATGGGGCCGTTCGACACTTTTTTTTTTGGCTCTTTTTTTACCACTTTTAAAATTTGGCGCAAAAGTCCAACAAAAGTGGAGTGTTTGGTTGGGTTTCCATTTTTAAAAAGAGCCCAAGAGATTAAAAACTGAGCTCATTTCCAAAAAGAGCTCAAAGCTCTTTTCTCTGGCTCTTTTCACGCGGGGGACTGAGAAGAGATTAATGAGGTCGTCCATTCGAGCCCACTAGCATCAGAAATGCCATTTTTTCGAGCTGGGTATAAAACCCACCTAATAGGTTTGTTTCATCTCTCTTTCTTCTCTCTCTCTCCCCCTCCGTTTGAAAGCCCTACATTAAAAACCTAACTAATCGGAATTTAGCATGCGATTGAGAGACGGTGGCTGGTTGAGGTGACTGTTGGTGGACGTGATTAGTGGCGGTTCAGCGATGATGGGTTGTCGTGACGGTGAAGAGAGGCACGGGGGTTGGGCTGTCGTCACGGCGAAGAGAGGCGCTGCAGC
The DNA here is from genome assembly GCA_033065855.1 of Escallonia rubra. Lineage (NCBI taxonomy): Eukaryota > Viridiplantae > Streptophyta > Magnoliopsida > Escalloniales > Escalloniaceae > Escallonia > Escallonia rubra. The sequence goes on along the minus strand of JAVXUO010001251.1, from coordinate 295,147 downwards.
TGGGTTGCTGTGACGGCGAAGAGAGGCGCGGGGGTTGGGATGTCGTCATTGCGAAGAGAGGCGCTGCGGCTGGGTTGCTGTGACGGCGAAGAGAGGCCCGACGACTTGGCTGTCGTCACGGCGAAGAGAGGCGCTGCGGCTGGGTTGCTGTGACGACGAAGAGAGGCCCGACGGCTTGGCTGTTGTCACGACGAAGAGAGGCGCTGCTGCTGGGTTGCTGTGACGGCAAAGAGAGGCCCGATGGCTTGGATGTCGTCACGCCGAAAAGAGGTGCAACGTCGTGGATTACCAACAGCGGTCGTGGGTGGTTCACTGGTGGTCGTGGATTTTTCTTTGACGCAAAATATTTTTCAAAAAGGGGAACAGTTGACCATCAAAAATTTTGGTTGTTATTCAACAAAAAAAAAATGTATATTAAAAAAATAAAACCTAAAGAGTTGTCTTGCCAAACGCTTGCTCTTTTCTGTTTTTGAAAAAAATAAACTCTGTCAAACGTCTACCACTTTTTTAAACCGGTGAAAAAAAAAACCACAACTCTGTCACGCCCCGACCCGGAGGCAGACCTACACATACTATTTCAAAATATTCCTGCTTACCAGAAATATAATACCCAAAGAATTTTACCAAGAACATAACCTCAAAATGATAATCAGAGCTCTAAATGTATCCCAAATCAAAAGCATTTGTATTTATCCTCAAAGTCTAATAAATGCAGCGGAAATCTAATAATAATAGTCACTTCCCAAACATTGGGGTACCAAAAGTCACTAAATCAAAAACTATTACATGGTTCTTATTTCAAAGCTACTAAGAAAATTATCAATTAAAGTTCAACTCCAGGTTTAAGCATAATGCTAAGCCGTCTCAGCTTAACTACCTGAAATGGGGAGAGAAAAAGGGGGGTGAGCACAAAGCCCAGTAAAGATCACACGCACACACCCACGGAGTACAACGCTGGTATTCAATAATGTGTAGCTGAGTCCAAACAAAGTATATGGAAACAAAAGTGCAAAGACGATTGAAAATCTTAGCACGACAAATAATCTCACTTCGGGACATCCAACCCATCAAATATCAAATCAAAGTCAAAGTCAGATGAACGCAATCGAATAATTGAACTAATTATCAAATACGATACAATCACGTAATACGTGACTGCAAAGCACGTTAACCTAAGCACGCGAAGGTTCTAAGTTCAAAGTTGCATACCGGTGGCAATTGCCATATCATGTCATGGCATCACGTTAACCTAAGCACGTGAAGGTTCTAAACATTAGTTCAATTCAAAGGAAGTCCAATGGACATCAATGAATATCAAAAGTATCAAACCCACAAAGTATCAAAACTTCGAATTTAAAAAAAAGAATGACTAAGCAATTTCAGAAATTACTCGATATTAGACTCAAATTGAAGAGTACAAAATAACAAATTGAACGCAATTTGAGTAACTTTAATCTGAGTTTGTATGGATTTGGAACGGTAAAAATGGCGTCGAGATGGCAACAGGTGAAAAATCCAAGGTGGTCACCAATATCATTGTCCACGTGGCAATGTAACCCATATGGGTTTACACGCCCAAGAGAAGCTGCCATGGTTTCTTGCTGTGACAGGTGGATGTATATGACAAATTGACAATAACAAAGAAAGAAAAAGGGTAATGATTACCCATTCAATACATGTGCAAGTCTTTCATTTGGCTTTACGGTTCAAGATTCACATAAATAAATGGAAAACTGTGAAGAGAGGCAGCAACAAAATGAAAGACAACTCATACGGTTTAATGATCTTCCCGATGAAGGGGCCAAAACATTTAGGCTGTGTTTGGCGCGCGGGATAAGACCCCGGATAGGATAAAAATAATCATATCCGGCGTTTGGACGTGCACTTTAGTCCCCGGATAAGGTACCCTTGGACTTGTTTTATCCCCCTTGAGTGGGATAAAATAATACCTGGGGGGGGGGGTGGTATAAAATTAGTCCAGATCATGTCGGACTAAAATGAATGGGACCCACCCCACTTTTCTTCCTTTTTCCCTTCAACGCCATATATGCATATACATTGTATATATACATATACATTGCGGGTGTGTGTGTATATATATATATATATATATATATATATATATATAGGGAAAAGCGAATATAATGCTAGCTTTAGGCAAGTTGCCTAAGGCTAGCGGCCAAAACTACGTCGTTTTGGTCAAACTTTTTTGTTTTTTTTTCCCTTCCTGTCATTCTCTCTCCCAGCAAATAGCAAAACCAGAGAACCTCCATCGCTGGCCATCGTCGCTGCCCAACCTCTATCGTCGGTCGAATATTTGTTATCGCCGTACCCACAACTGCCAAGTCTCTCTTCTTCCCCGAGATCAGCCACTGTCGCCTCGCCCCCTCGCCTACCTCTCTCACAGGCCGTATTTCTTTGCAGGAGACAACACAGTCGCCCCATTGCCGGCGACGCTTAATCTCTAGCGCCCACACTATAAACAAGTAGCAAATCACCATCTCACACAACCGTCGAGACCCACCACTGCCTTCTCTCCTCTCGCCGCCACTGTTCCATCACTGGCGAGACCACCCACCACTGCTCCGTTGCCGGCCATTCTTATTCGCCGGAGAAAGCACCATCGCCACCATGCGAAAATTGATCATTGCCCATGCTCTCTCCCAACACCCCATCTCACAATTATCCAAATTAATGCAATTTAGTTGTTAAAATCATTAAGTTCAATTTGATTTAACTCTAATGAATAATGATTCCAAATGGACTGAATTTATGGGTTTTGCATTGGATTGATTCGAAAGCTAGAACTTTCATTTCACTGTAACAAAATTGAAATGGGTTTTGTATTGATTTATCTCGGGCATTTCATGAAAATACATGATGTTCAATCACCGGCTTCCATTGCCAGCTCCATTACCTTTGATGATGAAGGTTGACTCCCTTTACCAGGGAGGTGGTGGTGGTTGGGTTCCTGTATAGTGACTTGTTTTTTATGATGGGGGTGGTGGGTGGTATACAACAGTGATTTGTGAGGGGTAGCCGGCTATGAAGGCTGGCCGGTGATGAAGCCTGGCAATCGAGCAAGTTGGTCGTTGGTTTTGTGAAGCGGCGAAAGGGGCAATAATGGTGGGTATTGTATGCTGGCGGTGGAGAGAGAGAGAGAGAGAGAGAGACATAGACAGACAAACAGACAGACATAGACAATAAAAGAAAGATTAGGTGTTTCTTATTCAAAACTACGTAGTTTTGGACGCTAGCCTTAGGCAACTTGCCCAAGGCTAGCATTATATTCGCTTTTCCCATATATATATATATATATATATATAGGGTCGTGATCCACTGCCAGCGCTGGCAGGCTTGCCAGCGCTACATTATCGTCCGCTACATAATGTAGCGGACGATAGTTGCCGTCCGCGACATTATGTAGCGGACGACAAATCAGCGCTGGCAAGCCTGCCAGCGCTAGCAACGGATCAGCTCCCATATATATATATATATATATATATATATATATATATATATATATATATACACCTATATATATATACATATATATATATATACACATATATATATATATATATATATACACCTATATACATATACATATATACACCTATATACATACATATATATATATATATATATATACACCTATATACATATACATATATACACCTATATACATACATATATATATATACATATATATATATATATATATATATATATATATATATATATATATATTGGGAGCTGATCCGTTGCTAGCGCTGGCAGGCTTGCCAGCGCTGATTTGTCGTCCGCTACATAATGTCGCGGACGGCAACTATCGTCCGCTACATTATGTAGCGGACGATAATGTAGCGCTGGCAAGCCTGCCAGCGCTGGCAGTGGATCACGACCCATATATATTATATATATATATATTATATATATATATATACACCTATATACATATACATATATACACCTATATACATATATATATATATATGTATATATATATATATATACACCTATATACATATATATATGTATATATACACCTATATATACACCTATATATATACCTATATACACACCTATATACATATATATATATATATATATATATATATACCTATATATACACCTATATACCTATATATATGTATGTATAAATATATATAGGTATAAATATATATATACACCTATATACATATATATATATATATATATATCTATATATATATATATATAGATATAAATGTATATATATATATGTGTGTATATGTGTATATAAATCTTTATAGGTATATATACACATATACACATATATACACATATACACATATATCTATATATATATATATATATATATATATATATATATATATAACTTTGTAAATTGCATATCTGACTTATAATCCGAACTTGGTCCAAACGCTGGATAGGATTTCTTGCTTATCCGGTCTTATCCGACGGTATAGCTTGTCCGGCCTTATCCGCCCTTATCCTGTCCTTATCCTTATCCATATCCTTGTCGCCAAACGCAGCCTTACCGTAAGAAGCAGCAATCTGACACAGAATAAAATTAAAGTACTTGGAGGATTTACAAGCAACGACTTTACACAATATTAAATCGAAGGGATTTTACACATATGTCGTCAAGCAGCAAACCCAGACCCAAGAATCATCAAAGGCTATTATATGTTGACAAGATGCTTAATCATAAGCGAAGAGGTATGATGAATGTAACCCTTACCTCAATTCACGCTACAAGATTCGCAAAGTTACGTAACCTTCCGAAAGTATCAAACCTAATTAATAAAATCAACCACTAAGATTAAAATCTTCAAATCAATTATATTTTGATTAAGGTTTAGGATTGATCACTTACCAATTGTGCGTAGAGAGTTGAAATCTCCAAGCCCTAATTTTCTCTTTCTTCTCCTCTCTCTAAAAGATCAGACTCTATTTAACGATAAAACACAAACTAACCAGTCTTTTTATTTCTCTAAACTTAGTAAATTACTCCAAAGGCCCCTAAGATATGTTACTTATTCAAAAGGAATTCAAAAATATTATCAAAACTTCGAAAGTAACCCAAGAATTAAAATAATTAGCTACATATTATTTGGGGTATTACACTTGCTCTTTTCTGTTTTTGAAAAAAATAAACTCTGTCAAACGTCTACCACTTTTTTAAACCGGTGAAAAAAAAAACCACAACTCTTCCCTTTTTTCTTCCAAAAAAAAAAACTGAAAGTATTACCAAACAGACCCTATATCTAGAGACATTAATTGTTGCTATATTGGAAGTTGTAGAGACATTAACTGTTGCTATATGGGAAGTTGTAGCTATCTTCCTACGACTCGAGTTGCAGCCAAAATGTTTTCTATGTAGAATCAGAAGAATTGTTGTCAATACCAACATGTGTACACATAATCAGAAAAACCCCATAGACATCCAATTGTTATACTATGTTTTTACATGACTAGTCAAATGGCTAACCATATACCAAGCACAACTGGCTCCCTTGGTAAGTATAAGGAAGTCTGTTGAGTTTACAAAACTGGTGCCATTTACCCAGCCAGCAAAGACCGAACCTGCACTCTTTCATCAAATTAGCCAGCACCTTAACAGAAAAAGGAAAAGACTCTGTCAGACTCAAAACCAAGCACTTTAATTTGGCCAAAGCAAGTCTATGAGTAATGTAGTTTACGATACTAAACAAAGAGTTTATGCAAGTTCGAGACAGTGACCGAACTTACCATGGTTATCTACATCAAGGCTTTATGGAGTGCTTAAGCTTAGCCAATTCACTTAATGCATCTTTGAGGGGTTCTCTCAGCTTTCTGTGTTTACCCTGAAATTAGAAAATGTAGAAACTGTGAAACCAGAAGCTTGCAACTATCAAAGAACACAAAGTGCTTCTCTACCTCCAAAGACAGCCATAGCAGTTACTGCTATATCGGTTCAATTCAAGACCTCTCAGTTTACCGGGGAAAGGGAAGCAACATTTTGCATACCATCATTGGTCAAGTGTGGAACGAATATGTATTGCCTCAATACTGATTACACCCCGTTATGGGGGTTACTCTTTAAGGTTATATAAAAACCGTCACTTTAGGAAACTTGTATACTCGTCCTCCTATAACCTTACTCATCTCACCATTTACAGCAATCAAGCCAACCCAAACCTCATGTTCCTGTTAGTTAAAGGTTGTCTGGATCAACAAAACCAATTAATAGCAATGATCCAAATTATTCAATTATATTCAATCCTCGCAGTATATCGAAAGGACATTTACACCCTAAAAGATAGATACAAAAGGAAAACGAACTATTCAATTTTCTGTTTAACAATCCAGCGACATCTGGATATCCTGATGTTTATTACTTACAAGTTTATAACAATAAACCATTCCAAATTGAAAAAGAGACCTAGATCTCAATTCACAATGTCCCACTTAGAACCTCATTCAGGAAGAAATGTTCTATTCAAATGGGTACCATTTGCTCTATTGTGCTTTACTTTTCTGTATTTGTCATATATTCTACACTAGTTTTATGGAATTTTTTTCTTTCATGCCTTTTTCCACTCCAAAGCTCCAATCCTCATAGAAAGCAACAAACTACATCTCGTGATTCTGCAAAAATTACATTTTGATCTCAAAAGACCGAGACAAAGCCTAAGGCCGAAGCATACTAACTTAAATTTATCAAGTCGTAGATGGTGAATGAGAAATAATGCTTAGTGAGGCAAACTTAGATTAACAGCTGTGATCATAGGCAAGCTCGACGACGCTAAAAAAAGAGGTGCAGGGAAGCCCTGGTCCTGAGTATTAAGCTTGTTTTCTGAGGGTAGCTGTTGTTTACATGTATGCCCAGGTATTTTTAATGGGAGAAATTCGACAACCACGCCTTACTCCCCTGGAAAATAAAACATCACCTCCTTCTGGATTCTAAACATATAAGAAATAAAAAACCATGGAACTTTACGAAATAGAATGACTCAAAATCGTCAAATCTCAACACTTGCTAAATCTCACTATTAAACCACATTAACAGAAGACAGCAAGAAAGTTTAGCACCATCAGTAACAAACAAATAATAGCAAATACAGCCAAACACATCATTGCCGAAATAGATAGCCAGGCACAGGATACCTTAAAGGATGGAATAAGAGCAAAGACTTCATCAACAGACTCTGGACAAGTGTTGGCAATCGTGCATATCTGTAATCACATCGACGAAATAAAGAGCATTGCACAGTTAGTAACAACTAAGTAACATGTTGAGATTGATACCTCGCCATCAGAAGCACCATGTTTTTTCAGAGTCCTGATTGTGAGTAAATGGACAACAAGTTAATACTCATAATGGATCAGTCAACTTATTATAGACAAAGGCAGGTTGGTCAGTAAATAAGTGGGCCACAACTAGCAGTACACAAATATTACAACGAAAGGATACTCGAGTACTCGTCTAACAGACTGGGGACTTGTATACTCGCTTCCGCTCTTGGCATACTGCAGTCCCCTGTCAAACGAACTGAAAGGAAGAGAACAAAAAAGGAAGTAAAGAACTATCAGAGCTTTTAAAACAAGCCAGACAACAAGGGAAAAATCATCGAATGAAAACAAAAATAGACACCACCGTACAAGAAGACAAAGTCTAAAATATAGTCCTCACATAGGAATCTTGATATTTGGATCTTCAGATAGTATAACCATCTGTTCCTGGATTCCTTGCAGTATTTGTGCAGCTTCACAATCCATCAGGCATTTAGCATCCTCTGGAAGTTCTGCCCAAATATGAAGAGATATATATGTACATGAAAGATCAAACTTGCATAGTAACAGGAGAATTCCTAGTTTATTTTTCTCCTCAAGTCCTCCGTAGTTGGGTAAAGGGACCTAATTTTATACACATAATTACCAGACTGTAAGGCCTGCAAAAACATAGCTCCGCCTTAACTCTATAACCACCATGAACTATATCAGACACCAAGTATATATGAGACTGATGGTTCGAATTGTTTCACTTGCGCTGAACTATAATATCAGCCAAAAGTCGAAACAAAAAACAACAACAAAGGAATGATGAAAGTGTACTTTCTACCATCATGGAACACGGCCCCCCCCCCCCCCCTCCCCCAAGCCCCTTCTTGATAGGTTCCATCGCAAAAATTATAGTATCAGAATCTTGAACAACTACATTATCTTTGATGAAATAGAGTTGTTCATTTGTTGGGGAAAATGAGAGAAGTATTCCATCGCTACCACTTATGTTTTTTCTGACAAGTTGATCTATTTACCAACATTGAATGTACAAGACACGTCTTTTCCCCAGACGCCAGCCGCCATTCATGCTTCCACTCTACCCATCCCACGTTTAAGTGCTAGATATTGCCAAAAACCAATTCTGCAGTACAGTACCGTTTTACAACGTCTTCCCTGACTACCGAAAAACAAATCAATGTGCTTTACCATCATAAGTAGAATAAGAAAGATCCTGAAAGAGAACAAATGCAAAAGCAGGAACAACGAAGAGATAATAGCAAATTCTACCACCATCTCATCAACTGGATAATGAATACATACTAGAATCAAGAATGCATCAGTCAAAAAAGATACTTGATTACGTAACAAGAAGACACCAGGAGTTGTTGCCAAATGCCAACCAACCAAACAGGTAAAACAATCAGAGCATTTTTGCAGCTTTACTTAGATATCGGAAACGAAAAGGCAAAAGAAACCGGCGGCAGCAAAAGAAAAAGCACTGAACTCAGGAATGAACTTACCCTGCTCAATATTGAGCTGAAGCGGGGCAGCTTGTTTAGTAACAGGAGTCTTAACACCATTTGCCTTGTCTCCTTTTCCCCCTTTGCTCCAATTACCTTGAACGATAAGATTTGTGTATGCAAGAAGTAATCAGTACAGAAGAATGAAGAGAGCATGAGAAAGCATGATCTAGACAGAATCAAATAGCCAGGAACCTTTACCATTTGGGATACCACCCTTCCCACCAGACTTCGAGGATAAGTTGATATTTGCATCTAACGAGTCTAAAATTCAGAAGTCATATTCCAAGAGATAAACATAAATGAGTTGCGAAAGTAGTAGCTATACCTTGCTTAAAAGACACAACGTCGTAGAGAATAAGCATGTTTATCACAAAAAGAAAACATAAGAAACCAGGTTTAACCTTCATAGTCAAACTGCACTTTCCTTCCCCTCTTTGCCATATCATCCTTTCCTTTGAAAGATGCTACAAGATGAATCAACAATAAATGAGAACTTTTAAACAACAATCTATAAGGCCAAATAATTTACAAGAACCCTCCCAGAAATGCGGAGGTCTATGGAAACAAAGAGTCTCTACCGAGGTCACTTGTCACACATGTTGCACACATGCCTGGCCTATGGAATAATCATCTCCTCTTAGACTGAGTTTGGGTAGCAAATAGATAATCGAACGATATTCGTATAGATCACTAAATTTGTCAATTCACAATACCTAAATAATAGTAAGTGTTCCAAGAAATAACTTAAACGATAGACTTAGAAAGAACATGCGTGAGACCAATCAAAATTCAAGGGGGCAAAGGAAAAAGAGTTGGTGCAAAACAAGAGCACCTCACTGTGCGATAAAGGTCAGTGTTGCTCATAACACCAACTGAGAAAACCAAGTTCCAGTTCATCCATTGGGGAGGTTTCATATCATGGTCCAACGAGATCAATTCTCGCCAAAGGCTATCCCAATGTAGTTCATGAATTAGGTGAGGTTAGATCACTTGTGATGCTTGACGCCTTTATTTTTACGCTGCTGCTATGTGCATTGCAGCTGTAGCCAACGGCTCGCGTACTTGAGAATGAATGCAGAATAGTTCTCTAGATGAAACTTAGTTAAATAACTTGAGGTAAATACAATGAATGTGGCCGGCTAATAGAAATCACTCAAGCAAATCTATCACATCGAGAGACTGTGGACCAATTTACCAAAAGAAAACACACATGGACACCAGAAATAAAACGAATTTATGATTGATATGGAAAGAATAAAAGAACCATGCATGCATGATTAAGGAAAGATGAGAATATTTTCCTCTGGGAAAACCCTAATGTTACCTGTAGTTTTGAGAGATGATTTCCCCCCTTGGGTCGATGAATACCCTTTTCCTACTTGTTCCATCTGCAGCTGCAAAGAGAAAAAGAAAAACACACACACACACACAAAGACCCAATGTGTTGTCAATCCCGCCCAAGAAAGCACCTTTATGTAATCCAGACCCCAAGATTTTCAATTGAATAGAACTATGAAATCAGAAGTCTTGAGACGTATACATATATAAACAATTGGAGCTGAAAAATGGTGATAGGGGAAATGTGACCCAGAAATACTCTAGAAATCTGGACAAGAAAACTGCAAGAAGAAATACCTTGAAACAAAAGTGATACTCTGGTTGGTATAGTACTAAATCACTTGAAACCAATTTGGGACTCTGGTCTGGACTCTGGACTGACCTTTCCCAAAACGTTTTCAGTGCTGTAGGGCGGACTCAATTGACGGATGTATCCCTAATTTGACACTGGACAACTTTGTCAGCTTCTTTTCGATCATCTTCCACCTAAGGCAGTATCGTCGTGTTAGCTCAGGGAGCACGACTGATACAACTTCTGTTTCAATATATTTAACAATGGCTAAATATAAGACAATGACAAAATACTTAGGTACATTTATAGGTAATAAAATTAATTATTTTATATAGAAAGATTTGGAACTATATAATACACTGTTTAACCAAGAACTGCGCAACCGGTGGAACTTTCAAGTGTAGAGATGTTAATTAAGATTTCTTGGATTTACTATTGAACACTTTTTAAAGTCGAATTTTTAATTTTTTTGTAATCTTTAGATCACCGTATGTGTCACGCCGTTAGCACGTATGTTAAAATCTAAATGTGACCTTTAATGGTTATCGACTCAACAACCAATGATCCGTACGTAGGCACATAGTTATTGCAAGATAGTTGCTTGCGTGCTACGGTTATCCCCATTTGTAACCGTCTTTGTAACATGTCGAAGTTGAGTTATTCTCCGATATTGTTATTATATTATGAATGAGTATTTTTTCTATGCATCTAATTATTTTCTTAAGAGATATAACAAAGGCGAAAAAATGAGAATTAATTTATGTGTCAAAATTGTGATTGTGTAAAAAAGAAGTCTTTAGAGAAACTTGTTGCGCATCGACTAGAGATTTAGAATCAACACTATGTTTCTTTAGCTATATAAAGTAATTTCTTATGAAAAAATTATTAGCACTCTTAAATCCTTAAACTAACATCTATTCGACAGATCTAACCACACGTACCGGTACAATGTGCATCAAAGATTGTACATGACTAATAAGGCCAACATGGCTATCCTCTTTATTATTCTCCTTTTTATTTCTTTTCTTTTTGGGTACAACTCATTCTCCTTTTCCAAAAGTGCTATTAAGATAACAAAATTGCAATCATATCCCCTTTTAAGAAAATAGAGCAAACCCCACCAGTCCACCACCATACCATTAACGAATAAACACTGCGATAGGCGAATACTGTAATCATTTGACACATAATGTTGAAGCAGAATCTAGGGAATTCAGCCCTTTTAGGGCTTCTCTAAAAGGTATGGTGACCCTTTTGTTCATTCTTCCCGCAGACTATTAATGCGTGTGTTTTTCCATTCGCTTTTAGCTTTCTGGATTGCAGAACCTGTATTCGTGAGCTTATATTCCATACTTATTGCCCAATGGTGCCAAAGCGGATATGTAGGTTTTTTATTATGTTGCTTTATGCATAGGCATATGGGTCTTTTCTCATTTTGAAAATCTGGGTTTCATTGTCTAATTCTGCATGCGATTGGGGCTTATTGATTGGAATTGTCATTTGAAAGTGGTGATACCACTATTTATGATGGTTGGTCGTTTTCTTACTTTCTTTCTATGGAGTTCGTTATTGAGGAACATGGTAATTAAGGAGTTCAGCAAGGGGGAGCGAAAAAATTTGCATCTTTGAATCAGTTAAGGAACATGGTAATTAAGGAGTTCAGCAAGGGGGAGTGAAAAAATTTGCATCTTTGAATCAGTTAACAGTGATAACAAACTTTTGACTTGTAAGCTAAGTTTGATAGTAGTTGTGCAAGCTTCCAACTCAAAAACCAATTGGCTTTGGGTGGGGAGGCTCACAACGCTTACATATTGATTGTCAACGCTGTTTGGGGCAATTGAATTATTTGGAGAACACAGTTCAGAGGATATTTACGCGTTAGGTTATGTAAGGAACCATTCAGTCACTTATATGTCTAGTAAACTCTCTCTGTCTATCTCTGTGTGTGTGTGTGTGTGTGTGTGTGTCTGTCTCACATACACAGAGATGAAGTCACCCAAACAAAGCTAGTGCCAGGGAGATGTTGTTCTTCCTTTCTTGAAGCAAATTAGGCCTCAGTTCTGTTTTGTACATCATGCTGGGATTCACCAATAAAACAAGTATTCACTGCATTACATCTATATTTTAACTAAGAAGATGGCCTCGAAAAAGGAATTTGGAAATTCTCATCTACCCAGGGTGTAGTGCAGCGATGAGATGATTGCGATTTTTGTTTCTTTTTGGTATGTGGAAGGTACTTATCAGTCTAGTCCGCTGACTTTTTGAAAGAAGTCGAATGTCTAACTCAATGTTCAAAGTGATACTCGTTTTGGCCATTTCACCATTTCACACACTTCTTAGGTACCATTAGTACTCAAAAGGGGCAAATGCATGAACCGTGGGTCGACTATTCTGCCTTTTGTTTTATTGACATTTGTCCTTTGTTGTGACTCCAGGACAAGTGCATGCTTGCCTCTTTCCTATTATTGGATGCCAACATGTTGGACAACTCCCACGTGTTTTCACTAAACTCATATTGGTCAAATTTATGCTTGCTTTGCATAGTGCTTTCAAAGGATGCACAACAACATAGTGGCCAAATTTATATGTTTTTGCATACCGCTTTTGTAAATGTACTTTGATCCTTTGAAGTGCAGAAAGATATATGAAACACGAGAAGAACGAAAGATTCAAATAGAAGAGAAAATATAATAGTACACAAAACCAACATAAATAGCAAGTATAAATAATGTAAACTTTAGAAGTGGAAATCCTAAAAAAACTAAAAAGGAAAAAAGAAAACCATGGCTTCCAATCTTCGGAATCGTTTTGCATCTTTTAACTTGTAACATATATCTCACGTATTTGAACCCATCTTGTAAAATAAGTGCGGTGTAATACAAGTCTTTGGTATATGGAGATGAATGGTAAGCGATGAATGGGTAGTCCCCATGCTGCACTCTTAGGTTAGGAAGGAAGCTATGTTCACCCAATAGGGTAGCTCCTAGGCACTCTAGTTCGTGAAGTTTGTGCATTCATCACAACGTATTATAAGATACATATGTGTATCATGCGATACCCCCTCCATTACATTGGATTTTCCACTTAGACTTTATGTGTATTCCTAAGGGAGATTTAGTACCATGTAAACATCAAATGGGAAAATCGAATGGAATGGAGGGAGTATTATGTAATATTCAAGAAAACCCAGATAATATGCCCTCGCATCCTTTTTGTCTCTTACCCTCTCTCAGGTTCATTTTGTATGATGACTTGTTCTCTATGTGTGTACTGTATATGGCATGTTTGTGGAGGACTTTAGTCCAGCAAAATATATGTGCATGTCGACAAATATAAACATAGAAAGTTAGATTTTCATGCCTTCAGCTGTGACAATATGAGTTGAAGATGGAAAAACAGTGACTAGTATATCTACAGATTTTGCACACGCTCTTGTTTTAGTAATGGCAATAAATGCTTTTGTATATAAGTTCATGTGCCAAAGCTAGATCTTGAATCTGATTCTATAGTAACCACTGCCCTTGCATGTTATAAATAATTGATATCTTTACCAGTTTCTGTTGAAAAAATTTCTTTCCCAAAGATTTCGAGGTATGGAGGCTTTGAATTTTGTCAAGCGAGTCCAGTATGCTATTTTATAGGTTTAATGTATGAGGTGAATTCCCTAGGCCAATCTGATACTAGTTTCAATGCTTTTAGGTATACTACGGCCCAACCGCCTAAGTTGGAGCCCTATTAAATTCCAATTATATAATAATGTGTTAGCTGTAGGATAAATGTTTTGTATAACACCTGCCTTCCTCTCCAATCGTGCTCTTGGAGTGGAAATTGGTTGCCTAAATACTAAGTCATGTGCTTTACACCCTGAGCCTGGGCTGGGCCTTAAGTCCTGGCCACTTAAGCAAGTTGTTGCTGCCAATGGCAATTTCATGATGTGGCCGGTCATCCGTTAACGAAGGTGTCATCTTTGTATGCAGGGCTCCTTAGGAAGTGGTACAGTGGCTTCCAATATGTGGAGTCTACCATATGCTAAGAGATGGAACCGTTTTCGTTGTTGTATTTATTATTCTAAGAATATGATAGTAAGTGCACAACATACTCTTTGTGTGCGGGACCAAAACCAAACTCAAGGCATCTCTTATCTCTAAAGTCACCTGCTCTGGAATTGAGCGCTAGAACCATTTGGCAATTGGTTTTTTGCACTTCTTCCTGTTTTGTTTGACCATCTGATTTATGGGTTACACAATGTGTTGTAGGCCTCCCCCTCGCTTTACCCCAATCACCTACCCCCCATGAGGCTCGAACCTGTGATCTTGCACAGGAAAGGGAGAGGCCCTCACAACCGGAGTATTTCCTTGCTCCCTTTTATAGCATAAAGCAAGTCATTTTCCTTGTTTTGTATATATCTGAAGTTAACTGTGCTGGCATTTGGGCAAGAGCCAGAGTTAGCTACTAGTATATAATATGAAGATAGCTCCAAATGGGGATAAAATCCTATATGATTACACCTCATAGCTATTATGTAAACCTATTTTAAATGCCCCTCCCTCATGGGGGATTCAGTTTTATAACCTATCTGATAATTTCTGTGATATTGAGAAGTTTGTTCAATCCGAACGAATTGAGCTAATTTTTAACAACTTTATTGTTTTTATTAAATTGTTTCGCATCATAGACATGATCACAAGCTTAATTTTTGTCCCCCCCCCCCCCCCCCACACACACACACACACATACACACCCTGCCCTCTTTCCTTTTACCCTCCATATTTCCTTTTCAATGCAACTCTGATTACGCAACTTTGATCTTGAAAGTTTATAGCTTGACCGACTTAGTGAGCCCCAGGATTCCAGATTCCCTAGGTTTCACGCATAGTATGTTAGGGAGTTAATCAGTTCTACCAGTTGGAAAAGGAGGAATATGAAAAGTTAATATCTGATTCCTTGCATTTGGAAGGGAGGAACAGTTATATCTTCAGAATTTTTCTTTGAGTAATCTGTTGGTATGAGTTAATCTAGGCTTGGAGAAAAACTTTATTTGTCTTTTAGGACAGCATCCTTAGTTGCATAAGCAGGTGATTGTATTTGTTCGTGCACATGGGTAGTCTCAATTTGGCATAAGATATAGGTCTCCATAAGTTGATTGCTTGTTGCATATTTTTTGGATGATAACCTCGTCTATATCATCGTTGTAATCTTTGTATAAGCTTTTTATGTTGTTCAGGCATGCATCAGGTAAAGCAAATGTTTAAGTAGTTTTGGTTGTTCACAAATAGAAGCAAATTTTATATTTGCAGGTATGGAGTGTTCTGATACCTGGAAGAGATCATGTTGCAGTGTCTAGACGGATTAAAGCATATGCTTTCTGTTGTTGCTAACTGTTGTGAAGGCGATTATAAGCAACCTTGGGGGCTGGAAAATCCAGAAGCTCTTGCAAGGGAAACAGTGTGTATGTAACTTATCTAGTTATCTCTTTTAAACCTTTTAGCAGCATTAAAACAGGCATCGCGACACTTTACTCTTTTTTATCATTTGCTATCAAAGAGGATCTTGAGCAGTCAATTTTTTTTTGATCTCCTTCTGCTATGCAATTCTTATCTGGTCCAAAGTGAGTGGATAAGATTACATTTACCCTCCTTTTGGCAATGATTCTTAACTAACTTGCGATTAAGCTATCCTAAAGTAATCAAAACTTGAAATGCCACTAGAGACCATGTAGATGCCATATTTCGTTTCTTGCTTATCCTACCTATCTGGAAAAAGAAGAAAAATGTAGCTTTGTGTATCATGTTTTAGATCTAGATAATTCAACAATAAAAATCTTCACTTGGGGTTTACTTCAGAATCTTTGGGCTTATGGACTGGGTAAAGTCAGCACCTAGTGAACTTGGTTAACTTGGTATGTCTACAAATTAAGAATCTCTAGTTGGATACTAAAGAAAGATGGAAGGAAGGAAATGGGGAAAAACAAAGAGGTGGGCTATGCTTTCTTTATGGTGTAACGGAATGAATAAGAAGTATATAGAGGAGGGATGCTTCTCTTCATCTTTTTGAGCCCGTCATATGTTGTCCTCTTAAATGTGGGAGTAAAAGAGGGAAAAAATAGAAAAGTAGTGGGCCATCTCTTCGTTTCTATTTCTTAAATCATCAAAATGGACAGAATTTGCAAAGATTGATGTTCGTTTTTAATTTTTTTTCTGTATATTCCATCACGCGGACCATACTAGGACGCTCCAGAACCACCTTTTTCCTACCTGTACCTGGATCACATTGTCTGGATGGAACTCTTAAGTGCAAACTTTAGGTTTCTATGCATGGGTTGGCATGCGCAACTTGTTAGAAAGTGTTGGTGAAGGTAATCCCGGAGTTTTTTCGTTTCTTTCGTTCGATGCAGTTAGTGTGAGTGAAATAGAAGCACTGTATGAACTTTTCAAGCAGATCAGCAGTGCGGTGACTGATGACGGGCTCATCAATAAGGTAACAGATAATATAAGCGAGGCTACTTTCTTTCGTAAACCATTGCATTATGCTTCAATTGTATACAAAAATGAGGCTATTTGGGATCTACTCTTACTTTGGTGTTTTTCTTGTTGGCTACCAAATGCCATATTCCAGGAAGAGTTTCAGCTTGCATTATTCAAAACAAACAAAAAGGAGAGCTTGTTTGCCGATCGGGTACTTTTTACATGTTTAATATTCAAAGCTGACTGGTTTATTCTGTGTCTAGAATTGATAGCATTTTTAGGCCCTTTGGCCAACTATATAGTTTGACTACATGAGATTTTGTAATTCTGATACCTTTCTGTATGTTTGCATCTCCTTTACCTTGTTATGACTTTAGACCATAACTTCTGAGCCGGTGGAAGTCCGACCACATATTAACCAACTTGTGGTTCAGGTTGTGATTGGCCACTGTCTTTTTGTTTGATTGAGTTACAGGGTTACTTCATTATTTTGTATCGGCACCCCTCTTTCTCTCCTAGTAATGTCCAAATTGTTTTTATTATGCAGGTGTTTGACTTGTTTGACACAAAGCACAATGGGATATTAGCTTTCGAAGAGTTTGCGCGTGCTCTCTCTGTCTTTCACCCCAATGCACCAGTTGATGATAAGATTGATTGTAAGTTCTCCTTGTTGCCGTGGTCCCCAGATATCCTCTTTTTTTTCTGTATTTCTCATCTTCCTCATAAATGTTATCTGCTGCCTTCGAGTATGGAGGTAAGCTAAAATGTTTAATCAGCAAATTCTCGGAACATGCTGTATGTCATAACTAAAAACAATGTGAATCAGTAGTGTCAAACTTTTGGTATATTTCAACTTTGAATGCAGTAAATTGTTTTTGACTAAAAGTCTAAAACAAAGGTTTGTTCTTCGGTCTTATTTCTCCATCTTCCTGTATATTAGTTTTTTGGTCTTTATGTGATTCTATGGTGATTCTAGCTATTTCCTGATGTTGAACTTCTCTTTCGCTGCAGTTTCATTCCAACTTTATGATCTCAAGCAGCAAGGTTTCATAGAGAGACAGGAGGTATGGCTTTCCGTTTCTAAGAACCAGTATTTATCAGTATGTTATTGACTGAGTTTCCATGGAAAATCAGGAGTTGCTCTGGTTTGGTTTCTGAAGCCTACTTCAACTTAGTCGCTGAAGTATTTTATAATGTATTTATGTGGTGTTTCTTCCTTTCTAGTTCTGTTAGTTCATATACACTATGGTTGTGGCCGTAACAACAACTGCGAACGACAGCAAGTAAACTTAGAATGCGTATTGGTATTTGACTAAAACTAAGAATATAAGTAGGTAGTTTTTAACTATAAATGGTGATTACACACTACCTATTTAGCTAATGCTTATATTTTAGTGACTCTTCATGCCTTGAGTTTACTGCTCCTTCTTGATCCCTTTACTACTATCTTTTACAGCTTGTAAAGTTGAGTTCTTGTTTTCTTCATAATACAAGAGTTGGAGTAGATGAATTTATAAGTGTGCCTTTGTGCTTTGCCTGCAAAAATTAGTTGGTCATATGATTCATAAGTTCTCGATTCTGCAAATTTGTTGTGGACAATTTGTTACAGAGGTGCTATGGTTTACAGGTAAAGCAGATGGTAGTTGCTACACTTGCTGAATCTGGCATGAATCTTTCAGACGATGTTATAGAAAGTATTATTGACAAGGTGATTCTTAATCTGATTGGTTCTCTTTATATGTCAAGGTTTCCCTTGGTTGTTATTGATAAGCCCCCAACCCCCGAGGCTTATCCCCCTTTCATGAGCACATTTAAAATCCCTAGAATCAACACAAAAAAAAGGACCTTTGAGCATGGCACCTTTTTAGAAAGCAAAGTTTTTGGGTTCCGGGGGGAGTGCGATCGCAAGGCTGAAACTTAAAGGATCTACTCTATGCCTAACACTCTAACAGCCTATTTCATTATATCATACTTGCAGTTGCTATAGGTCAAGTTTATAATTTTCTTAGTAACTGACTGACTAGCATTAGATGTTCACGTGTATTCCAAATCTGTTTTTGGGTAAAGGCTGAATCCACACCTTTGTATGCTTTTCCACACCTCTTTTATCACTAAAAGAAGGTGAATCGGTGACAAATGTTAACCTTTTAGCAACAATGAGGGCGAAAGCATAGAAAGGTGTGGAGTTAGACATTACATGTCTTTATGCGGATTAGCTTGACTTTATCTTGGTTGATGTGGCATGAAGTAATGCTAGAACTGAAGGAAACAGAAGTAATTCGTCTCCTTACCTTCTTGGACACATCGTATAATACTTTTGTTAGACCTGGTGAAGTAGCGTGAATATGCTGCTTATTGTATGCCCTACGAAGCGTAGTGATTCGATGGGTTTTTGCTGAGGATATCTTAGCAAGGAGTTGTATCAGTATCAATTGAGGATAACATCATTTAGCTTTTGAATATCAACAGTGACTTTAATAATATCACTTGGTAAATATGAGGGGCTTCCTACATGGGTAGGAGTGAACATGTACAGATAATTTACTTAATACAGAATGGGTCATGAGCCAAAAAAAACCATGAGATTCTTGGCGACGTTCTTTTTCCATCCTCATCAGTGCTTGGCTAGTGGTTATTCAAGGGTTACACCGTACTTGAAACGAAGGCTCAGTGACCTCTAAAGAATAAGAGACTCTATTAGCATTTTGCCAATATAATCCTTGATATAAACAAAGGCTCATTAATTTGATTCTCATGCATATATTTAAACTTTCAAATGGTAGACATGTTCGTCCTTTTGTCTACTCTGCTAATGTTTACCAGTTGCTGGGCCCCACAGCTTAAGCATTTAGTCAATTACATGTGGGGCAATTCAGTCATTTATAACGCAAACAGTGTACTCGTCTGTGCAGTCTTCACGCTTGAGTCTCAAACTTCCCAGTTCTCCAATCCCACCCCGACGCACCACCGAGCTCTCCACCTTGAATATGAGCACCACCCTGCCTTCACAGCGTGCAACACCACCACTACGCCACCCCTTCCTCACCACCACAACCACCTTCCCTCTCAGCTATCAACACCACCCACAACCATACTACCCCTTTCCTTACAGCCACCGCAACCAAATCAAACCTACATTACCAAAATCTTGTATATCGTATCTACAAAATCTTCTCATGCCAATGGGAAAATCCATTGCTGTTCCTTTCGTGCCTTTGAAAACATTGAAAATTGCTGCCCGTTTGGATGAAATTTTCACCAATTTCTCCCATTGAAGAAGCTCTATGTTTTGGTCCCCAGTTTGTCCGTCAACCGAAAGAGATACAATATGGTGAGGAACAGGAAGACATAGGCATTTGGTTTTCTTTTGCTAATGGGTTTTGGGTAAGGAAGGCGGTGGTAGAATTTGGTGGTGCATTGTGGTCCGAAGGTTTCCTTAGTGTGTGCAGAATTTGCTCATTTATTGGTTGGTCCATAACTTGACTAAATCCTGATGTGGGGCCCACTAGAGTGTAAAACCTATCTGAATTAAACTATATGGTGAACGTGGCTAATGTTTGAAAGTTAAGGACTACCTGTGCTGAAAACATAGTGCACGTAACGCTATTGGTGCCTAATAAATCAACTCTGCAACTCTGGATGGACAATAAACCTTGGTAACAGTTTTGCTGTTGAAAATTTTGAACTTACACAATTTTCTCGGGGTAACTTTTCCAATTTATTCTAATATGCAATTTTTTATCTCATCAGACTTTTGAGGAAGCAGATACTAAGCATGATGGTAAGATTGATAAAGAAGAGTGGCGGAGCCTTGTCTTGCGACATCCATCTCTTCTGAAGAATATGACCCTTCAATACCTCAAGTAAGTACAAACTAGTAGAACTTCCCGTGTCCTATTCAAACTTGGCCAGGTTACTATCACTGAAAAAGCCGAGCTTGTGAAACTTAGGTAGCGTTTGATAACACTTCCAGTTTTGGTTTTCTGTTTCCGAAAAAACAAAAACCAAAACCAGTTAAAAATTTTTTTTTTTATAAAAAACAAATGGGTGTTTGATTACCCAGTTTTTATTTTGAGTTTTTTCTTTGGTAGTGGTTTGCGGTGGCGGTGGCCGACGGTGGTGGTGGCCGGCAGCCGGCGGTGGCTGATGGCTGATGGCTGCCACCTGGCGGTGGCTGCCGGCCGCCGGAGGAGGCTGCAGGTCGCCCGCGGTGGGCGGTGGGAGAGTGGTGGTGGTCTCAAAATAAAAACCAAAACTGAAAACCGAAAACTCCTTCTTGGAGTTTTCAAAAACAGTCCTGTTTTAAAAACTGGTTTTCAAAACTAAAAGAAAAAAAACGAAAACTGTGTGCCAAACGCGTTTATTTTCTCTAGTTTACAAAACTGGATAAAAAAACTGGAAAAATAAGTGTTACCAACGGAGCTTTAGTTTAGATATGATACATGTTAAGCAACATTTAGGAGTAGGAGGTTTGAGGACCTTCAAGATTCTTTTATAGCTCATGAGCAAGTATTATGGGCAACGGAATAAGGGCTCATCAATATACGCCCTTTTACGGGTTCAATACCATTGTTGTATGCACCACAAGCTGGGAAAGAGACTGCCACCTTCGTTTGCAATCAAAATGCCAAATTCAAATCAGTATCGTTTATAAGTCCTTTTATGGGTTCAATACCAATGTTGTATGCACCACAAAATGGGACAGAGGCTGCCACCTTGGTTGCAAGCAAGTACGCTTTAGCTACTAAGCTTCGAAACAACCAATAGGCTGACTTCCAAGTAGGAGCTTGAACTCCAGTATAAGAATGAGTCTTATTAGCAACTGGCTTGCTCTTGCAGTTTTGTTATCTAAAAGAATGCAAAGTTCAATAGTGATTTCCTATTGAAGGAGATGACAAATATCTTGAATGTCCACTACAAAGGTATGATGTATGCTGCTAAATCCTTTTCATTATCTTGACAGAGACATCACCACCACATTCCCAAGTTTTGTGTTTCACTCTCAAGTCGATGATGCCTGAGTTTCAGACCTACATCAACTGTACTGGTCTCCACAGTGGTAGGATTTATTATTCTTTAGTTGATTTGGAGAATTAGGTTACAAATGTTTGCAGTGGAATTCTTGGGTTGAATTAGATGCATGGAAGAGGAATGTTGACTTCGTTTCCAGTTTAATGAGGACTTTCTTCTCTTGTATATGAGACATCAAGTCGGAGAAATTTGTCGTTATTTCCTTCTATTTCTTCCCATCTACTTGAAAATAGCAAAATTTGGCACCAAGAGTTGTTGGTGCTTTTCATAGGAACTTGACGTACATGTATGTTGCTAACGGACGTCGTCTCGTTAACGTACTTGAGAAATCACAAGTTTGGAGCTAGATTTTTACAACTTTTAACTGGCTGTGGATGGGACATCAGTGGATACCGAGTAGCTTTTAAGTCAGAAATTGAATGTGGAAACTTTGCAAAATGGATTTGCGAACAACTTGGAATCAACGAGTGTTCTCATTTCTTTATTTTGTGGTTAAAAGGAATATGATTTCTCGCTTTTATACTTTCTTAACGACAAATAAAACATGAAAAGTATATAATAGAGGGGAGGGATAGCGAAATTGTTCTGGAAAATGAGATTACTACAAACAAAAACCAAAGGAATTTTCACCTCTTAGATGAACAAGAATTCTAGCAAGTAGTATAAATTTGTGCACGGACCAGTGGTAACAATCAAAACTATCGAGCTTTGAGGCAAGAGTATTTTAAGCTTTTGGACGATTTAAACTAATCATCTACTTCTACCCTAACTTTTCAATGAATAAATGTCTGAAAAAAGAAAGAAAAATTAATTTGCAGCTTACTTCATCCAACTCTTTGGGTAGGTCAAAGTGGACGGTGAACTACCCAAGTCTCGCTTATGGAATTTGTGAAGAATTAATTTCTTGTGATTTAATCTTCTAAGAAAACTTGGAACCAGAGAAATATTTCAGACTATTCAAGTTTCGCTTATGAAATTTGTGAGGAATTAATTTTTTTTGTGATTTAACTTCTTAGAAAACTCGGAACCAGAGAGATATTTTAAATTATCCAAGTCTCGCCTATGGAATTTGTGACGAAATAATTTTTTGTGATTTAACTTCTAAGAAAACTCGATAAATATTTCAAACTCTATATCCGTAGGGTTGTCCCTTGTTTCTTGACAACGACAATAAACTTTGTGCCAGATACCGAGGTACAACGGTTGATGCAGACCGTACAACTATGTGAGAGCAGCACTTCTGGGCCTTGCTTTTTCTTGGTCTCACAACACTAAGGTATAAAGTCGAACCTATCTTACCTGACAGCTGACAGCAAGTAAGATACTGCTTTTTGCTCCATTTTCACTAGATTGGAGTAACAAAGGTGGACAGAGAAAAAGAGTCACTTTCTTGGCTTAAACACATGCCCCGTTGACGCCGCACTTGGATGGAATGGAACTGGATACTTCGATGATGAGATCAAAATGATGTTATCTGTTATCTGCAACCCAAAAAATTGGGCTCGAGATGAAGTAGTTATATAATTTCAACAAGGAAAAGAAAAGGACCAAAAAGCACCCAACTTTTTCCTACACGCAGTGTGTCTCTGTGTGTGTGTGTGTGGGCCTTAAACCTCCTTACACCTTTGCACTTTATCCCCAAGAAAGTGCCCACTTCCATTACCCTCTTCTGCCTCCTACTTCTCTCCCCATTTTCTCTCTTGGGCGTTCAATAGGGTTCTTGTGTAATGGATTACTACAAATCCTGAAGAGGGTTATTGTTGTTGTTATTTTTGTAACGAGAATTAGAGGGCAAGAAGGAAACTTGGCTTTGGATTCTGGATTTATCAGCTGCCATATTTTGCCATCAAAGCACAATCTTGATATTTGTGGTAAAATCTTTCGTTCTTCTTTGATTGCAATCATAGCTCTGCTATTTCATTCATCAGTTAACATTGTGTTTCGGTTCGTTAGTTATTTTCTTTGTTTATGTTTTCCGTCTCTAGGTGTTTCTAGTCACAGTTCTTGGTTTTTTTCGTCAATTTGTTCCAGATCTGTGAGTAGTGGTGTTGTACGTGCGTAATTATTGATACAGCTTGAGGGTCTTTCCGTATATCCATTCACAAGTGCGTTAATTTGCCTATATCGAGTTGTACTTAACATTACAAGCATTTCACTGTGAGATGATATATATGATGATTTTCTTAAACCCCTTCTTCCGCGAGCTACTCGGGTGATAGAGTATTAGCTCGTAATCTATAACTTCAGGTTTTGCTACTTATAACTCCACAATTATCACGTAAATTTATTTCAGTAGTTTGGCAATCTTATGTTTAAGTGCTTATAGAAAGTGGGAACTGTATGGGATATTTACTTCGAACAAACTAAAGAAATAAGATCTGATTTTGTGCACTTTGTTAGTTCTTATGACGATTTACTACTTTCTTGTCCTGCCTTGGATCATGCTCAAAGGATGCATCTTCGTCTTTATTGTTCCTGCTTTTGAGCTGTTGGCTTAATCAAATCTCAAGCATGTTATACTTGTCCAAAAATGAGTTATGGTGCATATTTTTGCTACAAGATAAGAATATTCTGTTTATCTATATCTTCTTTGTATTGTTCTGAAGTACCTATTAGATTTTGTTTCTCATTTTCCGCTGGCCCTGCAAACTAGTTTACTAGTTTTACATAACATATTCTGTTCCACGTACACATGCACACTGAGCAGACACATTTTTAAGCAAGAGAAACAATAAAACCATAATCTTTGCAGCCATATCTCTTACTCTTAAACGATTTTGTTTGGCACCTGTAGATTTGTTACCATCCAGTACCATTGCGCGGTGTTGAAGCATTGGAGTTTAAGTTCTTGACTTATCTTTCACCAGAGAAATTAAAAGCTTTGTCTATATTATAAGTATCTTGTTGGAGCTTTAAAAGTGGTCCAGTCCCAGTGTGTGCTGGAAAATGGGTCGCTTGTGTGACTTCTGCGGGGATCAACGGTCCATGGTTTTTTGTCGTTCTGATGCTGCTTGCTTATGCTTGTCATGTGACCGAAACGTACATTCTGCAAATGCCCTTTCGAGGCGTCACTCGAGGACCCTGGTGTGTGAAAGGTGCAATCTGCACCCTGCCATATCCAGGTGTGCAGAAGAGAAGATCTCCCTTTGTCAAAACTGCGATTGGATTGGTCATGCTGGATCTACTTCGGGTTCAGGACACAAGAGGCAGACCATTAATTGTTATTTCGGCTGCCCTTCAGCAGCCGAGCTTTCTGGGATCTGGTCATTCATCTCAGAAGTCTCTTCTGTGGATGATTCTGCATGTGAGCGGGGATTTGGCTCGATGAGCCTGATGGAAAAGAGTGCTGCCAACTGTTTACTGCCTCCAGTAGATAATAGCAACAAAGATCTATCTTCGGCAGGAAGATCATATGATGTTAGAAACAAGGATAAGAACGGCACCTGGTTGGCATCCTCCTCACTGGCAGCTACGGACACCGTGCTTTCTGTTATTGACCAACCAACTGGATCATTGGATTCACTCACCGCCAAGGTAGAATTGTGACTTAATTTTTTGACACAGAAAAATAACAAAGGTATTTATTGTGTATGTTGATTTCAGTGACAGTTCACCAACAGCTTCCTTTAGCAAGCCACAAATATGCAGGGGAATCGGTCTCTGTTCTACTATTACTCACATGTCATAGCTTATGCTTATATTGGTAGCTCTATATTCTATTTTTTTAATTTTCTTTGTTGATTACAAGGAAGTAACGGTATTTCTCCTGCCCCTTTTTAAAGGATACGAATAAATTGATTTGAAAATTGAAAGTATGCCTCGCCTATGTGTAAATGAAAACAAAAAGTGACTAAATTCTACGGGGTGAGCTCTGTCCTTCAACTTTTTGCCTGCATACTTTGCCACAAAGGCATGCCGTTAGATAATGATGAATAAATATTTCTAGTCTCTGGTGGGGCTGCTTGATTTTACAAAAGAAGTGTTTTAGTCTGAACTCATCCTATAATAGGTCCAATTCCCCTGCATTTATGCTACTTTTTGGCTGTTGCTGTTGGTGGACTGGAAGCAGTAGACCAAGAAGGTATGTATATCTCATTTCCTGTGGTAGATTGTTGATTGCTGCCTGCTTAATATGGCGATGAAATGTGAAATCGTATTCTTGCGAAAGGAAGAGTATGTTGCTCGTCTTTGGCTTCTAAAAAATTAGACCTGTTAGGATAATACTTCTAGTGAGCACCACTTCTTTGCTGATCATATCAGTGCAGCTCTTGAAAGCAGACTAGATATCCCATAACTGATCCTATCAATATGGTTTCTTTACATGGCAGCATATATATGTTGCTTGCCATTGGCTTTTGGAGAAGTTAAAACCTGGTAAGTGCAGCTCTTGTAAGCAGACTAGATATCGCCATAAAGGTGATATAGTTTCTTTACCTGGCTCAGGCATAACTGCTTTGCATAGTTGTCCACCTGCCAAAAGTTTCGACTAAATTACGGCTTAGGAAGGCTGTTGTATCTCTTCTCTTTTGAATGTATGGAGTGAAACAAATGACTATATATAGTGGTGATATAGTGGTTGTGCTTTGAAGTCATATTTGGAGCTGTGTATGTATGTGTTTAGGAAATAGATGGATGCTTTCAATACATGTAGATGGCAGGTGACAGTTTAAGTATGTTCTTATGATTCGCATGACTTTTTGCACATTCGTAGCTGTGGATATGCATGCAGTTTTTCGTAGAAATTCTCTGAAGTTAACCTCTTGTTTATTAACTTCATAAATATGCAGCCATGCTGTTCTGGAACAAAAGGTGTTGGCCATTGTGATGATGATGACTTCTACGAAGACTTAAGTATGGCCGATATGGATATGAGTTTGGAGAACTATGACGAACTCTTTGGTGTATCCCAAAACCAATCCCAGCACTTTCTAGAGAATGGGGGAATGGATAGCTTGTTTGGTGATATTCCTGGTGCAGATGTCAGTACGCTTTGTGCATATGATGCTGAGGTATGCCCGAGAATAGATTTTCTTGTCGTAACATAACTCATTTTCTAATCATCATCTAAAAGCTTGAATTGTTAGCGAATAGGGGCAAAGAAATATATCATGCTATAACACTTCCACATGTAAACCTCCGATTGCACGAGGGAGACAAACCAATAGGTTTTCACTAGGCACTAATAACGTAGAAAGCGCTCAGCATAATAAGGACCGATGCAAGCTAGTAGAAGTGAACCTGCGACCTTGCCAAGCGATAACTCGATATATGCTACGTTGCCACAGGCTTTAAAAGCTCAAGCTCTTAGTGAATGTGCCCTACAGTGTATGTCATGCTTTACTTGCATGTGGATTGTGAAATTGACAAGCCACAGGTACTCACCACTGCACAAACACCATAGTAAGTGCTCACCAAAGTACACCCACAGAGAGGACCAATGCAAGCCTGGAGGCTCGAAGCAATGAGCTTGCAGGCAAGAAATTTTTGCCCGTGTTAAGTTGCCATCTCCCCTAGAAACTTAAGTTAGAATGAGCCAAAAGTCATGATCCAGAACATAGTAAGGTGATGCAAGATCCCATAAAAAACAACAGAAAGGAAAACAGAAACAGCTTTCATCCATTCCATCCACCAATACTCAATCAACACCAATTGCCTCATCACGTTCATTGACTCTGGCGCGAATCCTCTGCTGAGCATCCCCCGTCTCCTTTGTCAGATTCCCTTCGTTGAAGAGGCTGTCTCCCTCTCCGTAAGCTGAAGTTGATTGGAAAAAAAGCTTAGTACGATCTTTTTTAGGGTCTGCCTTAATCATAGATTTATAAAGAAGCCCCAACTTTTCCCAATATTTCATCATGACCTCCCGTAGTAACTTGAAATTGCATTTTTGCCCCATAGGTACCGGAAACTTCTTGCAGAAGGTGTCCGGTGCAGTGTCCGATAGTAAAGATAAATTAAAAAAGTTTTGGACACTGCTTGGACATGTCTAACACATATCTAGCGGTGTCCAAGGGGTGTCGGGGTGTTGGTAGGTGTTGGACGCAATACCCCGACCCGTATGAGGTATAGGTATCCGTGCTCCCTAGCTATCAACACCTTTGGTTGTCTGCTGTAGTAGCTATTTTCATTCTTTACATTGGTGTCAAGCAAAATGTGCTTATTGATTAAATTGATGTTTCCTTTGTAGGACTCTTCCGCTGCTCGGATTAGAGAATTGCTGCCAGCATGCAGCAATCCAGTGTCTCTCGACTCTATGATAAGCTGTAAAACTGATCCTAATCTTTGTTATCCAAAGCAAGCTCAATCAAGCCTCTCACTTTCATTTTCTGGCCCAAACGGTGAGAGTAGTGCCGGAGATTATCAAGATTGTGGTGTGTCTTCAACGGTTTTAGTGGGAGAACCTCCATGGCATACCCCCTGCCCTGAAAATCAATTGTCATCGGCTAGCAGAGACAGTGCTGTTTTGCGTTATAAGGAAAAGAAGATGAAACGCAAGTAAGTAGACATAAAATTGACTTAATGTTACGCATGTACGTATAAACGTGTTATTGATCGAACACCGGAACGTAGTAGCATGCACATTGTATAACCTAATGTTACCAGCTATCTAGGCAAAATACAGCTGAGTTTTGATATCTTCTACCATGCACTTCATTAGGCTAATAGATACAGCTATTCATGGAACTTAAGTAGATCTACAAAAAATCCTGCTTCCAGAAATTAAAGTTTTATTTGTTTACGAATCTGAACAGGTTTGATAAAAAAATAAGGTATGCTTCACGCAAGGCAAGGGCGGATGTCAGAAAGCGTGTCAAGGGGCGGTTCATAAAGGCTGGTGAAGCTTTTGATTATGACCCAATGTGTAAGACAAGAAGCTACTGAGTGTACAGTTTTAGGTTCTGATTGGAAGGAATATAGCATCTGTTGCCTTGAAGATTAGGAAAATCTTAGGCTTTCATCATGTTTATAATGGAATGCTGGATGATGGGCGCAGAAGTGGTTGGTTCATATGTCAATATCAAAGAGCTGATTGGTCATTTTAGGAATAATGAATAGCTGGAGGTGCTAGTTTCCTTTGTCGTGACAATCTGAACTAGGTGTATCTGTTCGACTTTATGTCCAGTGGGTAATCTTTGAGAATGTCATCTTACCTTCTCTCAAGATCACGGCAGACACAATATCATGATGGATTCTGGAGAAGTCAGAATACTTCCTCTCTCTTTGAGATCACAGCAGGCATACAACCACAAGAGGGGTTGTGAAGAATCAGAAGAAAAGTATGGTGAAGCATGTTTGTACCCTCTAACCACCCCCCCAACCCAGAAAAAAAAGAGAGAGAGAGAGAAGAAGAAAAAAATCCTGGAACATGTAATTCAGGTCATTTTGTAATATAGGAACAGGATCGGCATGTATATGGTTGAGAGGAATTAGTCTTGAATGTGTTTAGGCAAAGAGGATATGTTGATATATGTACAATTATGCTTCTAGAAACTGCAAATGGTTGTGGATCTTGAGAATGTTTCTGTGCAATTTGTTTACTGTTATTCATGATCTTCAGATTTTTTAGTGTGCCTACAAGCGAGATGGAGCTCGTGATGTTTGACCACTTCTCTCTTTAAGGCTCGAAACCATATTGGAGCACATAGCTTACTCTCTAATTTCACGAGTTTGCCCCCTTCTGTTGATATTTGAAATTAGCTTGTTCAGGACTTGCCTCAAGCAGGCAGCCCGAATTGCCAATGGTCTGAGGTTCCCTGTTGTCATTTGCCAATGGACTGGGGTTCCCTGTTGTCATTGTTAAAAAAAATTTCTTCGTTATTACATGTCGCGTTATTTCTTGTGCTTCTTTTCGTCCAAGCCTGCCTATGTCTGTTCCATGGAACTGTAACCACTGCTCATAACATTCAGATTGGAAACATTTTCAAGTGAAGATGATACTTGAAAATGCAGGTAATATTAAGTTAGGACTTGGGATGCAGCTGTATTACTGCAATGCAAAATATCAAATAATCAATTAATGCTGTCTTACAAATTATGAGCACTCCCAAGTGTCCTACGAGATAAATTGTCGTAGAATTCTGTACAAATGAATGATGCATAATTTGGGATTGATTCACTAGGTCATTGCTTCTGGATGATAAAGATAACTAATATTTACGTCCTATCTCTCTCTGCCTTTGTCTCGACTGTCTGATTTGCTACTCTGTTGTATCTTCTTCTTTGGATTCAGTTTACTTTCATGAGTGCCTTCTTCTCTGATCTCACTTCTCTTCTCTGGTTCTATTTCTCTTACTTGATTTTTTTGGTGATCACGTTCCAGTTGCAGCTTTCCATCTGACAACCCCAGTCCATGATGACCTTGTTCAGAGATTCCAGGAGTTGTAGTTCTTCTCGTGCCCTTTGCTTTAATGAATTGCTCATCCGAACCAAGTTTTAATTTGCTCAAGTCGTCTTCTTCAAGCTCTTTAGAGTGAAGTTTAGAATTTGTTGCCCTGGCACCTTTCTCCTGTTCAAAGAAGAGGACTTGCACAACTGTTCTAAGTGGAAGCCTCTCATTCTTAACAGCATGTGCACATACCTCCGGGGACAATTTCTGGCAGTCCAGAATGCGGCAGAGGTTCTTTTTCTCTGCCTTGGTCAGGTCTGGGTGCTCCTGGTCATTTTGAGAGCCACATCAAGTGAGAAACTGATCAATTGATAGCTGAAGTCGGCTAGTGGACTTTCATAAGTCGGGGATGCTTGAAATGAACGTATGGATGCTTTTGAGATCAGAAAACCGAGGATAAAAAGACCATGAACGCATGACAATCGCTGGATGGACCAGTTCCTAGGTAAATTGCATGCTAAAATTTTTACTTAACATGTTTCTGTGTTCAGTTACCTTGGAAATTGGATCAGCTTTGCTCGTAGTGTTTACTGCAATTGCACCATAAAATTAAGGTTTTGTTGCAACTGACCCTATCTGTAAACTTCTGACTAAAGACAATGTTTTTCGAAGCTATAGCACCATTCTTTAAAGTCATTCGCAAGTTACAGAACTGGGTTTCATCCAAATTTGAATTAGACAATTCGTCAAAAGGTTTGATTTGCACTGATATCATAGGTGGAGGGGTTTAGGTGGTATGCAAATGATTTTTAGGGTTTAAGGAAAAATTGATTAGGGGTAATATACACGTACGTGGAAATACAGTGTATATAGTGTTTATATCTTCATCTAGTTTGTGCAACTATATTGGGTTCTGAGGGTACCTTGAGATATATGTTAATTGCCTTGTAAAGATCATCATGCTTAATACGAGCAACCGCAGGCAGAGCTTCAGCAAGTGAAACAACTTTCTGTACTGGCATGTTGACATCCCTTGCCACCACTTGAATATAAGAATCAATGAGCCGCCCAACCTTTCTGATTAATCTTAACGATTCGTTATGTTCTCCAGCTGGTCGTCTTCTCCATTGCATCATAAAACTTTCTAAGATTGCCCCAACTAAGTCAATGTCATAGATATACGCATCATTAGAAGTTTGTGATGGTAATAGGTCAGCCAATGTTACCTCCTCAAGTTTCAAACTTGTTCGATTTATAAGATCCGTCTTTGTCACCGGAGACACCCCTAGTAGATTTGCCAGGCTAAGAAGTCTCAGCAGGAAAGCAACGGAAACAGATTCTCGGTCTGCTGGTATCATACTCACAATGGTCTCAAGTACTCGCCGCTTACTGTCCATAGATTCTTCAGTTGGAGCTGCTGAACTCTCTGGAGGCCTACTCTTCATAATGTCTGGTAGCCAACGACATGCATATACATGCAAGGCTTCACCAATTAGCTGTGGTGGCAATATGTTTGTTGATCTCACGGTAGTAACTATACATCTGAACAGGTCTATGTCAAGGTCAGCTATGTCCTCTGTCCACCAATCTCTTGGCACAGATTGGTGGCGTTTGTGTACATACCCTGGTCTGGTATAAGTGTAGGACCATATGACCTGCATAGAATCTTGATTTAATTCAAAGCTCGAAAGATTTCCCATCCCAAACAACTATAGAAACCAAATGGATGCACATATGTTTCTAACCTTTGCTGGAGGTGTGAGTATTTTTTCAACAACGGAATCGATGCACATTCTGATGACCCCAAGACTTTCTGACCATTCGGGTAATTTACCAGTGGTCTGCAGAGTGATAATTGAGTCTTTCCATCCTTCAAGTATGCATGAATTGAAAAAAGCCTCCAATTTTAGAACTAAATTTCCTCTCTCAACGGCTTCAGTCATTTGGAGGTATTTGGCGGCACAAAGAGCAGATACGAAGTTATAGGCGCTTAAATTAATTGTAATTCCGTAGCAATATTTTGCACACAGCTCAAAAGCATCTTCCCCTCCAGGAATATCATCAAGCTCAAGTGTCATAGTGCTAGGTTCTGAAATATCTGAGCAAAGTCGTCGTAAGAGACCGCACTTCGGAAGAAGCGGAAACTGCAGCTAGCCATTCCACGTTAGTAAGGGTCGAAATAAGCCTTGAATCAAACCTTTTTTAGGAAATGAAAACAATTAAGAATACATCTTCAGGGATATAGGACAGTCCAATTCTTGCATAGTTCAAGATGTTCTGGGTTTTTGTTGTTGGCTTTGCTTTGCTAACCTTCCTATCAACTGTTTTAATTTCTCTATGCAGTTTTCATCCCTTTCCAATCCTTTGTTATGCTATTGGATTCACATGGGATCCGTTTTCCGTACGTAGATCCATTCTCATGGGCTTTATCCATTGGATGCTGCTTCCATCTACTTTCTTGTGCTGAATCCCAGCTTTAACTTATGTATGTGGTTAGGTCATTGTTTACAGTCTCTTTCTCTTGGAATTAGGGCCTCTTTTCCATGTGCTTTCTCCATGATCATGTCCTTTCAAGGGTTATAGGGAAATGCAGTACTTGCATACTGTTGCTATTGCTTGAGATGTTACCTTCAAGTACGTACTGGTTAACTAGAAAGAATGACTCAGTTATTAAATCATATACGTACCTTATGGAGAAGATAAGTGATGTCGTTAATTTGTATGGTGAGATCGCTACGTATATCTGAAATCACTGTCCTGCATTGTTTGGAGATGAGTAAAATCTGTAAGATAAAGAATTTCTTCAAGAAGATATCACTATATCCAGAGATACTAGTAAAGATTCATGCTACCTGGTGGCTTCTTCTGTATAGAAGGTGTCTGGCCTGGTCCCCAGTTTCATAAACTTCATCTTTGAGATTATTCCTTTCCTCTTATATATGGAAAGTCACACTGACCTCACATCAGTTTTTACGCATGCTTTCTCTAAGAAACCTGCAATGATTACATCGTTTCAGTTATATATCATAGGAATTAGTTAAAGTCTAATCATATTGGAAAAAAAATAAGAAAGCGAATGTACACATTTATGAGATATGCGTGTCTGCGAATAACTAAACTTCCTACCAAAGTCTGAGACGATATTAAATCTGGAATAACGTGCATTTGAACGCATGAATTAGCTGCGCTGGAAGAGCTTATAGTGGTTTATCAAAGTAGGGTGCAGAGACATAACGCTAGGCTTAGTCATATCTGATATCCTACACTGATGGTAACAAAGGAAATCTGATAGGAAGTCGCTAGAACTGCTCAGTAAAGAGATTTATACCATGGTTAATCTTGTCTGCCCGTTTACTTGCTGATGGGAGGAGCAAGCAGAACGGGAAAAGGTCGCACGGATTGGCTGAAGAAGTAGAGAGAAACAAGCATATAAAGCAAAAAGACCATGGAAGTAAGGAGTGGCTACATTGCTTAATTAGGATGCAATGCAACTCACACCCAGAACTGTGCATGATAGAGACTATGCGTTACCTGACCGAGTAACCATTTATCCAGCAAGGATCCCATCACCTTCCTTGTTTCCTATACAGAACCCTACAAGCCATTTACTCATGGAGAAAAGGTTCTCCTACAAAACAAAAAAAAAGGAAGTTAGTAATCAACTTTTTTGCTGTCATGCACTTCGGGTGATGGGAGAAGTTAGACCTACGAGGGATATTTGGAGAGTTGTCTAGTGTTGCTACTACTCGTGGAAACAATTGTTCTTGTAGTACATTTGGCAGTTTCCACAGAATTCCCAAAGGCCTGGGAATGCCCTGGCTTGCAATACTTTCAATTTTTTGGGATATTGTGCTTTGGAAACAGTACTGACACAATAATAACAACATATCATAAGCAGAGAATACATTTTCGAGTAAGAGGACTACGAGATTTGCTACTAATATATGAAGTGCCCTTTCACTTATCAAGCGAACATTGGATACAAACGCTTTGAACATTGCCATGCTCTAATATGTTACTATATGGCGTGGTACATAATTGGTAGCAACGAGTTATACCCACCACTTAAAAGATTTTATGCTCTGTCGGACTCGCAGCAAATTGGTTTTGAGTTGAACGATGTAACATATGCATTTTGGACTTTCGTTACTGTGAGTTGGGTACGCGGCTGGCTGCCTAACAGTTGTTTATTGCTCGCCTAATGTTTTGCTTGGGGCACAAATTGATCATCAAGAATGACTGTGCCTTCACGAAAGCTAGATAGGTAGCTACCATCATGTACACTGTTACGTGGTTTGTAGAAATAGTCCCACTCCGAAGTTGTGGTCACGAACCAAAACACAAATTCCTTGGAATCATTGACACATAATATCTATGTAGACACAAAGTATCCTTGGTCCTTACCTTTAAGTGGCAGGAAGGGAAGGCAATGGAGAGCCTTTATCAATATTGGAAGGTTGGCAGCGACTTGCAACTTGAAACCTTACCCAGTGGTCTGTGCTTAGACAGACAAATGATGGTGAAAAGAATATAACTTTGGTAGTATGGCACATTATGAACTACTTTTCAGCTGATAAAAGGAAAAGCTGAAATCTTACACATTTCTCTGAAAGTATACAAAGATGAGAAACAGAAACTTGGCAAGTCACTTTTTAAAAGTGGATTCACTAGGCCCAGCATCATGCTAGAATATGAAGACTCAGAAGAGGCTAGGTGCCGTTTATTTCATCCCCTTGTGGGGGGGGGGGGGGTATACGCCAGCACTTTAATATCAACTGATAACAAAATGCCTCAAAGAATCCCTATGAGAGGTTTGATTATTTGTTCTTGTACTTTAGTGTCTTGAAAAAGAAAATTTATGGAAAAATACCATAAATTAAAGGTGACAGATTACTAGATTAGCTAGCTCAGGCTTCCAAATATTCTTCTTTCTCTCTTATATATATATATTGCTCATTTTTAATGCTTCGTAATACCCAAAAAAAAGCAACATAAAGTCAATTATAGCTCCGCTTGATCATCAGTATGTACGTAGAAGCTCGTGCAAAAATCTACAAGAGACTTCTGAAACTAAAGACCACAAATTAAAGAACAAAAGTACCAAAAAAAATAAAACTTACATCAACAGGAAGAAGAAGCATTCCAAGTAACTGCAAGAACTGTTGGACGAAATTGCAGCAGCAACTTACTCGTCTGAATTCGAAGCTAACTGTATCTGCAGTAGTAATAGCAGAAACAAACGTGTGTGCGCATGCATATAAATACAAGCCACGACCTTCAAAAGATAATCATATGCAACGATGAATTTAGATTCCTGAGTTGTTTCATGCAAGTAATGATGAGTTCACACAGAGTTGTGGGCTTCTGTTGGACACTACTAGAGAGGCGTAGGAGTTAGAGAAGTGTCCCGAGAGAGAGGACAGAGGAGAGAGCGTACGTGAAAGAGAATGGTCAGTTTCTTGTATGGGCTTAGTCAACTTGGTAATGTATCAGAAGGCATGTTACATATATATTATCAAAGACTAGTACTTGAATGGAAGTGGAAAAGGAGCAAAGTGTGTCTTTTTTTTTTTTTGCACAGTGTAAGCCAACTTTTTTCGTGTTTTTGCACAGTGTTGATGTCTTTGTTAAACTAATTAGACACATAATCATATATTTGGTTTTCGATCTGTGTAGACATTCAGAAACGAGTAGCGTTACTCTCCGCTCGCTGTGACACGCGTGCATGTGCGTGCAAGTGGGGATGGGGATGGGGGGTGGGGGATGGCTGCTCCTCAACATGTAAAGAAAATAAAAGAGGTTGGAATAAGAGGGGAGCGGGACCGAGCTTGCTAGAAAGATTTTTCTGTGCAATCCTCATCATAGTTCCTCCCACTATCTCTTGGTATATTCTTCTTCGATCTCGCTCTCATCTAATCGGTCACCCCCCTCACATTCATGTCGGCCATGTGTCTTTTCAGCTACCGTCCGATTCGCCGTAGATATCGACCTGATGTGACCGGTCATGTTGGTTGTTTTGGAGGCCAAGCACAACTCCATTCCAGCAATTTTCTTCATGTCACTTTGTGTTGGTCGACTTGTGTCCGCGTGCGTGTGTTTGTATGTGTAGTAGGGCTTCTCCTAGCTTAGGTAAGTTGGCTGGTGTGCATAGTCCACTCCGTGGTTGTTGCTAGGTAACTAACCCTGATTGAAAGTTGAAACTCGCAAGATAAGCAGCAGCCCCCCTCCCCCATCAGTCTCTTCATGCTTTGGTTTTCACTTTTTGCCATGAAAAGACACTGATTAGGATGACGACCCCGTCGTAATCTAATCATGATTATCATCAAAGTTATCGTTGTTAGCATATATGTAACTCTCTTTGTATTTATTACGAATGTTCCTTCATGATCGTAAGTTTTAGTTACAAGTGCCAAGCAAGTTGGGTGAATTCAACTCTATCTATAATTATGATTAGCATATACTTAGGCGAAAAGAAAATACTACACATGTTGGCTTTTTCTGAGAACCAAGGATAGTCATCTTATGCTGAAAGCTTGATTTCTTGTACGAGTTTCTACCAGACAATCTGCTTCAAACCCAGCAGAAGATTAATAGTAAGCAAGAAAATGATTATGAGGAGTATGAATGTTTTGGGTACAAATCCCTTTTCAGTTAAGTCTCTTCCGGAAAAAATAGCAACAGCTTCACAGTGACAGACTTTGCTTTAAAAACAAAAATAGAAGGGAGAGTGGGATATTCTGATCCTACTTGTGAACTCCTCTTCCTGGTGCTCTAATCATGCATTCGGACTCGAGAACTATTTACTCTGATCACAAAGCATTCTTGATATTCCTTGTGTCGGTGTATATCTATGCGAAAATCTCAGGGAAACAGGGAAATGTTCCTTGAATCACATATAAAGATCTCATGCACAAGGATATGTTTCGTGAATCCGGCCCATACAAATGAATATGTATTAAGTTTCAGAAAATATGTATATATTGGGATTGGCGATACGAGGGTCAATCATTCCTTTTAGAAGACGACGAAACTAAGTTAAGATACATTTTTCTGAAGCTAATGAGATTACATATGGGTGGATATGGCAATACTCAAGTCAAGACACCACTTAAGTA
The DNA here is from genome assembly GCA_033065855.1 of Escallonia rubra. NCBI lineage: Eukaryota > Viridiplantae > Streptophyta > Magnoliopsida > Escalloniales > Escalloniaceae > Escallonia > Escallonia rubra. The sequence goes on along the minus strand of JAVXUO010001251.1, from coordinate 257,789 downwards.
GATGGACCTACATATTAAAAGGGTTAATTGCACTTGCCCCTATTGAGGTTCATGTTTATTACATTCAACTATACGTGATTTAAGAAATTACACTGGTCTTTACTGAGGCTTGTGTACACCAGGCGGCAACCCTAGCTAGGCTTGATCCCACACGCCACAGGGACCACCTCCTCGAGATTCTAGCCACACGATCGGGATACCTACATAATAGTCCACACACCGTTGAAGTAATCGTCTTCTTGATGACCTAAATCATCGTCTCGTGTTACCCGTTAAACATCCACGTCCTTTATTTCAACAAGTACTCTCTCTTCATGTACAGCTATTGTTACCCTATCCATGCTCCACATGATTTCGTGCTCGAATGGTTAACAACTCAGTTGCGCTATATATCCCGGTGAGGAATTCTTGAATTCATACGTGGCTGTAAAGATTAGGTGGGATACTTGTACCAAGTTTTCCTTGATTGGTGGTGACAGATCTGCTTTTCGGAGATCTTGAATGCGAAAACTTAGAGGGGAGAGAGATACACATCGCGACGAACTATCGACATCTGGGAATAGGGGGAGAATGAGAGAGCAAAAGAGTTGAATGCTTTGAATGTTTGTCCTAAGCTACTCTAGTAGAAAAACAAAGCATCGCGGTCAAGAAAACACATATATTCATGTCTAGGTTTAATATTTGTTAATTACACTGGTTAACCACAATTTGGTTTTTCTCATTCAAGTTATATATAAAGGGCATTCTAGTCAGTTTCATGAGTCAGTGGTATAGAGTGATTTTTTTTTTTCAACTAACGTACTTGAGTACGATAAAGACAAAACTTTACGAGGCATAGTGTATAACTTGTGCTACTTGAGATATTTGTTTCCCTAACGGATGAGAGTGTCATGCGTATTTTTTGTAGGATCGACTGAGGGAGTATAAATTAAATGTATATATATATATATGCTACTGTACTTGATTTTGATAGTGTGAGTGTATTGTCTAGTAGATGGTGCCACCGCATTTTGGTCTCCTCCTAGCTTACTTACTGTAGCTGTTTCATTTCATTGCATGCCTTGACCTCACTTTTCAACTTTATTATCATCGGATTCTATCTCGTGAAAATATTCGTCTGCATTGGTGAGATATAAGGCGTAATATATGATTTGACTAATTACACTTATATTCATGAGGTTATGATGTAATTACAGTCAAAGACATTAAGTTTCAAAATATAACATTTCGTGACCAAAAACCCTAATTTTGTAACACTTGTGTGATGTGTCCATCCATTAGGGTTCAATCCAAAAAGTGTACTTTTTTTATGATGTCATCGTTACGTATTTTCAAAATAGCAATACTGCCCTTTACTGCATATACTAAATAATTACACTTATTTTCCTGAGGTTAGGGTATAATTACAGGTAAGGACAACAGTTTGGACAAATTACACTTATGTCCAATATAATGGTTTAAATGTTCAAATTAGGGTTAAGAATTTTTAGGCAAATTACACTTATGTCCAATATAATGATTTAAATGTCGAACCCTTATTTTTTCACTTTTTATTATTTTAGATCCCTTATTTTTCTTTTACTTTCTCTATTGTTAAATTCTTAAATTTTCATTATCCCCAAATGCAAAATCTCTTCTTCTTCACAGCAGTCATCATTAATTTTCATCCAACCACAACAACGATGGAGTCAGCGCCACCACCACTCCTGACGGTCCCCATCTAAGCTATTTCACCCCTTCGTACATCACCGGCGACCGATCAACCAACACCATCGTCGCCAACCAGATCCATTGGTCGCCGACCAGATCTAACCCGCGGCAAACCAGGATGAACAACCGCACTTCACTTGCAAAAACACATCCGAAAAAATGGTTCTAGAACGTCACAAGCAGATCTAGCATTTTACAACCACCGCGGCTTCGGGTCTCATCATGTTTGACCACCACGGCTAAAACCAACCTCCGACACTGCGATGCTGCGACGGGGTTGGGTGAGAGAGGGGGGTGCGACGGGGTTGGGCGAGGAAGGGGACTGCTGACGGAGGTGGCTGTATGGTCTAACAGAGGTGGCTACCGAGAGGGTTGGCAGTAGTGTGTGGTTATGGTGGGGTTAAGCAGTGGTTTGGGAAGAGAGATGAGAAAAAAGAAACTAAGAAGAGAAAAATATATGGGGTAAGCAATGGTTTGGTAGAGAGAGGAGGAAAAAAATAAATTAAGAGAGAAATTTACATTTAAAAGTAAATAACCTTCAAATTCAAGGGCAATGAAGTCAATTTCTTAAAACCGTCATGTATTTTTGTATTCCGTCTGGTCAACGGACATAAATGTAATTTGTCAAAACTAATGGACACGCCTGTAATTATACCCTAACCTCAGGGATACTGTTGTAATTAGCCCTATATGATTCTATCTCGTAAAATATTCATCTATATTGGTAAGATATAAGGCGTAATATAACTAATTGATGGAACAATATATATATATAGAAAAACAAAAAAAAGTTGATCTTATAGTTAAAAAATCTTATCAAAACCTTCAAAATTGGTCCATCCATGTACCACAAGGCCATCGGACAAAAAACCCTTTTCCAGTCTTTTGGCTTCACAATAGGATTATGCTCATTCTATATTTACTTCGTAATGGTAGTTAACCTAGAAATTTCTAAAACTTATGGGCTTGTAATAATTTCTACAGCTTACAAGTTAATGATTTCTTCTAAACATGTTTAGATAAAAATCATATTAAGCTTAACAATTATACAAGCGATGCTAGGTTATCGTTTGATACAGAAGTTGATGGGAAGGTTATTCAACGTTTTACCAAATCATTTCAGTATCCTACATTCTTCTTTGCTTTTTAATTTTTAAGGCTTTCAGTAGTCATCTCAGTACGATGCTCTTGATTATAAATAAGTATGGAAAACTCGTAAAGTAGTACATAGGTTAGGTGCCATGGCTAAAGTAAAATAAAATGTAGAGCAGTCTGGAAGATTAATTTAGAGTACATGTTCGAAGTGTGTACACCTCGGAGACCTAGAAGATTGCCACGAATGGCTAGAAGAACATATTCCCACCACATGCCAATGCCATGAAGGAAGGAAACCCTCTTCTTCGTCGCCGTCGTCGTCTTCTTCTTCTTCTTCTTCCTCCCTTCACTGCATTAACAAATGCCGCTATTTTTCTTTCATATACCGTCATTAGCATCATTTCATTCCCAAGAAGTAGCGCTATAGCTACGATGTTTCATAGCAATCGGCCATAACTATCGACTTAAATCGAAAGGTAGCAATTTTACTGTTATTCTCCCATGCATCTGTCTCTGCTTCTTGGTTGTTTTCAAATCATTGTTGTTTGCTCTTTTTTTTCTGTAGTCTGATCCTCGCAAGATGGTTTCTGTTTTCTCGTTTTGGCAAATGGCACACACCCAATGCCCCCATTTTTCATCCATGTCATCTCCCATACTTACCCTGTTTTGCTCGTCTGTCTAAGATGGTTTTACGTAGCTTTGGTGAAGAAGACTAGTTTCTGCTGGAGTGCTGATTTGCTACATCCCTTTGACCAGTCTTTGGACCTTTGAAGAATGGACCCATTTTGTCAAAAGCAGGAAGAAAACGCGAAATTTCGAGAATTTGACGAGGGCGAGGACGAGTATCACCCAGTTCAACAGAAGCCAAATTCACCACCTGAATCGACCAACCCCACCGATGCCGAAGACTTCAGTGACGTGATGATATCATTCACAGACGAAGAGGACGACTCGGAAGAGGTCAGAAGCACCATGATGCCACCAGAGCAGCCACGGTCTACCGAGGACAATGTCACTAGGATCCTGCAAGACTTCGAAGAGTTTGAGAACACAACCCTGCCCCCAATAGAAATACATCCCGCGCAAGTCCAGAATGTGGTTGATTGGGACTTTGCTGGAATTGTTCAAACTGGTAATACAATGACGGGTGAAAGTGAACAAGAAATTGGGGATTACGGTGAAACTTTGAATGTCAGTTATGGTGATGGTGGCAGTGGAGATGCGCAACAAGTTAATGTAACTACACATGGTGGCGTGGGTGGTGGTGGCGGAGTTGGTTGCATGGACCAAGTGTGCGTGAGTTCTTTCATGAAGTACGAGTATTCTGTCAGCCTAGGAATGTATGTTTGGCGACATGTGGGAGGGAACGAAATGGCAAAGCGACCTCGGAGGGTGAGAAAGAAGAGGAAGTACAGAGGGGTTCGCGAGACTCCAGATCAGACTATTATCAGAATGGAACGCCAGAAGATTCTTAACAGGGACGGAGCAGCTCGGGCCTATGAAAAGAGACAGGTGACAACTTCCAGAATCAAGTAAATTTATATGGGCGAACATTGCAAAATCGTGACTTTAGAGAAGCATTGGATGCACTCCATAAAATCGGCTAATGGACTTCAGTTCCTGAGACATCTAGAATGCATTCAGTGAATACTCTAATTTCATTGCCTGCATAATCGAATATTAAAAGACTCGAACTCGTGGAAGGAGCTGTGAACACATGAAAATAGGCCATCAAAATCAATGCTCCACTTGCCTTATCTTTGGTTTTCATGGCCTCCAATACACTGACTTTTCTTTTGCCTTTTCTCTTTTCATCAGGCTTATGAAGCCCAACTACAACAGCAGATTGATGAGCTACATAAGCAGAATGAGTTTCTTCGAAGATCGCTTCTGGTAGGATTGAGCATTTCCAGGTTCTGCTTTTCTTAACATAAGACACTCGTATAATTACTTCCTGTGTTTTCTTCATCTTACAGTTTCTCGAAGGTGATCCAAGTACAGATCTGCCACCAAAACCACTGAGGAGAACCATCTCAGGACCTATTTAGTATACCATCAATTGATGCATGCAATTTTCAATGTGAGCAGGAGGAAGTAGGAAATTTTCCTGGGGTGGTAACCCCTTGTAAGAGCAAGCAGCCAAAGGGAGTGAAGATATTATAAGCAAACTCTGATCTCATAGTTACAGGACAAGCTAGAACTATTATGCTTTTATGACCAAGTTCCGGACAATAACAATTGGAGATGTAAATGAAGTAAAAGTAGATGTCGAGGATTGTTTGCCGGACAAAAACACGCAGTCTCGTAGAAACGATAGAGACTGACTAAAACTAACCTCTCGGTCCTCCATTTTGATAACATGATTCTGCCATCAATGAGAATAATTGCACTTCAGCTGGCAATCAAATGAAATGTAATTATGCAAAGTACAGCAAGGCCCATTTGCAGATATCACCACGACCGAGCTTTTAGATTTGAGATGACAGATTTTGACCCAGTTTCCTCTTAGCAGATTCTATTCAACATAGCTTTAGCATCAACAGACACATTCTATTTCAAACTCATGCCCTCACCTTTATCTTAAATTGCTAACACAGTAGCAGCAGGAGATCTTTGCAACAAAGAATTTCATTGTCAGCAGGAATACAGGTATATAAAGCTTTGATATCTTAGGAATGCCAAGCAAGAAATTAAAATGACACAATGATGGTGAGGGCAGGAAGTTAGTAACCACCATAAACTTCCTGATTACTTGACCATTACAAGGCTATCAGCAGAGGCGAAAAAATAAAGATTGCTTAACCACGTAAAAAAGAGATGATATTAAAACCTCACTGTTTGTTTCCAATTTCTTAGACTCATTATCTTGGGTAATAAGCATACTCCAAGTAAAGAAACCAATGATGGAATACAACAAAATTTTCACGTACAAAAGGAAAAGATGTCTGCCAGTATATCAAATGATGCTCTTCAACTCTTGTCAAACGTCAGAACCAACCAATGCACTGGTACCTGCCAGTATTCTACTTGATGCTCTTCCAATCTTCTCAAACATCGGAACCAACCAATGCTTTGACCATATACAAGTTTTTCCAGTCATCTCACCTAGCCAAATAAATCATCGTCACTATCGTCGTCATTCCCCGAATTGCCTTCAGGTCTTCCACTTGAGGTATCTGGTGCCTTCCGCTCTACATCTTTAGTTGGAAAAGCTTGTCTACCCGCAGAACTAACTGAAGTATATGCCCATGATGAACCCACTTTCCCCGATAATGATTCTCCATAAAGGTCATCATAAAACCCACTCTTGGGAGGATTTTTTACCTTGTTCAAAACTTGTAGCAGTTTATCAGTGACGCCTTTTTGAGAAGCATTAGCTTCCTTTATCGAGGAATGCTCTTTCCCTTTAGGTACTACCGTGGATTGTACAAGGGATTCGTACTTTCCAACAAGACTTCCTTCTTTAACACCCATTGGACCGGGCTCTGTTTCCACATCTGCACCATCTGAAATCCCAACTACTTCAACCAGCTCTCCCCCAACCTGATCCCTGAAAGCCACTCTTGTTTTCCTAATTCTTTTGGCTGCTCTTTTTGTTAACTCGCTGTCATCGTTTTTACCTAAAGAGCTACCTATCTCAGTGGATTTAGGCACGAGATCTCGTTTAGTCAGACCATAACGGTTTAGAAATGTATTATATGCCAAAACAGCTTCTTCGTCAGCAGGGTCAGGAGGTGGGGGCAGATTGATGTCTGTGGGTAGTGTAGGGGGAGGGAAAAGAGCTGTGTTATCTTTTCTCAAGATATAAACTCTTGTCGAAGCAGCAAACCGCAAAGACTGCCCTGCCTCGAGCTCAACAGGGGAATCTTTGGTTAGTCGTTCATTTGCAACAAAAGTGCCATGAGCGGATCCTAAATCAATTACATAGATGCTGTAAGATAAAGACAGAACTGGGTCAGTGTACATGGTTTCAACATTGCATCTCAGGATAAAAAGTTGCACTCTTGGCGTGAATATATGAGAATCCATCATTAAGAGCAGTAACAAGTTCTGGACCTGCTTTTATAATATGCAGTTATGTAGAATTTTACCAACATGCATATATGTATATATAGGGGGAGTTAGGCTAGATATACACCCCTTTTAGATCATATATATATATAAGGAAAACAAAAGGATATACAAAACAAAAAGGACCATGTCCCTAGCAAAGGGCAGGCACCACCGGGAAAATATCGCGCAAAGGTCTCAGTTCTAAAACTAAGTGCAAAAGTCCTTTTTGATCACTTAAGCAGCTGAATAACCATTAGATATTAGTAAGAAACCCAAACTACGTGCAACATTCCTTGTTGATCACTTAAGCAGCTGAACGACAATGAAATTAATCCAAGACGCGTGTTGTGGTTATTTAATATCCACACTTAGATACTCCAAACCCATCTCGGAATATACCTTGCTTCTAAATCATGAATCTGCCATATCATAAGCCCCCGCGGTCATCCAATTGAAACACACACTTCGTGTATTTAGTGCCACCCTCTATATATAAAAGCACAAAGTTCTAGGAGTAGGTTATTATATGCTTAGGAATTCCCCTTTTTCCTAACAAAAGATATCATGAATGGAATATCTTATCGGCCTACTGAAGGAAAAATAAGGCAAGTCTGTCATCATGACAGTCGCAACTTAATAAAAGCTAGTGAGTTCACTCTTATATTCTCTTCAGCATCTCTAGTGATCAGGGTCATCTGTACGATCTACCACTTGTTCTTCTTGAAATCCAAATTTTAGCTCTGATTATGTTGGGAGTTTGGAATAAAGAGACGATACTGAATAGATCAAAAACAAAGATGAGCTCACCTTCCATTCTTGTGAGGAACGACAGCAGCATGCTGGCGCGAGACAGACTGATGATCAAGCACAAAGTCACAAGTATGAAACTGCCTCCCAAAGATGTGCCTTCGTTTTTCCAGATTAACTCGATCAAGGACTTCACCATCCTTCATAACCTCAAGATAATAAACACCCGGACGGGGCTCTATAGCCCAATCAGGAGGCTGCCAGGTTGATTGCCCCCCTCCAACCTGAGTAACTGGCTGACTTGGCACAACTGCTGGTGCAACATCTGATCCAACAGGCTTCTGACTAACTTGCTGTTGGTTCTGGTATTTAATTTGCTGGTGAGAAGTTTGAGACAGGGAATACAAAGCTGGGGGATTCCCAACTGCAGTAGAGGCAGGCGCTGTGGTTGGTTTTGGAGCTGAACTGGCAGCAACTGAAAATGGTTCTAACGACTGAGCTTTTTTGAATCGATCTAAGCCTGCTCTACCATACATTTTTCTCTTTCTTTCCTCTACTAAACTCCTTCACCAGTTCAGTAGGAGTTCAGGTATATCTATAAAGCCCAAATGCCACACAGAATCTAGCATAGCTGGGTCACAGCTGCTTCATTCAATATAACCAGCCAAGACATAAGTTTACAAATACAGAAGAATGATTCCAAAACCCATTTCTTACGTATGCAACACAAGTAAATATATATCTTACATATGCAACACAAGTAAATATAGGATACTCTTGATGCATCTATGTGTATGAGACTATGAGTGCATCAAAGCAATATGAAACAAAGTTTTAAGTAATGGCATAGCAACTGAAACTAGAACCTGGCTTACAGCTGCTTCACTCAATATCTCTCACCCATCCAAAACCTGAAGTTCAAGAGATGACATACCCAGCAAAGTTTCAGAATAATGACACCCAAAACCCCCTAATTTCATGTATTCTAAGCAAATACGCACGTAAATAATTTCATGTATGCACATAAGAGATTACCAAGATTAGAGCAATATGATTCACCATTTCACCGTCAATCAAATAGTCACAATACAATATTTGATATTGGTTACAAGGAAAATCAAAGTAATTCCTGATAAGAACATAAGATTGAGAATATGTAAAACCATCCAAAATGAGAAATACCACTAAAGAAAGGAGAAAAGACGGAAACTTTGGGGCATAAAAGTCCAACTATAAGAGGGGGCTTGTTGGTAATAACTGGTTGATGCAATGAGTTTTAGGTAGGTTGTACTCAGAAACTGAGCTTAGAGTGCAGAAGTTTCCGAGACCATTGCTGCTTAGGTATATGATAAACACCAGAATTTACCCTTTTACCTTTCGCATAGTAGGTTAATCTGTCGTTGCCAGCACTATGGCACTAATGCTAGTAAATATCATTCCCTATATAGACCTGAAATCTATAAGGCATGTAGGTTTCTGTAGAAATTTCACAATCCAAGTAGGGTTAAAGCCCTTTATGTACCTACAATGAAAGTTTTGATGCATTACATAGAGATAACGTGAAACTGAAATGGGGGGTACCTTTATTTGGCTTCAAGTCTTTGAATTGATGTAGTAATCTTTCTACAACTATTTGGTTTCTCTCGGCCCTTTTTTTTATGTCCCTTCTTCAGTGACTTGTATTTTTTAGGGAAAATAGAAGTCATAGAAGAGCACATCTGGCCATAATTAACTACCAATCAAATTTCTGTTAACATCAGTACAGATAAATTCGTGGAGAGTTAATCTTCCCTGCATAACATCGCAAAATTACTGATGCAAGTAGGTTTTTATAGCAACTAAATAACAAAAGTAGGGTCAACGCAATTTTTGGTACCTATAAGACATAATTCATCTAAGGATCAAAGAGAAGGGATTAGAGTATCAAAGAGTTGTAGAAAAGTGCTGCACCGGTCTAAGGACTTGAAGCCAAAACAATTTGAAGTCGGTGCATTTTTATATAACAATCTTTCTACATCCTTTTGATCATCTAAGGCCTTGTGTTTTTATGTTATCCTTCAACGACTTCAACTTTATGGGTACCAAAAAGGGCTCTAATCCTACTTTCGTTACTAACCTTCTAGTGGATTCTACTTGCCTTTGCTAATTTTCAGAGTTATGGAGGGTAAGATTTTTACTAGCAGTCCCCAAGGCCATTGTGGTGGCAATGAATAGATTAACTTGTCGTGCATCTGTCTGCGCTGATGCTTAAAGGCAAATTCTAGCTTCTTGGCCAGTTGTTCTAATGCCACCTATTATTTCATTCCCGAAACCCATGTAATTACTTAATTTGATTTTCTTACTGAACATTTGGTTAACAAAAATCACTCGATGGTCATGGACCATGTGATACGGTGTGCCAAATGGCCATCTGGCCATGCTCCCGAACCACTAGTTCTTGGCGCCAAATGTACCAATATTTTAATCTTCAAGTGATGGGTCTCGCAAAACAAAAGCAATACATTGTCTGAGAAATGAAGTAGACAGCAAGCTTTTTCAAATCGGTCAAGTCCCTCTCCCATACATTGCTTTCTTCCTTACTTCCTCAATAAAACTCCCTTAGTAGTTCACTCGGAATGTAAACACCAAATGCCACATGAAATCTGGCAAAGCAGCTGAAACTAGGACCTCGGTACACAGCTATTCACTCCATATAACCCTCCCGTCCAAAACCCCAGTTCAAGACATAAAAAACCAAGCAAGAGAGTGACACCCAGAAACCCCTATTCTCATGTATGCAATCATATAATGCAAAGATGGGAAATTGAAACTCTATTATAAGGAATGGGCCTAGCGCATAAATTCAAACTACATATGAGAAGAAGAAAATACTTGCTTACCTCTAAATGAAGCAGAAAAGATTGAATCTTTTAGGGTTTGCAGGAGTGAAATTACACGAGGGCTTTGATGGACATAAGACTTGAGCAATGGAATTTTAGGTAGATTGTGAATCAGCTGAGCTTAGGGCACAGACGTTTCCGAGCAGAATATTGTTTGCTTTAGGTGTATTAAAAATTCGATAGGTCCTTATGTTCTATTTCAAATTGCAAATACAATATTCAACTTGTAATTTTTTTAAATCAAAGGGGTGATTGTATTTATCGTTTAGCTATACAAAATATAACAAGCGAATATTAACTTTAAGTTCGGGACGAGCGATCATCTGCTTAACCCAAAATCGTATGCTTCTTTTGCCCCATTAGTTAGATCAATCTAATTTGGGACCCACCTTGATATCACCCAAGGCCTCGTTATAAGCTCGATTCACGTTCGTTGCAATTTTGGCTACCGAAAAGGAAAAAGAATCATAATCCAAATTGTTTTTTCTTGCCTGACGTTTTAGTTACGTCACATCTAGGTCATTTTGAAGCACGGAAAAACCCTAGTTTAAGTCTACATATGAACTTTCCTCTTTGTGAGCTCGGAAATTTATGAAATACAACATCTTTCATCCTAAAATTCTCACCATTTATAACCAATTAGTAACTGCTTCCCCATCATCCTAAATTCTTTTCTGGAAAGGTTTTAAGAAGACTATTTGAGGCGTTTTACTGGTAACACTTTGTTTTACATGAATATTCTAGTGTTTAAGTTTGCTAACCTAATCAACTAATATCCATAAAAGAGATTTAGTTTTTAATTATTCAATATAGCAAAAAAGTACTATAAAGCAAACAATAGAGGCTTGACTTGAAACCCCTTGACCGCACCATGGAAGCTACTGTGCTCAATCCAAGACATGAAATTGGTCACTGACATTGTTTTTGTTAAAGTTGACCCTCAAACGTCATTTGATCATCAACACACACCAAACCACGTTTTTTGTTCCTAACCTCGGCACTTCCGACCTATCTTACTCTTAGTAATACTTGATAAGATACGTACTTTTAAAATCAATTTCAAATATCGACATTCCTATACGCATACACTCGCGATAATACTTCCTTGCGTCGGAATGGCGAGCATGGGGAGGGGGGGAGGGGAAGGTGGTCTTATAGGTTCCAGTATGGGAAGGTGCTCACCTCATATTGACGGTTATAAAAGTCGTGTAATAACACGAGTCTCCAATGTTGTAATTACTAGCTGCTTCTTTTATGAGTAGCTCGAGTTCTTATAGACTCTTGTTAATTTTTTAATTAGTATACCACAGTTGGTTCAAAACAAGACCTCTTTTGTAAGCACTGTGCTAACCAAAGTGAACATTAAGGTGAGAAAATTTTTAGTAGTTAGGATTATATTCCTGGTGACCACAACCTCATAAATTGTATTCTTTCCATAGGCTTAGCAATCAGCTGTCCAGGACAAATACGAGATAGCATCATTATTGCTTGCATATTTGCATACTTTTATATAGGTACGCTTTGGCCTTTTTCTCAATCTCATCGTCAAATTTACTAATATCATCCTAGCAATAACACTTGTTGGGTAGGCACACTTGTAACGATCCAATCCATGGCCCTATCAAAGGGCAATGCCTCCCTCAAAAAGGCTAACCAAATAAATACTTATGAGTTCCTTGACAGGGTCTTGTAAGGTCAATCACAAATCATCACACATAAGATGTGTGACATCACAATATCCCCACCTTATGCCTTAGCGTCCTCGCTAAGGCTCGATATAACCCAAAATTTTCCTCTCTAGCCGATGTGGGATATACCCGACTCACATTTCGTTGCCTCAATCATCATCTTGATGTGAGATATACCCAGGCTTGCCTTCGTTTCTCCCGGCCATCGGCAACCGACTGAATAGTCCAACCCGAGCTTTCGAAAGTCAGCTCTGGTACCTGTAACGACCTGATCTACGGCCCCACTACGAGGCAATACTTCCCTCAAAAGGGCTAGCTAAATATATACTTATGAGTTCTTTGATAGAGTTTTATAAGATCAATCACAAATCTTCACACATCCGATGTGGGACATTACAACATTTTAACCCTTTTTCTTAGTCTTCTTCTCTAATCTCCTTGTCAGTTTTGTTAATGTCATTCTAAAAGCAACATACGTTTGATAGGCACACTTTTAGTTCTTTTTCTCAGTCTCTTCTTCTTTTACCCTGCTTTAATTTTCTATAAGCGAGCGCAATAGCCTGAGACGGTTATTCATGTAAATGGAATATTTTAGTCACTAACTACTATAATCACAATCATCGTAATAAAAGAAATATTACTTCTAAGTAGGATTCCTTTCCTCCATCTCCTTCCCAAAAATACCTCGGGTAAAGGCTTTTGAAGCTTGTGACTGGGGCACAAAAAGTTACCAAGTCAGTAAGCAACTACTACATGGCCTTGTAAATTTGAGAAGTTAAGTAACATTAATGTGTTTGGAATTCAAATGCTGCATATCAATATATTAAGTTTACAATGTTGTTCAATATCGATTAAAACAATTTTTATTTTTTTATTTTTGGGGTTAAGGGGTGTGCAGGGATTGAATGGATAATTGATACATTAGCTATTGCCATGTTTATTATTCAAGAGTTTATAGATATTGTTATTACAAAATTAGCCGGACTTGCTGATAAGCTTTAAACATAAAATTAATTGAGAAAAAAAATCTTATGAACACGGTCAATGTTTATGTAAGCATTGATCTTTAAGAGACCTAAGCTTGTGAATAACATGTTTCTGGTTTTCGCTTATAAGGAAGCTAGATGTGTGCTAGTGTGTGTCATTAAGTTTTTTAGTTGATTAAGTAATTGCAATTTTATTTATTATTATTTTTTTTGGTTAATTCGAGCTTACTAAGTATTGAACTACATTAAAGAAAGTATTCTTAACGAAAATTGCTACTAAAAAGCAATCAGAACTCATCTATAATCCCAAGCTCAGGGTGACTTGGTTATAAACAAACTGGTTTTATAAAGTAGTTTCTGTGTAAAAAAAATATACAAAAAACAAAAAAAAAGGATAGAAAGTTGTAACATGATTATTGAATATAGCTTAGGGTTAAATAATACCATAGTTACGTACCTCATAAAAGTAAGTTTATGCCTAGTTTTTTTTTATTAACTTCGATGGAGAAGGCAAAATATTTAAGATTATCTAAATTATATGTATTTGAATTTGATTGGTAACTTCTATGCCTTCCAAAACTCTAATCCTATTTTTTTGAATTCTTACAATTTTAAAATACAGCTAAATAGATATTAAACTGTGATTGACAACAAAATAACATCCAACAAAATAACTCACATTTCATGACCTCCGTTCTTCCGCTTCATAATTAACTATCTCTCTTCCCGTACATAGCATGAGATTTTAACTAGTTAAACTTAATAGCTTTATACAGGGAGTTTTAATAAAAGTCAAAGACACCTTCAATTTATTACCCATCCTAATTCAAAAAGCAATGTTAAGATAAGACATTTAATGGGTATTAAAAGTAAAAAAAAAAAACCCTTGATTCTTATAAATGTAAAAACTGAAAAACCATATTTTAACGAAAGATGCTTAATATTGTAATCCAAATAAAAAACACTCTCAACGTAAAGCAAACTCTTACATCGAACGAGGATATCTAAATGAAAAAAAAAGTTAAGATATCTAAAACTCTCTTGAATTAATTTCATCCGTGCTTTTATATATTTTTCATTCTCTCGAGTACCAAAAAACAATAATAATAAACCAACACATTTGGATGCTGCTGTGAACAAACATCTTTCCCACTGCTTAGCCGGAATGCCAGAAAGAACTGGGAAAGCCAAACATGACTAGAATTTACAACAAAAACGTTACACAGTTAATAAACCTTAAGAATCCAACTTCTGGATTCACAAACTGGACATTTGCACCAACCTTTAGCTTTACAAATTGGCAAAAGTGCAGTAGCAGTTACTTGATGTTAGACCTACGAAAGCAACTTTAGGCTTCACCTCAACTGCTATCCAAGACTTGCAACTATTCTAGCTGGATATGGCACTTGATCACAACCTATCCAACTTGAATAGTCATATGTATTGCTCCTGTGGAGTTCAACACCAACGTTTCACCATAACCATTGCCACCAACGTTTCATATGGATTGCGGCTCAGATGTGACGCAAGCACGCATACCAAAAAGTGCCCATCCCTGGACATTGAGCATGTCATTTGAGATGACCAACTCCTGATCCGTCAAGCTCTACTTTGCTGATACGAACTCCTTCTCAAGCATACTGAACATGACCATTAGGCGCTCCTGCAGATACGAACGGATGTTCTTTGTGATCCTTTTTTGATACTTGGTGCTTTTCAACCATGCGATTCCAAGTGATACTTGGACATTACAACCCACGGATCTTGAAGGTAGATCCTCGATTTGGTATCTTAGGTGAAGCTGCAGATGGAAATCCAATACTAATAAACCACGAAAAAGGTCTCTGAGTTCATATGACGAGACTACACACAATAGTTAATGATTGAGGTGCATACATTGAAAAAGTCGCCAAGTGGAACCCCATGGAGAGTCATTACTTCTTCTACCAGCCAACCATTTCTCTCAGAAAGGCGAGACTTTTGCTGAGTGCTCGTCACCTCTCCTCTATAACGCGAAACACGTTTATCAAACTTGTAATAAGTTTGCCTCTGATATACGTCATCATTTTCGGGTTCCCACGGGCTGTGAGAATAATTAAGACAGCCAGCTCTCTCCATAATCCTACGGTCCAATTCACCCCCACCAAATAACTCCATGACAAAACTAGTCTTCAGTGGCCAACAAAAAACAAAAGTTGACTGTTAGATATTGGCATATCAACTCCAAAATGTAGAATCACTCGAATGGTCATGAATTGCACAAAGCAAAAGTCACGATATGCATCCAGTGTCAACTTTGAAACTGTCGTATACGAGAATCAGATGATGAAAAGAAGTACCAAAGAGATGCTGCCTTGATGGGATTGCCAACCCCCAGTCCTACCCCTACACCACCCACAAGCATCCACCACATATAACACACACATGCAAGAGAGAGAGAGAGAGGTAGAAAGAGAGAGACTCACAGGAACAGAAAGAACAGAGGAGTATGCCAAAGACATGCTGACATCGTCAAGACCCAAGATGGATCCACTCTCTTCAGTTTGGAGGCTTTTGCCATCGGAGTCATCTTCAACTACTTCATGGGTTTTGGCTACGGATTCTTCTTCACCAATATGAATGCTTTTTGCCTCAGATTCCTCAACTATTTGAACCTTCTGCTCAGGACTCAAGGCTCTTGCCTTCCACAGTGCCATTATTGTCCTATTCACCACAGGGCTCAAGGCTTGTTAGTAGATATTGATATGGGTAAACCAGTAATTGCAACATAAATGAAAGCAAGTACAAATATTCAGGGAAAAAACATGAATTTGTGAACGGGCAGGGATGTGATTTAGGAAGACAACTGAAGTTGATAGCAAAGTATGTATCTTTAAATGAGCGGATGAGACTTATCAAGGGTCAGAAAAACAAGCCGTGTAACTTTATTAATCAGCGTAAGCCTGTAGCTGTCTAACAGCATGCATATGACGAGCTGGAGAACCAGTAGAAACTTTTCCATAATGCCCATGTGTTGGACACGAAAAGGAAAGAACGAGTAAAGTAGCCATGTTGGTTTGTATGACTGTTCAAAATGCAACATTAGCCTTCATCTTATTAACATAAAATTGACGGCACTAGCATCGAGAACTGAAGGTATCACCATGTCAGAATAACATTGACAAAACAATTCCAGATGAGCAAGTCAAGAGCACAGTGAATGCATGTGCTCCAGGTCAAGCGGATCTAATATTACAAAGAATTAAGTAAAAACAGCAAAAAACGCAATGATTTAACTTAAAAGGGAGTTCGTATGTTCTACATTACCTGTGTGCGACATTGAAAGACACGAAAGACTGGAAATGGAACTTCAGCCTGCCTTCTCCATCCCGTGTCTTTGCACCATGGCTTGCATCTGATCCTCTGCCAGGCCGTAAGGTCATGACAACAATTGGACTACCAATTGATGACAGAGTAGGAGGCACTACTTGAATGTCTTCTATGTCCTCCCACAGGAAAAAGAATGTAGTCTTGTGCCCAAATAGATCAGCATGGAACCCTATTATTCTTGCTGATAAAAATAGACGACCCTGCACAGTTGAAACTATCGTGAATAAGCATCCCATTTAGATTTTCTTGATAAAATAAACCCAAAAATCAACAGCAGAGACTACCTGGAGGGGCATTTTGCGTTTCAAGTGACAAGTAAAATCATTGATGAGAAATTCCTCTGGTGGAAGCTTGAAGAGCTTCTGAAATGCGGAATTTGTTTGAGGAGACCTCAATCTTATCTACAAGAGAGATCATTTCATTCTATTAGGCAAAACAGTAGGAACCTAAAGTAAAACAATATAAAGATAATAAAATACGGGAGAACATATTTCAAAGACTGATCAGCAGTTTACCTTCTTTCCGACTTCCTTCTCCATCTTAGTTATATACTCTTTGACGACATTGCTACCTCTTGTATTGTTCAAGAAAATCCTTAAATGCAACTTTGACTGACATGCCTGAGCTAGCTTTCCTTGAAGAGGAATCCACACATCAGCTAGATCAGATATATTAGTCTTTACAAAATTTATTTCAGCATGTCCTAGAGAGGTGGCTTCATCAAAAGGTCCATCAAAATCATACACTTCTAGATCCAGCACCGATGGAGGATCATCCATCGCATCAAACTCAAATATTTCTGCAAGTTTCGCATTAAACTGTCACTGATGGAGAATCATCTAATACACAAGATCAATTAACGGAAATCACAAATAGGAAATCCCTCCCATGATTTTTGTGAGCTCCATACCACAAATGTAATATGTAAATCTGTAGAGCCGAAAGAATAATGTATACCAAAGATCGAAATAGAATAAATTAGCACTCACCATTCCAATGAGGATCAGATTTCTGAAACTTGATTGAGCTGGTCCTCGTTTTCCCGTTGCAAGTAAAGACCACATATGGATCGGAGAACCCAGTTGAATCAACAGCTGCTAAATTGCTTCCTTCGATCAAGGCAACAGTTAGCAACCACCCATCTCCTTGTGCTTTGATACCATGATCACTTCCTACAATTGATTGTATGAACAGTATGGATCAAATTCTAACAATGCATACATACTGAAAGTAGACAACGTAACAACTTCTTTGGGTAGTTGAGCTACCCAATAAAAGTAGTGACGTGCAGCTCCTTGCTTAAAACTAAGAGCCGACGAGAAATAGAAGGAAGACCGAAATGTCCAAAATTGCTAAAGATGTTCTCAAGGCCATTTGACACGATCTGCACAAACGAAAGATTGCAGAGATATAGGTAGCATTTGTGAGATGTTCAAGGGTCCTGCAAAGGGAATTTGAGTGTTGAAAACACGTATATGAACAACTTTATTTGGCGGCACTCTGGGGAAACGCCTCTAGAACAAGATGAGCTCGCTCAAAAGCTATTTACATGGAGTTGCTTCCCAAGAAGCCCCTCCTTAGAAAAGATCTACAGCCAAAAGACCTATAGACCTTTGAGCTAATGTTTTGCTAATTAAATTGAATAGTAGGCCTTAAATTTACCTTTTTGCACCCTGGCCTGCATGAATCGTGATATCAAATGCAACACCCGTTCGCCTTGAAGAACCAAGACACCGCACACAATCACTTCACCGAGTGAATCTGGTAAGTCTAGTCCCCCAAACTCAAGCCCCTGAATCGTGCTAGGCATGGCTAGCCAGATGTGCACAAGCACATATAAACCCATGAAGATGGTGGATATCACCGTGAAATTAGCAAAATATTGAACCGCCAACTTCCAGTCTGACTGGGGTTCCACCTGTAGTGATGCCAAAATTTGTTCCTTATCGCTACTAATGTCCTTTATATCAAGTGGCTTTACATTCTGTGCTAAGTAACTGGCGTACTGCTCAAAGCTGTCCTTTAGACCTTGTCGAGCGCCACCTTCTATCATGCCTTTCATCATGGTACTCTGCAAGAAATTCATTCGCCAGGATATCACCAAATGAGACGACTGTTCTTCGGATGGAAGCTCAGGACCAGGAGTGATGCAGTAAAGCACTTCTGTCCTAAAGATGCTCCCATACGGAGCCTCTGGAGTGCTCACGCTTGCTAAGACTGCAAAAACCTTCCCATCAGCTCGTATATATGTTTGCTCCTCAGTGGTTTTCAGAGCCCTAATCAATTTACTTGCAGCTTTAGTATAACTAATCGTTCTTTTTAGGCTTTCACCACTATTCTCAAGTTTCCAAGGTCCTAATTGCAGTTCTGTGCTCCCCTGCAGATCTGCTAAAGATTTGTGAAAGCTTGAATCTGGCGAAAAGAGTAGAGAGTTCAATTCTGGTGGAGCAATAGCATAAAGTTGGTCTACAAGCACTCCTGCAGATAAATTGCCCGGGATTTCACTTCCTTGTTCTCTCATCTCCATGCTTTTTATTAATGCTTCAAAATTTTCAGAGGAAGATTGCACTTCAGGCTTGTCCTCGTAGACATCATGAATGATATTTTCCAATAACTCAGGCAAGTCAAGGTCTTTACTAGAGGTTGTGGATACTGTGTCACTGTTCTTGTTGTCACTGTTTTTGTTGAAAACTTGAGCAATACGGCCTGCAATACTTTTTGTATTCCACTTTTCCTCCTTAGAAGATGCAACTTCTTCTAATCTTAATGGAGACGGGAATCTCAACGGGCCATTTGAAGACCTTGAAGGTGAATCAACTGTTATGTCGGCGGACTTCCTCAACGGGGGTACAAGATCGCCCCCAGAGTTCAAATCCAGTACAAGATTGTTTTGCGTGAAGCATATAGTGAGAAGAATTTCACCTATTAGCATAACAGAGCAAGTGTAAACAGCGTAAGAAAAACACCAAGATAGCAAAGCATTTTGAGCCAACAATCACACTTAAAGACATTGAAGTTTAGTGATTGTATATTCTGAAGCAGAACATATTTACCAAACTAGTGGAAAGCAAACTTTTATAAATACAGCATTTGATGACCAACATGGAAAGGCAACTACATGAGTCATGAGTGTTACAGTCAGAGGTTAGCCTAAATGTTAACCTCCTAGGCTAATTTAGCATTTTTGGCCAATAATCATAATAGCAGTTTCCAAGCCCCTTCAACTTGAATTTGCTCATACCCATTGTATGCTTTTCTACTTTAAAATCAAAACGTGAATCATCTCAAGAATGAGCTATAATTTCTTATACTGATATAGGCAGGGTAAGTATTACAAAGCGCACCAACAGAATTATACATGGACAGGAAACAAGGTGCCACAAGATAATGTCAACACGAACCTATACGAGACAATTTTTAACTTTGTCATAAGACTTACTGACCACATTGAAGTTTTCATAATGATTACCAAAGCTGATAAACTCTTAAGTTGACCCGGTTTTGAAACATGAATGGGCCTATCCAATTTCGAGGGACAGCCAGAGTAGCCTGTAGTAAATGGGACTCGAACTCAAACACCATATCAGGATACCAAATGTTCACTAACACCAGCATTATTACCATACCCATGTGCCAACATAGTAAAAAAAATGTTGATTGAACTGAAAAAAGGCTAAAAAGTTGCAAGAAAAATGTGGACAATTGGATGACTAACCACAATCCTTATTCTTGGCCTTCTTAGTCTTGGGTTGCAGGGGGTACCAAGCAGTACCAAGAGAACAATCACCGGCATCAAAAACTTGAGAAATAGGCACCTTAATCTGGCCAACAAAATCGTCATTAAAGTACTTATCTTCATCCAAAACAGAAACAACAAGCTCTTCCTTCAAGTCTTCCACTTTAAACGTGAACTCCTCAAACCAAGATGGGTTCAAACACTTCTTCACAACCTTAGTCTTGAACTTCTGCTTTCCCAACTGTAATCTCACATACGGATCACTAAACCCATTGGGATCCATTGCTGGTATGTTTCTTGCTTCAATTACCCTCACTAATAACTTCATCTCCACGAGAAAATCAGAACTTCAAAAGTCTTGAAATTTAATGCGTATACGCAGCATACGATATGATCGTAAGAAAGAAATGGAGACAATGTTATTGGGATGGACACAGAGAGCCAAAGAAGCTGACTTTGACGTTCGTATTGACTTCAAATCTTCTTGAAATTTGCTTGAAACAAAAGAGAGGGAAAATGGTATGAGAATCGTTGATCATATGAAGAAATGGAAAGTAGAAAAAAATGCGGGGAATTTGAAGATCAAGAAAATGAATGGAAATCAAATTATAGATTTGATGAGGAAATGGTTAATCAAACCCCAGAGAGAAAGAAAAAAAAAAGTAAATGAGGTTTACGGATGGGAATTGTGGCTCAAAATCGAATCATTAAATTTCGGAAAGAGAGAGTGAGATTCACAAGCTGAAGAAGACTTTTCAAGGCTCTCTTTCAATTCTGGTTTGCGCGTAGCTTTTTGGACTAATTGACCTTGTTAAATAATTACTACTAGATTCGAACTTTAAAAACTCATGAAGCTGGTACGCAGTATTATATTTGGAAGGTTTCCTTTTTCTTCCTAAACATCAAGGATTACCTTTTCTAAACTATATCTTAACAACCTACTAGTATTAACCCCGAGCGTTGAACGCCTAATTAAGCTATACTTATATGTCGAATACTAATAACAAATAATGTTATTTTCACCTTTGTATGAGTTTTTTTTTACCAATTTTAGTAACAATGTTAAGAACCCGTGTATTGCGATTTTTACTAATAAAACTCACCTAATATAGTATAAAAAGTTATGCGACATAAGAAAAAATATAATATGAGAGATATACGTATATACATACATATATATAAAAAAATATTTTATATGACTTAATATGATGTGAAATGAAGGAGATTAATTTTGTTAGATTGTAAAAACATGTTAGAGTTGTGCAAAATATTGGAAAGTTATAAGATTTGAATAAGATATTTATTAGAATGAGATATATATTAAAAATTTATGGAGAGAGAAATTTATTTTTAAGTGGAACATGCTGACATGAAAGAGAGAGAAACGTAAAATTTATATGATTGGTCGAATGCCAAATGTCATAAAGAAAGGCATGTCAAGTAGGAAAGATAATGTTACATTCTCTCAACTTCAGCTTTCATATATATATAATTAGATTGGGTGATGTGTCGCATTCTTAACATTTTTCTTCTTCTTTTGTCGCTAAAGATGCAACGGCCTTACAAAGACAACTCATGTACACAATTAAAAAATGTGTATGAGGTAATAGAACGATTATATTATCATACTTAGTTCGCGTATTGATAACGTGGCAACATTTAAGATGTCACTAGTGACATATTGTCAAGACAATCGATGAGGAATCTTTCACAAAGTTTTTATTGGCTCAATTTAGTCATATACAATGAAAATAGTGAAACTCATTTTCGTTTTTATGCGTTTACGAGTGAGAAAAAAAATCTTAGATATTGTAGTATGTAAGATTAAAAATTATGTGTTGTGTACGGCAAGAAAATCTAAATGAATTATTTTGTGAAGGATGACTAAAATTTTGTGCGAAATTTGGATGTCATAATCTGCATGTATCTAAGAAAAGGAAATTAAACAAGTGCGCTGACAAGCTTGGACACCTTGGGGCAAATCAGGATAGAGCTTTTGAATACCTAGATTATCCCCCCGACAAAATTGATTCCTTTGTTAAGGCAGGATGTCGTGGGTTCCTTAGCACCAAGAGAGAGAGAGAGAGTATGTATTTTTTATTGGAGGGAGAGGCTACCTTATGTAAAATCACCGTCATGAAAGATAACACATCTCTATAGTATATTCCGGAGTTATTCCGGTAAATATTTGTACTCTCTCAAAGCTACCCTACATGTTACATGATCCTTGTCATAGTTAAAATGATAGCACGACTCTAAATTGGTTGCCTTTATCAAAAAATTTCAAAGACTTCAAGTAATAAGTTTTGTTGATATATATATAGGAGCTGATCCGTTGAGAGCGCTAGCAAAATGGGTTAAGTTGCTAGCGCGATCTGGCCGTCCACGGGCGATCTGTGGACGGTTCAGATCTTTTTTTTGCGTTTTTTTTAAGTACGTCCGCTACATTATGTAGCGGACAATTTTTTGACAAAAATACCCTCCAGCTCCATCCGCTACATTATGTAGCGGACAGAGGCAGTACTTTTTTCTGACTCTTTCTCTCTCCTTTGTCTGATTAATTTTTTGACATGTTTTATGTCCGCTACATTATGTAGCGGACAATATTTTGACAAAAATACCCTCCTGCTCCATCCGCTGCATTATGTAGCGGACAAGTCGACCCTACTTTTTCTCTCTTTCTCTTTCATTTCT
Source organism: Escallonia rubra (assembly GCA_033065855.1). NCBI lineage: Eukaryota > Viridiplantae > Streptophyta > Magnoliopsida > Escalloniales > Escalloniaceae > Escallonia > Escallonia rubra. Next base: position 234,832 of record JAVXUO010001251.1, on the reverse strand, counting down.
CTCATTAATTGTCTGACATGTCTCTCTCCTTTCTCACATCAATTTATGATGTTCGCTGTTCTTTTGTCTCTTTCTCTCTCATCCTCCTATCCCCTCCTTTTTTTCTCTCTCTCTCTCCTCTTCATCCTCAATTTCAACCGAAGAAAATTGTTGTACCGGCATTAGTAACGAAGAGAAAATTTCTTTGGTTGAGCAAATTACTCCGGGAATCCAAAACATGCCAATGTTCCAATTCGAATGAACCAATCGAAAAAATAAACCAAAAAAATTTGTTGCCCGTACTACTCGGCGGCGCAGGTGCGGTGTGCCACCACAGCCTTCGGTCGCTTCAGAACCGAGTGCACCTCTTGCGGCCGCGTCGTCGAGGAGTGCCAGACCCAGTCCCACCACCTTTTCCACCTTCGCGCCTAGGACTCTCCTCTCTGTCTCGTCACCTCCGATCTCCCCATCTGTCCTTTCTCTATTCAATTTTTCCGTCAAAAGTAGAGAAAGAAACTGAACCCTCCACTTCTTCTTCATCCTCTATTGCCGTGGTTGAGAAAGAACAGGAAAATGAGGACAGTGAGAGAAGCGAGAGAGAGAGAGAGAGGAAAGAAAGAGAATGGACAGTGAGAGAAACGAGAGAGAGAGAAGGGGGGAAGAAAGAGAAAAGACACTGAGAGAAATGAGAGAGAGTGGTGTCAGAAGGACAATGAGAGAAAGGACAAAGGACAGAAAAAGAGGAAAAAAGTAGAGAAAGGACAGAAAAAGAGGAAAAAAAGTAGTGCTTGTCTACTCGTCCGCTACATAATGTAGCGGATGGAGTTGAGGGTATTTCTGTCAAAAATTCGTAAAAAATTCGTCCGCTACATTATGTAACGGACGGACTTAAAGAAAACATAAAAAAAAGATCTGGACCGTCCACAGATCGCCCGTGGACGGCCAGATCGCGCTAACAACTTATCCCATTTTGCTAGCGCTCTCAACGGATCAGCTATATCTCTCTCTCTCTCAGCTCCATATATATATATATATATATATATATATATATATATATATATATATATATATATATGGAGCTGAATCATTGCTCACGCGGACAATTAGGGCTGAGTTGCGAGCGCGATCTGTGAACGGTCTAGATCTAATTTTTTTTAAAACTTTTTTGTCGTCCGCTACATAATGTAGCGGACGATACTTTTACCGTCCGCTACATTATGTAGCGGATGATGAAAAAAAAGGGCAAAAAAATATCTAGACCGTTCACAGATCGCACGTGGACGGTTTGGTAACTTAACCCAATTTGCTCGCGCGAGTAATGGATCAGCTTCCATATATATATTCTTGCAAAGTAAACATGTGTGTGTGTGAGAGAGAGAGAGAGAGAGAGAGAGAGAGAAATTGCCTAATTGGTGTGAGTGTTTATGTTCTTCTTATTATTTACTCCACTTGGAGATGATATTGTACACACAGAAGTGCCGTAAGAGTGGATAAGATAATATATTACTAAGTCCACTCTAATGGTCATTTGACTCCACTTGGAGATGGTATTGTATACAGAAGTGCCGAAGAGTGGATAAGATAATATATTACTAAGTCCACTCCGGTGGTCATTTGACTACATTTCTAGACTTAGATAAACTTATGCACATGCTTTCCTTTTCCTGTTGAATCAAATCATTCAAAACATAGAAGTGAGACCACTTTTTAGCATAATTCTAGAAGGGTGCACCCGCTACTGTCACGCTTCACCTCCTTCTACAGCAATAATTAATTAAAGTGGTGGCTTTTTTTAAATCTTTTGCATGCTTTGACTTCACACACCCGCACGACGCGCGCATGTACACGCCTTCCTTCTTATTACATGCTTTTGTCGCAATATGTATTACCTATTAGGAACCAATTCTAGACTTCTGTAAATATACAGAGAATACGGGGGTTACCAAAATTATAGTTTATCTTTGTTTATATCTTATCAGTTTAATGATTATATCCACTATAATGAAATGTCTTACAGTAAACAATCACAGTCTCGTAAGAAAGGAAAGTAGCTCATTTCTTCCCCTTTCTCTAGTTTGTGAGTTTTTTTAAGAAGAGAAAAGGGAGGAAAATTTGAGCTTCTTTTGTCTTTAAATCTTTCCTCCCGAAATTGGGAAGAAATAGAAAGAAAGGAAACTCTCATAAGTAACATTTTAATAATGCTTATATTACCCTTGAGACAAAAAAGACTAAATTTTTAATGACTTTTAGGTTCTAGGATTTCTTACATAAACTTACCCCTCTACTTACTTAGAAACAAATGATTGTTTTAAATGTCATAGTCAACTTATAATTGATTATTTTGCTTTTGGCGTACATATAATTAGATTTGGATGTTAGGACTTAGGCTGCTTGTAGTCAAGTCATGGCTATTTTTATTTTTTACATTGTGACATTAATCAGTGATGTAAGACTTATTACATTAATATGAGACGTACTTTGTATGATGTTATTGATAACTAATTTATTTTTTCCATCAAAATCATCTTTTATTTTAGAATCATATATTCATAATCTTTGTTAAAATTATCATGATGTAGTTATAAGAGTATATGCGTAATCAGATGTCTTTTCTTTTCTTTTTTGTTGAACTCACAGACAAGAGAAATGAATAATACTTTCTTCTTTCTTAACTCACAGACAAGAGAAAGGAAAATCGTCTTCCATTCTCTTCCCTACTCCTCTTTTCTTTTCTCTCATCTCAAAACTCACGAGCAGGGATTCCTTAGTCATAGGTTTCGAGAGCTTACGGGGCTATCACGATCATCGCTTACGACTTGCACCAAAAAAAAAAAAAAAAGGTCATCGCTTACAACTGCATAACTCTTGTGTGGACTATTTGCAAATTTAAGCCTTGTCTATCATCACATGAGTTTTGTCGGGCAGGCAGGACCACCGCAGGTCCCATCAACCTTGTTGACATATGGGAGTATTTGATATCTTTTTTGCTGCTGAATCTGATTTTGGAAAGCTAACTCAAGAATCCAGATTTTCAAATCTAATACTGCACTTCTCTTGCCAAGCACCACAATTAACTCATTAGAACCACATATAATCTATTTTAGCTACTTAAAGTTACTATGAAACACAATCTAAATGGCCTCAATAAACTCTTTGATGGCTTTGATTAACATCTTGATTTACAATTCTGGCAATCGAATTTTTTACAATCAAGTTATAGTGTTAGAGGCCGAAAGTAAATAAAACAGACCTTTATGCACCAATAAAATTCACCGGGGCCTTGCTAAAAGAGATTGAACCACAAAGAATTAGTTTCATAACTATCTTTAAACTCCTTCTCTTGAAACATAGCTTTAAGCTCCTTTAACTGAACAACAACAACAACAAAAGGAGTAACAGACGTGCACGTACATGCGACAACGACAGTTGATTGAGAGAGTTAGACTCAAGATTACTGCTTTAATTTTGGCTAAATTGCAAAAGTTCAGATTTTAATACTAATTATTCAAAAAAAAATCATATGAAAATAAACTGATTAAATATGTTCTAATGTACTCAAAATTGATTAAATTCAGAATCCTATTTTCGTGGATTTTGATTTAATCAGTTTTGGGGAATCAGGTTTAACCAAGAGAATTATCAAAATAGTCTCACATATCGATAGACATTAAATGCTCTATTTCAATTTGAATACACTATATGGTAATTGTGTCACATTAAGCTTACTTTAATCTTTTTTTTTATCCAAACACGTTCAACAACTTTTAATCTGTTATGCTTAAAATAGATTAAAGCTGATTTTATAAAGTGATTCAGATTCATAATCTATTTTTGAGAATCAATCCCTAATGACATCTCAATAGTGTAACGAGAGAGAGTCACAGACGAGTAGGATTTGGTCAAAAGAATTTGAATGGACCGTTTTATCCTCCTATTTCAAGGGAATCTTTAACATCATTTATTTTCGTGTTCGCAACAATGTGTATATTACTTTGCTTTGACTCCCTTTGAGGGCTATTAGTGATGGCAACAACAAGTAGGATCTGTTTGACAATTTTTTTTTTTAGTTTTCCGTTTTTGGAAAAAAAAAATTAAAGAGCAGCTTAAAGTTTTGTTTTTACAAAAATAAGTGGGTGTTTGATAACCCTGTTTTTTTTTTGTTTTTTTTTTGTGTTTGATAACCCAGTTTTTATTTTGAATTTTTTTTGTGGTGGTTTGCGGTGGCGGTGGTAGGGCGTGGCGGTGGCCGACGGTGGCTGTTGGCTGCCGGCGGTCGTCGGAGGTTGCCGGAGGTGGTCGTCTGAGGTGGCTGTCGGCTGGCGGTGGTCTCAAAAAAAAACCAAAGTTGAAAAAAATAACTCATTTTTGGAGTTTTTTTTTTCTTCGGTTTAAAAGAAAAAAATGGTTATCAAACGTGACTTTTTTTTTCCAGTTTCCAAAACTGGAAAAAAAAGCTATGCTTTGAGGGCTAAGAGTTTAAGGTTAGGATTTTTGTTTCAATTCTTTTTTGCGATTAATCCTAAAACTAATTTCATGTAATGACGTCCATGAACACGGGAGTGTAATAAGCGAATGCATCGACACCAAGGAAAGTGCCAAAAAGAAGCATAATATTCGCATTTCACGTCTTCAAAGGATCCCTAAAAGCTAAAACCAGTGTTATCAGTGATCATTGACCTCAACACTCTACAGTTTTCCATTTGTTTGTAGCCTCCTAAGCTGCGTCTTATGGACAACGAAACCCATAATGCCTCTCAACTCCTATCTCCTCACAGCGCCAGAAATCTCTTCGATTCCGTTGACGCCTTCCTCTTCGATTGCGACGGTCATTTCCCCATCCAACCCACTAATTTTTACTTACTGTGGTGATGACCCTTCAATCTAATTTAATGCATTAAGGTGTGACATTGGTTGTCATATCAGGTGTAATCTGGAAGGGTGATTCACTCATTGATGGTGTTCCAGAGACACTGGACATGCTTCGGTCTAAGGTACTTTTCACTGACTCTCAAATCTTTCGTCATATATTGGTTGCCCTTTATTCATGCGGTGTGATGACAACCAATAAGCAGTAGAGACGAAGTAGGACCGGGTGCACAAACCCTTTTTCCTTCGCCCAGCTAGATTGGCGCGTGCTTATGGTTATCACCAAGACATGCCATTATTACATCGGAGCTGTTCAAATTAAATTAGCTTTTGTTGGTTCCGTTTTCATAAAATAGGGGAAGAAGCTTGTATTTGTGACCAACAATTCGACCAAGTCGAGAAGGCAGTATGCTAACAAGTTCCGTTCCCTTGGTATCACAGTTACTGAGGTTCGTTCCACTGTGTTGTGTTAGTCACCAGATTAGTAAATGTGGAATATGCCTACCTTTTGAGTTTCAAGGATGTTTTTTGCAGGATGAGATATTCTCCTCGTCGTTTGCTGCGGCTATGTTCTTGAAAGTTAATGGCTTTCCTCGCGAGAAGAAGGTTCATATGTGTTTGGCCTAATTTTTTCTGACTACAAGTTTGAATTTTGACTTGAATGTTCTTGAATGCCGAGAAATAGAGGGCTAGCTAATGCTATATACAGAAGAGGAGTGGACATTGTCCGTCTAATATGATTCCAAATGTCTGTGTTGTGTATCTAAATGTCGGTCTTTCTGTGTATTTGCATTGATTTTGTCCGATTTGATTTTTGGTGAATCTCTATAGTAGAGTTATAACAGTAAGCAGTGCATTAAACTCAAATGTTGATTACATATCGAATAAGTAATGTTTGACAAGTCAAAATAAGCCAAATAGAGTCAGCGCAAATTTAAATCAAGGAATTCTTAAGAAGTCGAACAGGACAAAACTTATGGAACAGAGGGAGGAATATTTGTCCGCCTCTTACTTGATATATGATGAAGTCTTGGTTTGAATAAAGTGTACTTGTAAAACTCGGCTAAGGTAGTGCCATTTCCTCAAATCAACTTAACTAAGACGGTAAGACTTAGCCCCAAACTAGTTGAATTTTCCAGGTTATTTCATTACCTACTGACTGGTAGTACATGTAAAGTCTTACGTGATAGAAAATTTGCTAATTTAATTGTGTATGAGCAGTAGCACAGTTAAGTTACATCTGCAGGAGCTCATACCGCTGCTGTCCCTTTAAATTTTTGCTGTCACATGTTTCTCGCTCTTTCCTCTTCATGCAAATAATGGTGATTTCCAGCAAATCCCAGCTTTTTTTATTTGAGAAGATCAAGAGAGGAATATAGAGATGGGAAAGAAGCATATTATTGAGGTTACCTCAAAATATGCGCTGAGAGTATTATGAGGTGCTTTGTATGAAGTCAGCTTCTTAGACAGGTAACTTACCCGTGCGATTTCAGAGGCGCAGTTCTCACATATAATTACAGAAACATTTGGATAATCTGGATTAAACATGTTTTTTTGTTCTCATTCGCTAGCTATGAGTTTTTAACATATACGCCTTTACATGCTCCTCTAATTTTTATTTCCTTCTAACACCGTGAGTGAAGTATGCATGAATTAGGAGACTAGATTCATCTACCAAGCATGTCAAAGCAGAACTTTGTGGTGCTCATTGGTATAAGCTGAAGAGTAATATAACTTTGTCCACATCGCCAATTTACTGCCATTTAGCAACCATAAATATTCTTGCCTTCAAAGAAACTTAACTAACTTTTACCTAACTATTTACCCAATCATATAGCAAAGTTAACAATGCATATGCATAGAGCACGAGGTCTTGCAAAGTTCTCTCCTGTTTCCCCCCTTGCTTGTGGCCTACTCCTACTTACCCAATTTCATGGTGCTTCTGTTGCCATTGCCAGTTGGATTTTGCTGATATTAGCCCTCAAATTGTTTTTGCAGGTTTATGTACTAGGTGAGGAAGGCATATTAGAGGAGCTGGAGCTTGCTGGTTTTACTGGCATCGGTGGCCCAGTAAGATTCCACTTGTTTTTTAAATTTTCAGTTACAGATTAATGCTAGCATATGATAATTCCAATAAAGCTCCCAATCCTTTCTCCTCCGAGTTTTTGTTAGCTTTACGTAATCTGTTAACCATTCCTTCACTTCAGTTTTAGCAGGCAGAGCATAGAGGCATAGTTTCTGGAAAATTTTCTCCTATAGCAAATCCCATTATATATTTTTCATTTCCTTCGTCTCTTGCTTCCAGCCTTGTAATGGACTCTTATATTAGGTGCGAGATTTGCTTTTAAAGTGATAGTTAAACAAGAGGAGATCTTGATGCTTCTTAGATGTTTCCGAATGCTTATCTTTCATTAACCGGGTGTGATAGCTTCTCATAAATTTTAAAGAGTTATATTGAATTCAAATTCAGGATGCCTCTTTCTTTTTCTCTACATTTTTTTCGGCATAATCCTGATCACGTATCTAATTTGCCATCTCTGTGTTATTTGGTTTAGATGGGAGGTAGGAGAGGGTAAGGAAGTAACATATTTTGTTTGTTGACATGCTTAGTAGTTCACATTCTTCCACATCGTGAGGCTCAGCTGCCTTCTTATAGGTTTGCGCCTTTCTTCAATTTCCAGTCTGGTAGGTCTCCTATAATGCACAGAGAGAGAGAGGGAGGGAAGGGGGGGGGGGGGGGGGTGCGCATTGGGCACCTGATAGGTACCTCAATCTGCCGTCTTAGGTGTTCCAGTCTGGTAGGTCTGTTTTTTCATTCTTACTGATTATTGGGAGATGCATTCAAATGCCTTTTGAGCATTTTATGGATGGCAATAATATCTACATGCAGGAAGATGGGACAAAGACTGTGCAGCTGAAACCAAACTCCCTCTTTGAGCATGATAAGAGTGTAATGTAACATCTTGCCCATACTTCTTTATACAATTCGCTGTTCAGCTTGAGATTATAAAACGTGTGATTTCTAATCTCAGGTTGGAGCTGTTGTTGTGGGGCTCGACCAGTATGTAAACTATTACAAGCTACAGTAAGAGTCCATAATCGATTATCACCACTTCCTTTGACTTTGTACGAATAATTAGACCTGTCAGGCTAGCAACCAACCATATACCTGTCAGCGACCTTCTATTTTGTACGAATACATAACATGTGGAGGATAAGGATTAGCAGGAAATCCTTAGCGAGAAGTTTTACTCTTTCACTATTCTTTCAACAGATTCTGGTTCTGAGGAAGACCAACTTAGCTTTGCAACACTTATCGTTCTTGATCTCTTAAGTACAGTAGTTAATAAAGAAGAATCCTGCTGCAGCTGGCGCAATTTCTTTTGGTAAAAGTTTTGGTGGAATTGGTTGTGAGCCATCAACAACATGAAGAAGTTTATATCCACGAAGACCTGGCATGAATTGGTTTTTCTATAAGAGAGAGTTACCATTGGATAGAGCGACAGAGATCATGTTGTGTGTAACGACTTAGGTCCAAGGCCCCACTACATGGCAATGCCTCCCTTAAAAGGACTAGCTAAGTAGGTACTCTTGAGTTCTTTGGCAATTTCTTTTAAGGCCAATCTCATAATATCCTGCATCCAATGTAGGATATCACTATTTTCCCTTATGCCTTGGTGTCTGTGTTATGGTCCAAACTTAAACTTGTCACACACAGCCCAGAATCTTCTTTCTCTAGCCAATGTAGGATATACCTGGCTCACGTTTATGTTAACCATCATCTTGAAGCTAAGACTTGCCTTTGTTTCCCCCAAGTACTGGCGACCTGACTGGAAGCCCTGCCCAAGCTTTCAAGAGTCGGCCTTGATACCATTTATAATGGGTCAGGTCATTGGCCCCAGAACAGGGCTATGCCTCCCTCTGAAGCGGTAGCCAAGTAGTTACTCTTGAGTTCCTTGATAGGGTCTTTTAAGTCCAATCTCATATTATCCCGCATCTGATGCGAGATATCACATCTTGAACTTGAGGGAGAGAGGGATTTTTAGCAGTGAGCATGGACGAGGAAGAAGGGCTAGACGCTTCTGCCATGGCAGGAGCGTCGTTTGACAGAAGCTCTGGTACCATCTAAAGAGGAAATCAACATGTGCTTGCTACAATAAAAGATTAAAAACCTCGTATGGTGAATCATTCCTATCAGTTACGGAATCAATAACATGAAAAAATGGAGACTATCACTCCCCATATGTACTTGACTGGAATTTTTGCTGTGTATTTGAATTTCAATGTTCCTCCACAATACGAATCCGTGGGGCCAATTGTGCTTAAACACAAAAGCGTAAAGATCGTTAAAGAATGAACATTAATCACCCTAAATTGGAAGAAAGTAAAGGAGGGAGATGATATATGCATACTGGTGCTTGTACACAGGTATGGAACTCTTTGCATACGTGAGAATCCAGGGTGCCTTTTCATTGCCACCAATCGTGATGCAGTAGGTCATATGACTGATTTACAAGAATGGCCTGGTAACTTCCATGTATTTCTTCCATTAAAGCAGTGGCATATGAAAAATGCGTTTCCTTATATACATATGCATCTTTTTCCAGGTGCGGGGTGTATGGTTGCTGCAATATGTGGGTCAACTCAAAAAGAGCCTATTGTAGTTGGAAAGCCATCAACGTTCATGATGGACTTCTTGTTGCAAAAGTATGATAAGTTTTAACATTACTTAATAGGCATTTGAATTAGTCAAAACCTATGATTACTATGAAGCCTGCCAAAGCGTTAATTAGGAACTGGAACCACCTGATGTATATCTTTGATGTTGCAAGTGATATTGTCCAAATTTAATTGATAAGGTTTTCTTTGATGTTATCCTAACATTTCTGAAATTCCTGTCTTTATGCCCTTTCTGAAGTATGGATTTACGCAAATTCGTAGCCCTGGAATTTTTACAGTCAAATACTTAGATAATATATCTCCTGAACTTCGATATTGCATTTTAAGCCGTGCAATCAAGTTTTTCAGAAAGGAAGCAATTTGTACTATTTTCCGTTTCCTCCTTTCTGCAGATTTCACATCAGTACCTCAAGAATGTGCATGGTCGGTGACAGATTGGACACTGATATTTTATTTGGACAGAATGCTGGATGCAAAACTCTTCTTGTTTTTTCAGGTAAGAGCTCTTAATATCTTACTTGATTTGTTTGATTTTCGAGGGGAAAATGCCATTTACTGTGTATGTTAGCCAAATAACCAAAACTTTCTGATCTCCTTGTTTTACGTATGCAATGTTATTACAGGTGTGACAACTCAGTCAACCCTTGAAGACCCATCAAACGACATCCGACCAGATTATTACACTAGCAAGGTGTCCGACGTTCTTAATTTGTTGGAGTTCTGACCAGTTAATTTCTGAACTACAATGCCTTTTGGAATGCAAGAGCTGCCGAAGAAACCAACCAACCCATTGAAACAATCGAGTTATTCCTGCATAAAATTGTTGTGCATCAACTCTTAAGAGAATTTGATTTGTCTTAAGTACCTCCCAATAATGCAACAACTGGATTATACGCAAGTTTGGTGTTGAGGGTGAACTATCTTTGGTTTGTGATAATTGAGTCCAATTTCCTCTCTGTTGTTCAAGCCATTGTCTGGTTAGCTGGGTCGTTATTCATGTATGAACTCTCTTGTAATTGGTCTATTCCATCATCGTGATTTTCAAACATAAGAAAGCTACGGTTAAGCAATAGTAATGTAGGTGTGACACTTGTTAATGTTATGCCATTAAGGAAGCATAACCTTTCAATGTTTGGTTTGGTGAGGCCCTGAGCTTCATAGCAAGTGCTTCTTCTCTTCCAGGAGTCTGTAGTCTAGGCTAACCTTCAATTGCATTTATTCAAGCTTCGCCGTCCTTGTCCTCCGCCTCTGTCTCATTTGCCTCCACCCTGGGATCCCGCTGAGCATGTAATTTATGAGGATAAGAATTTTCTGCTGTACAACATTGGTGACAATTCTAGTGATAAAAGATTTGTCACTGAAAATGTAGTGCCGCTGCCGTTGAAAAATATTATAGTGACAATCTTTTGTTACTAAAATATATTTAGCGACAGTTCTCTGTTACAACATATGTGTTATACAACAAGTGATCCTAATCCAACTTATGATGCACATGGGTGTGAATAGATTCACTTTTTTGTTGGCTAAACTCGTATTCTTTTGTCACTCGATGGGGCGTTTATTCTATTTTTTTAACCGACAAAAGGTGAAGAGTAAACCAAAATTAGTATTTTCAAATTTGCGTTCTTAACATAAAATAAACCAAAAATTATTTGGCGACTTGAATACTGGAGTAAGTTTCCGGATGCACGTCATCACACCTAAACATTGGACGATTGGCAATCGCTTCTGCACTGCTCCGCGATCCCGCTCTCGTGCGCAGCACTATCAGGCCCCAAACTCTATCTACACTGTCTGGATTCCCGCCCTTGTTAGATTATATATATTAATATGACAATTACATTTTTCCTATTATTTTATGTCTAGAACATTCTAGAGTTCTTCTAACTTATATAGGATTATCTTTTCTGTTGGTAGGATAGTTTTATCTTGCCTATATAAAAGTCTCATTGTACTCAGTTTTATTAATACTCTCTAATATAATTATCTTTTCCTTCACCTTTTCCATTGCCCTTACTTTTATTCTTGCTATGTTATAATTATCTTTTCCTTCACCTTCTCTATTGCCCTTACTTCTATTCTTGCTCTGTTGCACATTGACCACATGAAACAGAGCAAATAATTGTTTTGTCACTATTGATGTTTGCAGGCTCCTATTAAGGGTAACTTCCATAAAGACGCGTAACCAGAAGTTATTTCGCAGGCTCCTATTAAGGGTAAACTAGAAAAGAACCTCAGGCCAACCTGATAATAACCGCCCTACCTAAAGATCGTAATCAATTGTGTTTGTGCATAATTCTTTTGGTACGTGAAGATGGCGGCCGCCTTTGCACTTAGGCTCGTGAAACTTGCGCTTGTGACCGTGATCATGGCCCTCATCATAACTTCAGCCGCAGCCATAGCCGGCGGTGGTGGCGGTGGATCCAGAGGCGGAGGTGGTGGTGGATTCAGAGGCGGAGGTGGTGGTGGGTCCAGAGGCGGCGGAGCCAGAGGTGGAGGGGGGCAAAGAGGAGGCAGATCCAGAGTACCGTTCATACCTACGGTTATACCTCATGGTAGAGCTCATCATAATCATAGCACTTCATCGGCAGCCTCTTGTGCATGGCCCTGTTTGGTCATGTGCCTTCTTTTGGCTTATGTCTCGTTTCTTCACTCCCTCGTAATCTATAGCTAGCTGCAAAAATCTATAGTAAGCGGGTGTATCTCCTTCTGCACTCAACGTTTTCTTTGAACACTGTACGTGTTATGTCATCCAGTTACGTTGTTCGGTTCAATTCACCATGCACATTTTATTAGGAAGCACCAGAATACTTTTGTATGATGATTGGGATCAGTTGATGGTTGATTGATAAGTATTGTGCACCATCTCTCTCTTCACCATTAATGAAGTCCTAATCCCCCTTCCTCTTTGTTCGTGTTTCTCCCTTCTCTTCACTTCCACCATTTTCAGACTCGTTTGCTCTTTAGACATTGTAGTTGAAAATGGTGAGAGTGGCTAGCTAGAAGCACCAACTTAACCTATTGGAAGAGACAAACAAAGTATGATGACCACTTAATGGTCATAGACTGAAGCCCATGCAGGGACAGCTTGCTACAGTTATAAAGTCTTTTTGTTTGTTGTAAACATGAATCACTCATGTCTTCATGCTAATCCCGTGACAAGTGTCCCATATGTTGCTTTCTAATTACATGCGTATAGTAGGCTTCCGAGCCATGTGTCCATTTTCTGCAGTAGCTGGCCCATCCAAGTTGTGGTTTTTGTGGGAGGATAGCGTTGAGTTCAAGATTGGTTAACTTGGTAAAAAACGATTATGATTATAGCCTAAGACCTGTTCTGCTTAAGGTTCATTACTCTTGATACTAATCGGTTGCTGCGTACGCGTGATAGGGAGGTACTAGGACTTTGGTTAGAGTGAACTAAGGGACAACTGGATTTATTCAGAACTTCTTGTATTAGTTCAAAGTATAAGCACGAAAGTAAAGTTTTGAGAGAAGTCTATAAGGGAAAGAGAACTAGAAGGAAAAAAATTCTATCAGAGTATTATGATCACTGTAGGGGTGTCTCGATCTAGAAGACAATTGTTTCGAGCATGGTACCCAAAGTTTGGATTATGTTTGAAGACATCAAGCTGGAAACAGATGTTTCCTGGCATCTTGCCTGCCCACCGTCGCAATTGCCAGCTTTTCTGGGGATAACTCATCCTCTTCCTGAACTCCTCCGTTATACTTAATGGCAAGGTTTAGCATCTCCTGCACATACAAAGGAACATCACTCGACCACAATCTCACCAAGGTCACTAAACCTAGGGCGCAAGGGGCTCCTGCAGCATAGGCGAAAACTCAAGAATGTAGTGTTATATTCACCAAAAGATTATATTCAACAAAGGCATAGATATGCAAGCTTACTCAAACTTTCGAAAGCATTGAACAAATAGAGCTGGAGTGAAACAAGGTAAGATAGAAAACAATATTGAAGATCCACCATAAGCCAAACTAGCCAATTCTAATTAATTTGACCATCAAGGCAGCATTCTCAAATGCTCTCTACTTCATCTACAGGAAAAAACTAAAGAAGTGTACAGTATTTATTGTCATTTTGAAGTAACTAAAACCAGGCATTGGCCCTAGGCACAAAAGGGGCACAGCTTAGTTGCACGAGGGCGGGAATCGGAGGGGGGTAGGGATGCATATAAAAGCATGTGTCTCCAAAATGACAACCTATGTATTGTTAGCTTTTTCATGATCCAGATTGTACCTGTTCCTTTTAAGTGTTTTCCTCTACTTTGGTCCTGAACTCTGTTGGTGGATATATGGTACGACGTTATGACGGAAAGAAAATTGGCTTCAAGGTACGTTGAAAAACACTTTCCCTAAGTTTATATATGCCCCTACCTAAAACGGTGTGTAGAGAGGTTGTAGACAAATATCCTCCAAGATACAACGAAGCGCACTAGTGAATAGCGTTTGCACACATAATATTCACCCCACAGATGAGTGTATGAAATTCTGGATAATGGTTTTACAAGTAAAAAATTCTGCAGAAATTTCTTGTTATAAAAGATCTGCAGAAAGGAAACCATAGAAGAGAGTAGAGGCTAATTATTAGATCCGAAAATCTGACCATTGTGCTCTACTTAAAAAGCACTAGTGGTTACTAATCAAGGGTCACACCTTTTCATCATGCACCAAAGCAATCTGGACTGTTGGATCAGAAATCGTTAAGATTAACTGTCCAGATTTGGACAATTAACTAACCAGCTCCCAACAGTTGGGTCTGCCCCGAACTGGAACCACCCAGCTGCCCAACATGTGCAGCTGTTCATGTATAACCCGAACTAGTGCATATATAACCAACCAGCTGCTGACGGTCGGATCGATCCGACCCGGTGGCCCAGTTTTCGTCACGAAAACTTAAAGGCGTCTAATCGCGTCTCGCGACGATGCCCCGTTCGGGTATAACCCGAACCGGTGCATGTGTAACCAACCAGCTGCTGATGGTTGGATCGATCCGATCCGTTTCGCCTGTGCCCCAATTTTCGTCACGAAAACTTAAAGGCGTCTAGTCGCGTCTCGCAACTATGCGCACGTGCGAAGTGCAAAGTGCGCCATCAAATCGCCACATTGCGCCTCACAGCCCACTGCCACGCGCGCGTGCGTGCGTGCGTGCGATTGTTCCTCGCACCATACTCGGTGCACATGCTTACACCTTAAAAACCAACGGTGGTTCATGAACTTACAAACTAGGGGTCTGCATGGTCCGGTCCGGTACAGTTTGAAGGAAAAAAAATCTCAATTTGTTGAAAAATATTCTCTGAGGTAAGATAAAAATGGAGCACCAATACACTTGCATGCTCATTAATGGCTGTGGTGCTGATAGGTAATTCAAGCCCATTCCCAGAGAGGGAGTTGTAGACTTGCACTTTGTATTTTCTCAAAAGCTGCCCGTTATCAAGTATTACTGTTTGGGGAAGTTCTCAGAATCAATAAAAATGAAATTCAAAAAATAAATAGGGCAGTTCATACCTGAGCGGGCTTTGGCACGTTCAATTCAATCAAAGTCAACAAAATAATCAGGTCAAAAATTAAGAGGGAAGCCAATAAATTTTAGAAAATAACATACTCCACCATGTTTTAATCCAGATAGAAGCTTTTCGTTGCCGAGTTTCGATCTAGTTGTCCTTGTTGTGGTCTTCATTTTGCTCTACTTGATGAGAGAGAGGGAGAGTCTGAGATGAGGGAGAGGCGGGAGAAGATGGAGAACCGCTGAGAAGAATTACTGTCTTTTCTGTTCAAATTTCTTTGTGTTTGAATTGAACGTGCCAAAGGCCGCTCCGAAGAAGAGAACGAAGGTAACTACTCCCATTTATTTTTCGAACTTCTTTTTTATTACATCCCTTAAGATTAACCTTCTTTCCATCCCTTTTGAATGAAATCCCTGGTTTCATCATGCACTCAAGCAATTTGGACCGTTGGATCAGAAACTGTTAATATTAACGGTCCTGATCTGGACTAGTAACTAACCAGCTCTCAACAGTTGGGTCTGCTCCAAACTGGAACCACCCAGCTGCGGAATAGGTGCAGCCGTTCGGGTATAACCTGACCCGGTACATGTGTAGCCAACCAGCTGCTGACGGTCGGATAGATCCAACCTGGTGGCCCAGTTTTTGTCACAAAAACTTAAAGGCGTCTAATCGCGTCTCGCGACGATGGCCCATCAAGGCGCCGCACAGCCCACTGCCACGCGCGCGCGCGAGTGCGATTATTTCTCGTATGGTGTTTCACACCATACTCGGTGCACATGCATACACCTTAGCATACCACATAAGTATTAAAGTAAGTGAAACTCTTTATTATATACCCAGTTACTTTTCTAATCCCTTTTATGTGGGATTCATCCATCTTTGCCTCTTCAGCTTCCTTTTATCAATTTGACACAATATTTTGGAAAACACTAACAAACTCTCATTCTTTATCTTTTAAAAGTTCTAGGTTTAAAATCATAGTTATACATGCAGGTCTGCTGAAACCAACATAAAGGCTCAAGAGAAATTCTAGCGAAATTGAATTTTTATGACTATAGTGTTATGTCTACTTCTGTTCCTGTTTTTCATAGTTTGAAGCGAGCTTCCAACTTATGTCAAAGCAAACTCTCAAAGTGCAAAATTGACCATCGAGGAGACAAAACCGTGCAACTAAGGGCCAGAGCCTGGACTACGTATGAAAGCTCTGGGGCTGATAGAGCTGGAGTGAAACAAGGCAAGATATAAAACAATATTGAAGATCCACCATAAGCCAAACTAGCCAATTCTAATTAATTTGACCATCATGGCAGCATTCTCAAATGCTCTCTACTTCATCTACAGGAAAAAACTAAAGAAGTGTACAGTATTTATTGTCATTTTGAAGCAACTAAAACCAGGCATTGGCCCTAGGCACAAAAGGGAGTTCTCATTCTTATCTTTCTGAAGTTCTACACACGCACACACAGCTTTCTCAAATGTCCTGAATTCTCACTCTTATCTTTCTGAAGTTCTAAGTTTCAAATTATAGTTATATAGGTCTGTTGAAATCAACATAACAGCTCTAGAGAAATATAAGCGAAATTGGAGTTAATGTAAATCTAGTGTTATGCCTACTTCTCTTCCTCTTTTTCATAGTTTGAAGCAAGCTTCGATCTTATGTCAAAGCAAACTCTCCTACAAAATCGACCATCGAGGAGACAAAATCCTGCAACTAAGGGCCAGAGCGAGCCTGGGCTACATATAAAAGCTCTTGGGCTGATTCTCACCAACCTCTGAGAAACAGTTTGGATTTAAAAGACATTAACTAATATGTGGTTCTCTTTTAAAAATGCTTCTACCGAATGTACTAGTAATCATTTCCGTAATATAGTGTATGCATGCCCCTGCCAAAATCATTTTTGAGACAATCAGAATCTTATTTTCTAAAATAGATGGTAACTGGTTTCAAAGTCATTAAGGATTTTTTAAGTGGTTATAAACAGTACCACACAGAATCACGAAAGACATTATCTGCAAAGTGAATCCCCCCTTCAAACCCAAAGGAAACCTCTTCTGTTGAGGAAAAAAATGAGGCTAATGCCCACCAAAGATGTGAAAGTTTTCATCATGGTCATGATCATAGCAATGGCTATTACGATGGATGCCGAGGGAAGGCGCGGTTGTCTCAGAAGAGGTTTTCCTTGCTCGAGCGCCCATTCATCTAAGCCCGGCCTTGATCGTTTAGTTTCCTTCATATTCGCTTGGTTTCTGACTTATTATGCTATATGATATGATACGATAAGATATATTTTCTTGCTAGGCTAGCTAGTCTTCGATTTCCTTAAAGATTATTTTGTCCATAAATAATAGAGCTCTGAACAGCTTACATATTAATTAAGACCCAAAATAAGGCTCTATCCTAGTTGAGCTTGCATTGTTCCCTGTTGTTTCCAAATCTTGTTTTTCATATCTCTGTGTTCCTTTAACTTCTCATTCCCACGAGTGTCTATTTATGTATAAACCGATGGATTTACCGGTTAATGTTCAAGGGATTACATTTACAGACTATGAAGGCAAGAATTCACTTAGGGTACAGTGACCAACCATCATGCGACGATTTAGTGTCACAAAGATGGTGGGATTCGTTCGCTTGCGCGGTGCACAGATTGTATAAACAAACAGTTGAAATGGCAGGGTCATTTGAAGACTGGACACCCTTCAACCTTAATACCAGGGGCAGTAGGGCAACTTGCTAGAGGGCAATGATCATCTAAGTCTAAACCCCACCATTTTGTTCCGTTGATGTCCCTAACCTGCAATGTGAAATAGCAAAGCATGGCCATGAATGCAACCCCAGCATCTAGGCCGGCCGATAGAATGTAATTGTGCCTAGCCCACCACCCTTTGTACCTCTTGTACACCACAAAGTTGAAGAAAATGCCCACCGTTAACCAGCACAAGTAGTTCACAGTCCTGGCTGGTGGAATAGCCCCTGCACCAGATATGAGGATCGGCATGTTGATCAAGCGTATCCACTTTTGCTCTGGAAAAATGCGCGACAGGATCCAAGCAGGCAGCGGTGCAAGGAAGCCGAAGAGGAAGAAATAGTTCATCTTGGAGTATAGGCCAAGATTGCCAAACATCCGCTGAGGGCCAACGACGCCCCATATAATTGAGGCATTGTAGAAAACATCGTCTCCTGGGCATGTCCATGGGCTGCCTGCGGCTAAGTTACGAGTGTCGCAGATGTTGTCCACCGTGGTGAGGAGCCACCAGGACGTGCCGAAGTAGACCGAGGATGCAATTACCGTTCCCACCAACTTCATAATTGAGAGTCATAACCTCAAGTGTCAGTGTTTTGATAAAGGAAAATGGCTTTCTAACTAGCACATGCAAAAGAATTGAATAGGATTCTTTTTCCAATGTTCATATCTTGTTTCTTGAGTTCAGCTTCGTTCTCGTTTTTACCTTTTTGATTGAATAGACTTTTAGACGTTTTTCATTTTCCAGAACAGCAAAAACTTGACCTTCACCAGAGAATCGTTTTTTCGAAGGGATATGCAAACCACAATCAGGAAATTGGTTATTACCTGAACAATGAACATGGACTTTGGAGGGATTTTCATGTAATGGCCTAGCTTGAAGTCCGAGAGAAACATAATGGCTTGTGTCATGCTTATGTAACCATAGGTTTTGAAGGCCACATTAGCAAGAGGTTTCCCCGGATACATGTAACCGATAATCAGCTCGGTGATCACATTTAGTCCTGGTTGCTGCAAGAAATGAAAATCGCAGTATGATCAAAGAATGTCAGAAAAGGGTAAATATGGACTATCTTGCCACTTTATCACACATATTTTGGAAGGTGGCCCTTTTTCTATAAACATGCCCAAAAAGGAAATTAAATGTCTTTTTTAAAGAGACGAAGGGAGTATGAGACATGAAACATACTTGGTTTGTGGTAGCTGTGATCACACCTATAGGCAGTGTGAATAGCAACGCCAACGCGATTGCTAGTAGGACTCCCCAGTAAGGAAGCTGTAATTGTCTGCCAAACCCCTCGCAAGCAAGCAGCGCCAATCCAATCACCACAGCCAAAATTGTGTAAAACCACCATTGAGGGACAACATCATAGTTCTTCTTCATTATTCTTGTGTGGACATCGCCAAATTTGTCTTGAAAAGATGCCCTTGTTTGTTGCCAAATTGTTCTGCAAATGGCAAATTAATTATACACAGGCTAAGCAATAAACAATATGTTCACATCTAGCTCCTAAGCCGTACTTATATGACTGTGCTTTTTGTATTCATCTCTTTATCGAACTCCATCTCGTAAAGGGTAAGTTTACAACAATACAAGTATTTAAAGGAGGTTGCTGAAAAGTGGTCTCTCTTTTAGGGAGACAACAGAAGTATAAAAGAATGAAGTACCTTCCATGGAAGAGTGCAACATGAGATAGAGTCGCGGCCAATGTCGCAAAGCTTAGGCCATAAGCAAATGCGAAAAAGATGCTCAGATTAATCTTGCCATACTCATCATATCCCTGTCGATTGAATTGGAAGCTTGTCTCGTTCAAAACTAAGGAAACGTTGTACTCTCCTCCATCCGAATTGAACACATGAGAAGAGATTATTGGAAACCACTTGGCTTCATACCAGTTGGTCCAATATGCAATTGGAGCGAGTATGTAGACAACTATAATGAATCCAGCCATGATGTTCATAATAGCAAATCCAGGGGTGGCTAGGGGACTTCCAAGGAAACCGGCCACAGTTGACCAATCAAGGGCAAACGAGCCAATGCCAAGGCCACGAAGGCCCGAACCGATTTGATGGGCTGTGACGGAGTCCTTCCATATCCAGCAAACAACTGAGAGGGCAGTTATAGATGGAAAAAGATAGTTGGGAACTGTGTAGTATGAGAAGCTCGCTACAAGGACCATTAGGAAGAATTGCAGCCTTGTTGACCCTCCTTTTGGCCTAACCTCATCCTCATGCAATGCCCTACAAGGCCAAACTAAATTTAATGATTTCTCTCATATTTGTGGGCGCCTGGGGGGAGAGGGAGGGAGAGAGAGAGAGAGAGAGAGAGAGAGAGAGAGAGAGAGAGAGAGAGAGAAACCTGAAGAGCGAAACTTGAACCAGATTGGAAGGCCACCACATATAAGGTGAATCAACAAGAAACTTCCTGAAAACACCAGCCCACCCATAGCCAAGCATCTAAATGTTCCAGTAATTAGCAAGGTTAGTGGAAAAACAAAAATATGCTCAAAACAAGCACTTCCCAACAACATAGTTAAGAAAAGTGCAACTTTTGACATCGAAGTTCAACCAAGTCTTATTTCAGCTGCAATAGATAAGCCGTTTAAGCAAAAAAATTCACCTGAGTAGTTTGTGTTAACAACATTGCTGCAAGGGGGTGAATTCCCCTGTGATAGAATGCCTTCACAATGGTAATAATGCCCACAGCATATACAGAGTTTGAACCTGAGTTTGCAAATATGGTGATAAGCACATGTTCCTTCAAATTGAAAGGACCTGGATTCAAAGAAAATGACCATTTTGTTGCAGGAACTCGAATAGATTTGGTTGGAAGAGTTGCTGCCATCAGCTTTCCGATTGGAAGTACTACAATTTGGGCTGAAACAGATGATATGTATAGTGGATTTTGTCGATAGCCAAAGAACTGGTTCAGAAACGCTAGAACAGCACACGAAATTATTCCCAGAATCCATGTTCGAAATGTCAAGCATGGCAGTGATGGATCATCCGTTATCGATACAGTGAGTCGAACTTGCTCAATTGGAGAATCATTTACCTCGTCTGCAGAAAAATCTTTTGTAAGTTAAAATCTCAAAGATTGCACGTCCCTTTTCGTTGGTAACATGTTTTCTGAAATATGTGAACACAATCGTTTACATGCTAGGAATTCAAAATATTAGGCAAGTTCAATAGTAGGCCCGGTGGCTTCTCTTCCCAGCATTACTATATCAAGCAGACGATCATAGCCTGATAAGGATAGATATAATTCCTCAATGCCCAGACCATAAACACGAATGGAGAATAGTTCTCACTATGCTACTCCCACCATTTCGAACTCAGGGTCCCTTCTTTTTTGAGGCTTTCCAAAATTTGGGCCACTCTCTAGGACGAGATAAACATGCCGTGCCAAATTACCTCTAGTATAAAAAGTTTTGGAAAAACGAACTTTGGTTCAATCAAGTTTGTGAAAGATAAACTTTGGAAACTTAAAATTGTCCATAAAGTGTTTCACTTTGAAGGATTAACAGAGAAATGTATCGGTGTAGTACCCATAAGAGCAACATCATTAACTCAGCTAGCTTAGAGCTAATTAAACACAAGGGCAAATTGCATATGGCCAACTTCTTCTTTCTTTCATGTTAAATAAGCTAGAGATATTTGAAGCTTACCTGCTGTACCATCACCAGCATAATTCTCTGGACCAAGCTTCTTGGACTCATATGATGCAGCAACCAAATTGCTTTCTGAATGCTCCATGTTTCAACAAGGGCACACTCACCAACACCAAAAAATGTAGGTGAAGCTGTAATATTTTGCTTCTTCAAATTCTAATCTTATTGAACTCCCATTCTTGCTTCCATGTTTTCTTTTTTGATTTTTTCCTTTGGGTGACAGAACTGGTTTTAAAACAGAACGTAAGAAGAAACAGTTTAGAAATCCACTCTTTCAAAATGTATGCAAACAGAACAGTTGAACACCCTCGCTAAGACCCACCAACTTTTCACATTCTATCGTAGACGAAACAAAAAGAAGAATCTGCACCTATCTTTTGTCATAGACTAGACATATATACAGCATGCATATTGGTTAATCTAGATGTTTCAAACATTTGCATTTGGTCCTCACACTACTGTAAACTTCAGAAACCCTCCATGAGGACCTGCAGCAAACTGAGATGAATGAGACATCACCACTAAGGCATTCCGTCAATGCACGGCACAAGCCATCCATCCAAAAGTAAGTGGCCCCATTTGGATATGCAGTCACGTTTGTCTATCGTTTTGCTTTTTTCTTATTGAAGTTGTGTTGACACAGACTCTGAATGCCTTCAAAGTTACCCAATCTTTTTGGGATTGGTAGGAAATGGAAGTAGAAAACGAAGTAGTTAACGTAAGACGAGCTGATGAAAACCGAAAACAGAAACAAAGAACCAAAAGAGATGTCCAAACGGGCAACTGCAAATGTATTTACCCAATTGTGCAGGTGAAGCCTCGTTCATTGATGAACAAGCCACCATAATATATTTCACGGGTATGCTTATGAGGCTTCTGTGAATAAACCAACCTTAGAATAAGGAGCAAGCCTGGATAGGTTAGATACTACTGTAATAAGTGGGTAGAACCGATTGTCTCCTTGCTTTACCAAAACTTTTAGCCTAAACTCAGGCCTGCTTTAAGCCTCCCTAACATTAGGCAAAGTAACCAAATAAATGGTCCCATGAGAGTAGTGATCCCTCCATTAATGGCAGTAAACTAAAGCAGGATTAATGCGATGATTATCTTTAGAGTTGTTTGGATGAGATATTTCTACTTAAAAAATCACGCTTACTGGGACCTAATTAACTGCAAAGCGGATGTAGACTTCCAGAATCTCTGCCTAGATTAGCCGATTTGGATTAGTCTTTTGTCACATCGCCGCAAGAAAACACTGAAAAGTACTTGCCAGTTCTTTGTTAGTAAAACCAAAACCCACTTTTTCCTAATTCTAACGTTTCCAAACTATAGATTTTGCGATTCATAAAATTTTGAGTGTTATATAGGAATCTAAGTTTAGGGGATAACAAAGTAACCGGTTGTTAAAAGGTTTTTCATCCCCACACACAGTCTTGATCTTTGCAAGAACAAGTGAATTCGAGTGAGCGCCAGTGTATCAAGCAATTTGCTGAAAGTAAGAGGCCCTCAGTATAATAATTTACAGCATCGTAGAACATCATAATGGTCTACCGATCTCCTCCTGTCAACTGTTCTGTTACCCACTTACCCTGGATACTCGTCTCCATTTCTGTTCTTTTGTCTCCGTTTCCTTTTGCATGGCATGTTCAGGTGGTGGGAACGTAAAAAACCAAAATCATGAATCTTACGGAGGATTGTTTATTTCCACACCGTGGTATGCTTTTTCTTGCTAAATAGAAGTGTTGAACAATACGTAGGATGTGAAAATAGAGATGTTCGTACGCATGCATCCGGTTTCGATACGTTAGGTTTTCTAACGCATTTGACACCGCTGCTTCGCTCAAAGACCTCATCAACAAGTCTTTGACGCGATGTTCGAACTGATAATTTTGAAAAGAGGACATAATGGCTGCCACTGGGTGTCGATGAGTTGGAACTTGTCTCTCACCAGTATGTACTGTAGTTGATGCACCAGCAATGGATGCATCCCGTTTCCACAATATTCCAAACTACAGGCAGTACAGGGCACATTTTGTCGAGTTGGAGCTCAGAACCGTAGGGTTGCACCACACATGGCCTTTCATGCCTTATCTCTCTACTATTTTCTCGCACTGAAAGCGAACCAACAAGATACTGATTGAGGTGATAGATATGCGATGTTGAGAGATGAAAGCTTCCCAGCATGGTTAATTCCGAGAGAATAATTTGGCATTCTCTTGATTCATGAAGCGCCAAAATTAAAAGAAATAGACAGAGACCTTTTACACCAAATGAATGGTTGTTAATTCCTCCAAGATCATGTTCATTTAGAGTATCAGATTCGCAAGGAGAAGTCTAGAACTTGGGACGGTGGGATCTAACGCAACATTATGAGCGGATTATTTGAACTACAGTCCAGTAAGGCACAAATTTGTTCTGGGCAACTAGCTAGGTACTAATGTTTGTGTTGGGGAGCAAACTATGCAGGAATGGTGTTTAAAGTTTGTCGTTTACCTGCCAAGCGACTCCCATTTAGTGTGCGACTCCATAATGACTCAACGATTTCAAGGTGTTATGATCAGATGCTCAATAATTCACTCCTAGAAATGGTGAATAAGAAATGAAAGCCCAAATCTTTTTGTCGGCAGCCCCATTGAGCGGGTTTTCATGTCTCTCTCTTTGAACTTTCAACGAGTAAGGGGACCCTTGGATTATCTTTCTAGTATGGTTCCTGCAGACTGAGAAAGACTTTCCACATACCTTGGTGTTCGATCTCAGCTGCACGGATCCTGTCTTTTAAAAAATCATGACCATCTTCCAATGCAACTGAAGCATGGGTTGTGCGATGGTTATAGATTTGCCTTTTTCAATTGTGGGTGTTGCTATACGTATGCCCGGCCATCAACTTTTGGCATGCGCATTATCTGATGGGGAGGTCCTCTTCTACGATTTAGACCTCTTTGCTGGTCCAAGGTCGCTGCAGTTTTTAGAAATTAAAGAAGAACACCGGTTATATGTATGAATCTGATATATTTTCCTTTTATCTGCTTGAATTTTGGACCATCACCCTTGATAGATAACAGGTTGAGGTTACTTTACACACCAAAATTCCCATTTACTGTATGAAATCAAACAATGCTTTTTAGCATGTTACAGATCTGTTCTAATTGGACCATTCATTTCATGCTCAGTTATCTTAAATGCAGCAGGCCTGGCAGCAGCAGCAGCAGCAGCTGAGCTAGAGGTACACGACCTAGCTCCTCTTGGGTTGCCACCTTTCCAAGAAGATGATGAACATAGTTTTGCAAACCAAAGCAAAATTGGAAGTTATATGACTAGTAGGCTGCCCTGCCCCCATGCGGCCATGCTGCTGCATGCTCAGTTTCTGCGGACCACATGGACTAGTTTTGATTCCATTCCGCGTACGGGAACAATACACTCACTGCCTTCATTTGTCTTGTTTTTCAGGTAAATTCAAGGCAGTGTTCAATTATGACCAAATCTTTGTACGCATCTCAAGGACCATTCACGTGGACAAAAATCAATCTCTAATGCCCTCGTCGAAGCATGTTCACGAATATGGATTCCTATATATTTGTTGTGCTAAAATGACGTGATGCGATGACAATTTTTAAAGTTTGGCAATATTTCCTATTTCAAATGTGATTACGCTAAAAACAAATTTTGTTGCTAAACATACTTAAAAAAAGGCGTACAAGATTTCAAAGGCGAGAGTCACCCCTAGAATAAAGCTTTTTAACTTTTTTTTTTGTTGTTGAGTAAAAGAGCATGTATTCGGTGATTGTTGATGTTGGGATATAAATTTCATGTCAGAAAAAATACTAATCAATTTATCAACATATTAGTCTTGTGGGCCTCTCCCCTTGCTCCTAATTAATTATGAACTGGATGCCTTGACACGACATAAGAGCGGGTTAATCTAGCCCAGCAGACACCCGTGGAGGGGGTGCGTTGAGATATAAAAATTCTACATCGTAAAAATATCTTTAATCTAGCCCAGCATACTACACGTGAGGGGGCGAGTTGAGATATAAAAATATCTTTAATCTAGCCCAGCAGACTACACGTGAGGAAGCGTGTTGAGATATAAAAATTCTACATCGTAAAAATATCTGTCAATTAATAAACTTACAGGTTATTCTGGATGGGCCTGCAAGGCTGTACCCCTACTTACTCCTTTGGGTATTGGCCCAAACCAAAATTATCACATTCTTTTTGTCCAAAAACCAATAGGCGAATTGGGCTGCAAAAAAGGTGTTGGTTCAAAACTTTGGGCTATCTAGAAACTGTACCCATCATGTCAGTACTCCTCAAGGTCGGGTACTTGGAATGGGAAGAGTTGGGCTGCCTAAATGTGTTACTTCAAAACTTTGGGCCCAATCCTGAAACTCTATGCCATCCCATGCCGACAACCCTTTTGGAGCTTGGAATGGCTAGAGTTGGGCCTTACCAACATGATTCACGGTTTACTTGACCATGGTTGACTTTTCAAGGCCCTAAATGAATGAAAACTCGTCAAATAAGTAAAAGTGAATTGCAACGCGATCGAACTCCCATTAACGGGGCCCGTATTATAACAAATTATGACCTTCGACATGTGATTCAACTGAAAATTAGGTCCTTTTAATGAGGAGTAGTGCATCATAGTAAGAGTTTACGTAACAATGGTCTGAAGCATCCAACTCAAAATCAATCGGTAATGAAGGAAGTGGCCTATAAGGCTTACATGTTGAAATATTGTTTGTATATACTAACATGCATACTCGATCCGAGATATATATCTCAAAACATGTCCCCTCACGTGTGACCCAACTTATTTTGAGTTGACCTAGCACGTGAAGAATTAAACTGGGTCGTTGTGCATAAATTAATTTCGAAATTATTATCTGCTGAATTTGGATTAAGCAGCTCTGATATCATTCAATTCAAAATCAATTGGTAACGAAAGAATAGGCCTAGAAGACTTATATTGAAGTAAAATCCTATTACTAATGTAAAATTTATGCCGGATCCGAAATTCATATCTCTCAACAAATGGAATATAGCACCACAAAAATCATTTCAATTCAATGGAAGGCATTCATGTTTTGAGCCAACATAAACCTTTTCTTAACGTATAGGAGTATCATTTTAAAGAAGACTTCCTCTACATTTGAGCCCCATCATGGAGCAAAGCATAGAGTAATAGTACTCCAATTTTGATGTGCTTCGAGTGAAGTAAACATTTCACCCCATGCATTAGCATCCAAGCATCTGTGGTGTGGGACAGAATATATTCCGCTTCCACCTTTCTATACATTATATTAAATTATGACAGACCAAAAAATCGAGGAAAAAGGGTTAAAAAACAACAACAATGGTTAAGAAGGAGCTGCAGTGGTGCAAAGGGGTCAGGTCTCACATGCATGCGCACATGACTACTTGATCATTTTTCGGATAGTTTGCCCAAGAAATTGTTAGTTTACATGTGGGTGGTAGTTCTCCATAAACATATCGGACCGTTAGAGAGTACGACGATAAATCATAGCTTTTTTTAGTTTTCGGTTAATTTCGCCTCTGATTACACGGTATACAGTTAAAATTTTCATGACAGTTTGTTATTAGTCACATTTTTGTTTTAGGACGAACTGGCCTTGTGCGAAGACATTCCCTTAGGCCGATGTCGCAACTCATTGGTGACGTCACGGGTGAACGCTTTAGGCCGAATCGTTTTGTATTTTTCTTAAGTGCAAACGACCTCGTATGTATGTTTTTGCCGTATTTCGCTCGAGCCATGTCTTTGCCTTAGGGATGTGATGAAAAGAAAATGAAAGGATGAGTATGTTAAGATACAAAGCCAGTGATAACAATGGAGATGAGGAGTGTTTGTGCAAGTAGTGATGGGGTGGGGGGATGTGATTCTTGATTAAGCTCATATATCTGTGCATCTAGCTTTATTGGTAATATTTATGTTCTTGTTTTCTGTTGTGGGAATATAATAATGCTATAGAACAGATTCTTTTAATTAATAACCAGAGCCAGAGGAACCAACTGTGAATCAGTAGTAAAGTAAAAGAAGTGAGGCCTTAATTAATTAATCATATGCACATGTTTTTGGTTTGCTTATTCAATTTGATAAAATTAAATTAATTGAGGGCAAGGCTGATGGTTGTAAATGTGATACCCCGAGCCTTTTTTTCTGCGCAAAAACTACCGGATGTACATTATTAAGAGAGTATCTACGACCTATTTAGAGGAGGAGCTCATATAGAAATTTACCGCATCAACAAAGGAGAGAGTTGCTTGTGAAATGGCAAAAATAAAAGCACGAGTTTGTAAGGACGGATGGGTACCGTCTATCCTTTTTCATTTTTTTTTGGTTGGAAGGTAAGAGATATTCCCGAGCCAGTTTTAGCGTCAACCGAGACTATGTCTCAGTTCCGAACGATCTTAAGGGCTCACCCTCACATCGGCCTGGCGCAATTAGAGGAAAAAATTTCCTCCGGGTGCTGACCCCAAGGTTTGAATTCAAGAAGTCAAGATAGAGAGTAAATCTCCTTGATTACGAGGCCAACCCCTTGGAATTGGGTACAGTCTATTCCGAGGATGCTCCAACGTTACTATTTACCGGGTTGGTAAGGCTTGCTGGTTTTGCTACATAGTCTGCTGTGGATTAGTCTCACGGTACTAAAAGCACGAGTTTGTAAGGACGGATGGGTACCGTCTATCCTTTTTCATTTTTTTTTTGTTGGAAGGTAAGAGATATTCTCGAGCCAGTTTTAGCGTCAACCGAGACTATGTCTCATTTCCGAACGATCTTAAGGGCTCACCCTCACATCGGCCTGGCGCAATTAGAGGAAAAAATTTCCTCCGGGTGCTGACCCCAAGGTTTGAATTCAAGAAGTCAAGATAGAGAGTAAATCTCCTTGATTACGAGGCCAACCCCTTGGAATTGGGTACAGTCTATTCCGAGGATGCTCCAACGTTGCTATTGCTTGATTTGTGCAAAACTCGACAAAGCAAGTACGGAGTCGGTTTCAACAATGACACGTTGCAATCTCATGCTATGGACTATCTCACTGGCTCTCGGGATTGCCTTGATCATTTGATTACTACTCCATACATGAAGGAAAAAATATGGCTGCTACCCCGGTTGGAGAAATCTTCCTCCTACCCCCTATATAGCCACAATTAATCATCTCTAAATGTTTTTAGTGGCGTTTATTTAGTGACGCTAGAAAAGTGCAGCTAATAATTGTCGCTGAAAGTATTAGAGGAAAAGTCACTAGAAATATTTAGCGACTATTAATTATCACTATACAATCCTACAATCCAAGTAGCAGTCAAAGTTTGTTCATATATGAATCTACATAACTCATAGAAATGCCTATGTATGTGTCCTCCTAATTTCTTATCAATCTAACTTGTTTCTCATGCATTCCACTCTTCCAACCAAAATATTACCAGCAAAGATGGAAAAAGCGTGGCATCACCAACCAAATAACACCCGTAATGGATGCAACCAAAAGTTAAAAGGGCTAATGAAACAAAATATATCAAACGACAGTTGAAAAGTAGGTGTCGCGCGGGATGACACTTACGAAAAGAATCAGATTACTCTTACCTTTAAAGACAAACTATAATCTCTTCTTATCTGTATCTTAGAAAAAGTTATTTTATCCGAATTTGTACCGGAATGATATCCACACTCCACGTTTTTGCATTTACACTCTATTTCGCATTCTAATAAAAGGAAATTACTACACTATACTAGTGTCCGTGTGAATTCAACAATTACTTTGGTTGACATTATTACGTTTTAGATACAATAAACAACACATCAATATCACTTATAAACACTAATTACATGGATAACTACACAAAAAAAAGTAAAAACAGACTTTCGAGTTGAGTAGGTTTAGATCAATATCTTTTGAATGTCGCTTCCGAATTTTTAAACTTTAACATGTCTCATTGTAATTATCGTTTATGGACCATGTTTTTGAGAGTCAAATACAATGACTGAGGACTTTGTCATGGAGAGGGAGTTTCCAACTTCAAAATTTAATCAATTGAGGTGACATACTCTAGTTCATATGTCAGTTCACATGTTACACGTTAGTTAAATCTCTTCAGTAGACTTCAGGAAACCAACGTCCGTCAGAAGGATCTTCGTCGTAGTTGGTTACTGATTTGACAATTATCTCATTCGGACAACTTTTGACATAGTCCTCGTTATTTGTTCGAGATACACATGTAAGTTGGCAACGGTCTAAGAGCTAAAATCAGAACGTACTAGTCAGAAACGGTCTAACTTGGGAAATGTCGAGTCGATTCAAAACCTAATGCAAACCCAAAATTCAGCCAGCAGTGGGAACCCGGTAGACCCACGTAGTTATGAGTTCGACGAGTGGGATGTAGACTTGAACCAGCAAAGATGTCCCAAGACAACCAAAAAAGAATGGCGAAAAGGAAGTCATCAAAGTTGGTTCTTATTTTCTTATAATTTGGTGAGTTGATGATTGGGTACAAAAGTTGATTCCATTTGTATTTTAATTGACACTTTGATTGAGCCTGTAGGTTAGGTATACAAAGTCCCCGCTTCTACCTAACACTCATTCTAGAAATTGTAGACAAATTATAATACAAATAAATACTACATTGACACTGAAATGTGGTCATGAAAAGGAAAAATAAAAAATAACGGTGTCCAAACATCACAAACTCTGACAATTGATGTTTTTTTTTTCCGTTACAAAGGAAAGTAAGATGTCTAACAGAATTACATCAAGTGCTAGAGGCGTCCTCCCATAGAGTTGCAAGAAGATCAGTAGGGGTTGGTCGAGATAAACAAAATCTCCATCTTGATTAGCACCCATGTTGGCAAGTTTGTCAGCACATTTGTTGCCCTCACGATTGGTATGCATAATGCTACTCGCTGTTGCTACGAGCAAAAAGCAACGGTCCGAGATTAGGTTACTTAACGGGTAGAGAGGCTGACGGTGGGTTAGAAGCTGAACCGCCACGAGAGAATCCGTTTCCACCACCACATTCCTGTAGTTCTTGTTTTTGATTCGTTTAGAATGGTTTCTTAAGGCTCCACACCCATTAAGACCCTTAATTTGTCATGAAGTTTCTCTGTCGTATTGATTAGGACAAGAAACTCACCAATATAGTGCTATAGAGGATATCTAACTCCATAGATAAGTAAGGTTGCTTTGTTAGTACTGTTATTAATCATAGTAGTCACTCTTCGAACCTTTTAAAGTATGTTTTTCTATTGCACTTTTGCACACTGATGCATTGAGCAAGAGAGTTTGAAGCAATTTTCATTGCATGGTCATGGTCGCATTCTTAATAAGATCTAACGTTACTCCTGCAATTTTTACACAAATTTTGACATTCTTAACTTTAACTGATGGAAGACGCGTCTTTGTGTCATTAGGTAGTCTTAGAATCTTTTACGTTGAATTCAGCTAGTCTTACGCCCTTCCATATTTTTTTTTTTCGTGGGTATGTAGGGTCTAAAGTTGCCAATTTTTACATAAATTGACAAATTCTGTTTACTATTTCGGCTCTTGAAAACTTTAAAGTGGATTCGGCCGTCTGAATTCAAGGTTTTGCTCGGATCATGCTACACTTTTTATTTCTAGAATATATTTTTTTTCGAGTTCAACATTGCTCTAATCTGATTAAGGACGTTCCTTCTATTTCACTTCATCTATGTCTTCTTTCTTTTTTCTTTTCCCGTCTTTCTATATCAAAATATAAGTATTTTCTTGTATTTCTGTCGTACATGCCATGACTTCGAGTCCTCGTATAAGTATTTCGTTTCTTGTCCTTCTTCTTCCTCTCTTTTATTTTCTTATATATCTCCAACAAAGACTGATGCGACCTTTGAGGCAAAAAAAAGGAAAAGAAAAGGGAGTGATGTGATCTTCAAGAAAGATAGGGTTACACATGCACGTATTATCTGAACATCACATGCATAATCCAAGCATAGAAATTGAATTTCCAACCAACTTGTTTATTAAACATTAATGATACTACTTAAAAGCTCATGGCACCTTGGGGCCTCTGGATACAGATTTGTGCACAGTCTTGTGATTCATTTAGGTCCCTCGCACTTTGGTCTCTGCTTCACCTGCATATTTGCTTGGCTTGGCTTGTCATGGCCACAGACCACCTTGGGAAGCAGTCCCCACAAAATTGGCCACCCGAGATAGAGTTCAACCTTCTTATCTACAATGAGTCGAGGCAACTTTTTACATGGGGCCTATGAGATGGGGGTCATTGTTTTCTGGACGTGTTCGAGAAACTATTTTTAGTGGTGAGAAAACAACGATCAGCGCTTGGAACCATTGAGCAAGAATTCTCACGCGATAGACAACTGCTAGTTGCGATAGAGATCGATTTTTATTTTTATTTTTTATTAAGTCACAATTTTCTGAACTCACAAATTGAGCGTGACCTTTTTGCGAGATGTTAACATGTATTGAGAAAATGAGAGCATAGGGGAAGAGGGAGGGAGAGAGGCCATACGGGGTGTCGGTGGTTGGGTAAGGATAGATGTAAATGTCAAGAAAAAATAGAAAGGCCGAGAAAAAGGAAAAACAAGAATGACTATTTCCCGACATAAATGAGTTTAATTACCTTTCTATTATAAAAACAAAATTACTATTTCCCGACATAAATGAGTTTAATTACGTTTCTATTGTAAAAACCTTATGATTATTTCGGTGCACTCTCGCTCCCCTCATCCGGACTCATTAATCAACGACACGAACAAGACAAGATCATTTGGACTCTGTGAAGACAACCAGGACTAGAGCCCCGGGTCCTCTCAGACGACGAGGACTCAGGCAGTGCTGGAATATTAACTATTGTCGTGTTGCTGCAAAAACTAACTGACATTTTAATGAACATTCCTGCAAAAAGTAACATTTTGAAGATGAAAAACATTCCTTTTCCAAAAAAACAAAAATAAAAAATTGAAGATGAAAATAAGGATAAATTGACATACCTTTCGGGAAACACAAGAAACATTAAAGGTAAGAAAGTGATTTACGGACCCAAAAATTGGTAATTTTTCTGAAAACGCAAAAAAAGATTAAGGTCAAACAAATTGAATGCCGTAATTATGTGGGAGGTCTTCCAAATATAGGGCATGGGAGACAGGTGAGACTGAAGAGTCCAGCATGTTGATTCGGAGTTCGGACCCTTCTTTTTCGGGACAAAAAACAATGAAAATTATTGAATTGAATGAGAAAAAAGCTCCACTTTAGCTTTGACCCCCCTGTTCTCTCTCTCTCATTCGTCTAATAGTCCAGAAGCTGAGGCCCAGTCAAATTTTATTACTCCCAAGCATCACTTTCCCATCTCTCTCTTCCCCCAACTGGCTACAGTGTGGTATGAGATTGAGATTTCTCTTGCTCTACTGCTCCTTTTCACCTGAAAAACCAAATCTTTGAAGTGGGTTTCCATCTTCTTGAATTTTTAGGTACTCATTTCTCTCTCTATCTCAGTCTCTTTTGGTATTTACTACTGGGTTTGTGTCTTTTAACCTTCAAAATTTGCAATCAGAATCTGGGTTATTCTCAGATTATATGGATCTGTGTTGGACCGTAACATAATGGTGTTCATGTAATCAAGATCTGATTTTGGTTGAATTGGAACTTGGTCATGTTTATGTGTATATATATTGGGTTTTCTATACTGGACCTGCATTTCTGTAGGAGCTGGCTTGATTGACCATTTGGTTTGTTTTTTGTGGTCCTTGAATCCTTTATGTATCCCTTCTGCAGTCTTGCTTTTTATCTTCCTCTATTGATTTGGATTTCATTTTTTGTGCGTCTATTTGGTATGTTGCTTGGAGTTGTGTGACCGACTTTCTATATTCTACTTGGTCAAAATACATCTTTTAATGGCTCTGCTTATACCTTTTAGAGGTAGCACTTGATCATGTTGTCTTCAAGCAGTTTGGAGCTGGGTTTTTGTCATAAATGTTCGCACAGTTGCTTATGGAGGTAGGTTTCAACTTTTAAGTACAGCTTATGTGCTCTGATCTGCGCCTCTATTTTTCTGGTGTGTTAATTCATTTATCTGGGTTTACCTTCAAAAAGAATTATGTAAATGGTTCACTTTTAGTGTCTGAATAACGTAAGCTTAAAGCAAATTGTTCTATATATCTTAATTTGTTTGAATTTAGAACAATCCCATTATGTTGTTCAACTTATGAAATCTTATTCAATTTTGGAACTTTATGTAAATCCCATGTCGTTGTTCAACTTATGAAATCTTATACAATCTCTATCAAGTTAGTGGGAAGGAAGATGTCTGCAATACTATTTTGATCTAGTGCTTGTTGTTCGCAGAGCTTGATGGTAATAAATGTTGGGCTTTTAATGGAAGGCCTTGTGGTTATTAGAATGGATGATGAAAGATGGATTTGTTGAATCTGATCTGCGGAAACCGTCTTTCTTTCCTATGATGGCTTCAAAAACTAGTGCTAGACCTCTTCCAGAGCAGCAAATTGCTCGCATGTCCTTGCCCTTGCCGGTCTCAAAGGCAAGGAAACCAAAATTGTTGATGCCCGAAATCTTACCAGGATCTGGACAGATTACTTCGAAGCAGATTGTTGTAGAAGCTTTGGAGAGTGACATATCGCCGAGTTCAAATGGAAGTGGGTCTACAGATTCATTAGCGAGTAAAATTGATTCGACTATTTCCTCGGTCAGTACTGAACAAGTGTCACCGGTGGCAGGACTTGCAGTAAACGAGACCAGAAGCTCACATGAAGTATCCATTGATCAAGAAAAGAAAATTTCAGAGTATGGTAGTGTGAAGGACAGTTCAGTTTCTGCTAAAGTCAGTGATGGGACCAGTAGTCTTGCCAAAACCAGCGGTAGTGCCAAGATTAGTGACCGTGTTGACCTTGTCGAGAGTGGCAAGAGTAGTATGTGCAGAGGAAGCACCAGCACTGATGTGAGTGACGAGAGCACTTGTAGCAGTTTTAGTAGCAGTATCAGCAAACCACATAAAACAAATGATGTGAGATGGGAAGCCATCCAAGCCGTGCGAGCAAAAGATGGAGCCTTGGGTTTGAGCCATTTCAGATTGTTGAAGAGGTTGGGTTGTGGGGATATTGGGAGTGTCTACCTTGCTGAGTTGAGTGGAACCAAGTGTTACTTTGCAATGAAAGTCATGGACAAAGCATCTCTAGCAAGTCGTAAAAAGCTTCTTCGGGCTCAGACGGAGAGAGAAATTTTACAATCGCTGGACCATCCCTTCCTTCCAACTCTATACACCCACTTCGAGACGGATAAGTTCTCGTGTTTGGTGATGGAATTCTGCCCTGGAGGAGATCTTCACACTCTTAGGCAAAGACAGCCAGGAAAGCATTTTTCTGAGCAAGCAGTAAAGTAAGCTTTATACGGTCATCTCTTAATTTGAGATGATTTTGATCTGAGTCTGCTTTTCTTTATCAATGTTGCTATACATGTGTTGCTTCATCTTGTGTATAGTACCATTCAACCAGTATTTGTGGAATTTGTTCTTGAATTAACATATTTCAAAGTTTCCAGGGCATCTTTTGCAAGTGCTTGCTGAAAAGGTCCAGTTTCCAAACATGCTGTTGGTTATTTTTCTGAAGAAGCATTCTTGTGTGCCTTTGAAATAGCATAGTAGCATGTAACAACTCAACTTCCATATGTAAGCGACGTGGTTAGATTGACATTAGTTGTGTCCAACTAGAGGTTGCACAGATTTTCATTAATGGTGACGAAAGCTTTTGCAGAAATTCAGACTGTTTAAACTTGAATAGAGCCAGATAATCTATTCCCATACGTAGATATGGAACCTTTCTTAGGATTTCTCACATGGGTTCTATACTGTCATCTAGTTGCCTTCTTTCTTATTCTTTTTTGCTTTTCCCTTTTTTTTTTTTTTTGGGTTGCTTTTTTCAACTTTCGTCATGCTACATGTCTTGTGCCATGAAGTGAACTCTAGGTGTAAGCTTTATTCTCTAGTTTTTGGCATGCTTCCTACATTATTCACTTGTTTTTCAATCTTGTGCTATTTCCAACTTGACCATATAATTTTAATAGGTGTCTGAACTTACAGAACTGAAATTGACTTCAGCATCCTTATTGACCCTATCCTGTTATAACTAATCAGTGGTCTGAAGTATTCTCCTGGAAGTAGTTTGTCAGATTTGAACAATTTACTCGGGATGCTAAAACATAAAACACCGAACTATCTTAGAGGATTACGATATGCTAGATATGGAGACTGAGGTCTGGAAGCGAGGGAACAAGTTTTATATGGTCAACTTTGGGTTAGACTTGAATATGAAGTTATAGGCAGGCTGAGTGATGATTAGACGATTGAGGAACAATTGAATGCATTTAGCGAGTTCTCCATCTGCATTAAAATGCTTTCATTTGTTTAAGGAAGAGTTCCCTTGAGTAGTACGATGATAAGAATATATTTGGCAAATGTCAGTACTTGCTTCTGAGTTCAGTCACTTTTACAAGCTAAAGCACAAAAGTATCCTGATCTTTGAAATTAGATAGAATGTGAAAATAGTCACTTAAGGTTGTTGCCTTCATCTTATTTTGCAGATTTTATGTAGCAGAGGTCCTTTTGTCTATGGAATATCTCCACATGCTTGGGATTGTCTATCGTGACCTTAAGCCTGAAAATGTCCTCGTGAGGGAAGATGGACACATAATGCTTTCGGACTTTGACCTTTCCCTACGTTGTTCAGTTAGCCCAACTCTGGTTAAGACCTCATCCTTGGAGTCCGAGCCACTTCGAAGAAATCCTGTTTACTGTGTCCAACCAGCTTGCATTGAGCCTTCCTGTATTCAGCCGTCCTGTGTAGTTCCCACAACATGCTTCTCGCCTCGATTCTTTTCTGGCAAGTCCAAGAAGGACCGGAAACCCAAAAATGAGGTTGGAAATCAAGTTAGCCCATTGCCCGAACTCATGGCTGAACCAACCAGTGCTCGGTCTATGTCATTTGTTGGGACTCATGAATATTTGGCACCTGAGATAATCAAAGGTGAAGGTCATGGAAGTGCAGTAGACTGGTGGACTTTCGGGATCTTTTTGTACGAGTTGTTATTTGGCAAAACACCATTTAAAGGATCGGGAAATCGGGCCACTTTGTTCAATGTTGTGGGCCAGCCTCTGAGATTTCCAGAATCACCAGTTGTTAGCTTTTCTGCTAGAGATCTGATTAGAGGGTTGCTCGTGAAAGAACCCCAGCACAGATTGGCATACAAAAGAGGAGCCACTGAGATTAAGCAACACCCTTTCTTTGAAGGCGTTAATTGGGCCTTGATCCGATGCGCTACCCCGCCTGAGATCCCAAAGCCAGTAGAATTTGAGAGAATACCTGCCCCAGCAGCCTCAACAAGCGATAAGATCGCTGTACCCATGGCAGCTCCTGTTCAAAAAAGTTCCGATAATTACTTGGAGTTTGATTTCTTCTAGAAAGTCACTATTGATTACAATTTGCTTTTTATTTATGGGTTACAGAAGTACTGGACATTTCAGGAATTGTTAGTGGTGAGGATGATTTGGTTTTCTTATATGAAACTTGAAAGTGGAATGTATGTTTGCTGTTGCTGCCTGTAACAGTTTCAGATCAGTTTTACATAATCAGTGCATCCAATTTTCAGGCCTCGATAGACTCTTTTCTAAGTACCTTGTTCTAAACAGAACAGAGTATCTAATCCGTGGAAAGAGGGATGCAACGCATTTCCTGTCGAGAAATTTGCCTTCCAAGCACTTGAAGAGAGTGAGGCAGTAAAGGAAGGGGTGATAAGTCTTGGATGGTTTATTACATGATGTTATATACTTCATGCCCAAGTCAACTTCAACCCGAGGTCTGCACTCTGATTTGTACATTTTTCTCAGGAAAGCTCTCTCGAGAAAGTGATTGTCGTTCTTAGCCATGTAGCACCGATTCTACACATAATCTTTGATTTTTCAATGCTGTGTATGAACGAGCTCGAGTTTTTTCTTGTGACATGTATGTGCTCAAATTAGAAGCACAGTACAGTAATGAAACGTGTTAGTCATGTTTCTTTGTTCTTCTTTTCATGTCGATGCAGCCTTTTGAAAGACGACTAGCTCGTCTTCTACATCAGATACATCGAGCCCCTGAGCCTCCTGGCCTCAAGGCTTGAAGTCACTTGGGAGTTGGGACGTGCTCTGCAGCGGCTACCCTGGCCCAGGCCCGTAGAGTTGTCAAAGGGCCGGGCTTGGGCCGGCCCAGCCCAAGCCCATCGGGCCTGCTGTGGGGCTGCAAACTGGGCAGGGCAGGGTCGGGCCGGGCCTGCCGAAGGGAAATCTAGGCCCAGTCCAGGCCCTGGCCCTAGGCCCAATATCTAGAGTAGGGCCCAGGCCCTTTTTTTTTTTTTTTTCTTCTTGTTATTCAATTTTAAATTTCATCTCTAGGCATGTCCAATATTCACAATTTAACAAACCTAATCTTTATCCTTTTATTTCATTATAAGTAATATACATATATCTGTATGTATGTATATACATATTTATTTGTTAGCCGTCATATTCTTTATTATAGCTTAACCATTTTCATACTCTTCTTGGTGAGTTTTATTAATAAAATCTTAATACATAACAATTTATATAGAAAAATAATAAATGTGTTCATAGGCCCTCCTCCTTTTATCCGGGCTTGGACCGGCTTGTAAACAAACAGGCGAAATTACCTATTTTTTTATATATACAAAAAAATATATATCTTGCTTGTAAAAATTTATTTTATATATATGGAAAAAAAAGTATATTTTGTGAAATTTTTTATTCTTAAAACTCTAACAATCAAAATAAGAATGCATGTCTATCCAAAATATCAGCAATCAAAGATCAAGAAATCTGCAACGTCAACCAAAAGGATCAAAAGAGGAAAATAAAAACAAATTACCTAATCATCCGGAAGTACTTCAATATCCGAGTCACTGCTCTTCCTATCATCAATCGGTTTATCTTGCTCGCGGTATTTCACATCAAGATAATCCTTCCAACATACACATAGCTCGAGCGACTCGGGGTTAAGACGACTCCTCCTGTCATCCAAAACCCTCCCG
The DNA here is from genome assembly GCA_033065855.1 of Escallonia rubra. Classification (NCBI taxonomy): domain Eukaryota; kingdom Viridiplantae; phylum Streptophyta; class Magnoliopsida; order Escalloniales; family Escalloniaceae; genus Escallonia; species Escallonia rubra. The sequence goes on along the minus strand of JAVXUO010001251.1, from coordinate 196,274 downwards.
CTGGCTGAAAATGCCGACTCTGAAGCAACCGTGGAAGCTTGCACCGCCAGTACATCCCGTGCAATTTAGGATAAAGTTTTATAAATATTTTGATTTTGTTTTCAAAAATTTAACAAATTAAAATTAACTTATTCTTGCATTGATAAAACATAATACTGATTAGTATTTGCATATACACCAATCTCATCAAAAGTGGAAAAAGTATATGAACCTCCCGAATTAGAAGTACCTTCACCTGGTAGTTGTCTTGCTACTAGATGTTCAAAGCCCTGAAGGTATGGCGCATAATACCTCTCAACAGTGGATGATGATGTAGCTCGCCCGTGCATGTCAGCAGAATTACGATAGAGGTTGAACAAGTCCTCAAACCTCTTGCTTACTTTTGCTGTGAATGCGGTTGTCTCCTCTGCTGTGTTGCACATTAATTTCGATATCTCTTGTATCGAGGCGTTCACGCCATGCAACTTTAACCTAGGATCTAAACAAGTAGCCACAGTAAAAATAGCAGACAGTTTACTCCAATATTTATTAAACTTTTCATCCATCACTTTTACTATTTCCCTAAAGGGTCCTATATATCTCCATTTTGTTAACATTGTAGCCATCTTCAGAATTTCTATTACAGCGAGAGGAGAGGTGGGATAGTACGTACCAGACAATAAATTGGTAGACGTGTAGAATACCTCCAAAAATTTAGCTAGGTATGTGGCCATCTGCCATTCCTCTTGAGTTGGCAAGCCGGCTGGGAACTGGGTTAGTAGAAAATGCGTATAGACTTCTCGGTATGCCAGAATGTGTAAAAGTATGTGGTATGTAGAGATGCACGTTTGGACCACATCTGTAACTGCTCTCCTGCAAGGCATATTATATTGAACACACAACGTTTTAAATTGTTGTGTTCTCGGATTCGAGCTATTAACATACGCTGTCACACCCCTCATTTTGAGAAGAATATCTCCTGCAGCAGCTAAACCATCTTGAACAATTAAATTAATAATGTGACAAACACAGCGAACATGAAATAATTCACCATTAAGTACAGGTTGAAACGTCTACTTTAAAGCTGAAACAGCAACTTTATTATTAGAAGCATTATCAAAACTAACACTCATAATCTTATTGTACTAACAAAAGTATAAGGATATTACCAAATATCAAATGTATGACTAACTTTACCGTCAAATTTATCGAAATAATCGATAAGGCGTGCTTTGGCAGCATTGTACTGTCGGAGTGCATCGGATCTAGTTGTGTTTCTATGAACCTTTTTGTACAAAGGTTGAACATATGTGTTCATATATCTAGAGTGCTTAGGATTATCGGCAAATGAAAAGGCTTGTTCATCATGAATAACAAATTCAGCGAGACCGTCTCTTTGCTCTCGCTGATTATAAACAAATAACTTACCGTCAAAAGATAACTGCGTTTGGGTAGGTTTGACGTGGCCTTGTCGAGGTGCACACTGAGGGTAATGCCTGTTAAGATGTCCATTACCACTACCAGACGAAAATAATTTAAGACAGTACTTACATCGAGCTTTTCGGATGCCGTCCACCGTAACTACGTCGAAATGATTCCAACACTCGGATTTCTTTTTTTTCCCCTTTTGGACTTCTGGCACGTTACCGGAGGCATTGCTCGGCCCTTCTTCATCATGACCAGGCATAGGGTTGAGATTATGCCACGGAGTAGTAGCTTCGTCAACCAAGCTGCGTCCTTGACTATAATGCGGGGGGTCTTCATCAGGCGTGTATTCAAAATCTGGAATGTTTTGATTGAACTCCCAATTGGCTTGGGTATCTATCATACAGCCTGTACTCATTCATCCACGAACGAATGGTTGTGTTGGTGCTTGGATTGGTGTTTGTGATGGCCATGGCGCTGGCGCTTGTGCTGGTGGTGGTGCTTGCGATGATGATGATGTTTTTCGTGATGACGATGCACGCCTCATTTTCTTCAATAATCCAGCCATATTTCACGCTAAACTTTGTAAGAGTAACTAAATACACAAATATAAGAGTAGTAATAAGAAATAACAATTAAAAGAATGAACGAGTAACAAATATTAGAGAGTTAGTAATTAAAAAGAATTTAGCAAGACTAGTAATTAATAAACAAGAGTACTAATTAGTAAATACTAGTAGTAATTAGCAAGAGTAGTAATTGGAGAGGAAAATAGTAGCAAAGCTTGTAGAAATATAGAATGTTTAGGTAAGAGAGAGTAAGAAGATTGATGTGAAAAATTAGAGAGAAATGGTGTGATATTATAGATTTTAGAAACTTCACAAAAGACCAAAATACCCCTACAAACTATCCGTTTATAGTTGTGGGGGAGGGTAAGAGTGTAAAGGAGTTGAAAAATATAGGTTAGACTAAAATACCCCCCAAACTAGCCGTTATATTGCTGTTGGGGGGGTAAAAGTGGAATTTTGGAAAAGGGGTGGAAGAAAGGGGGGGAAAAGCAAAAAATTCAAACAAGTGGTGGGGCCAAAACCGGGCCGCAGACCTGGCCGCCGAACCGGGCCAAGCCCGGGCCAGAACCGGGCCATAACCGGGTCGGGCTTTTTCGCAGAATCTGAAGGCCTGGTCCAGGCCCAGGCCCCAAGCCCGCTTGTGCTGGGCCACTACTGTTCATTGACGTGGCCGAACCAGCCCGGGCCAGGTCGGGCCAACCCGGCCCGTTTGACAACTCTACCTACAAATTATCCGTTTATAGTTGTTGGGGAGGGTAAGAGTGTAAAGGAGTTGAAAAATATAGGTTAGACTAAAATACCCCCCAAACTAGCCGTTATATTGCTGTTGGGGGGGTAAAAGTGGAATTTTGGAAAAGGGGTGGAAGAAAGGGGGGGAAAAGCAAAAAAATTCAAACAAGTGGTGGGGCCAAAATCGGGCCAGACCCGGGCCGCAGAACCGGGCCAAGCCCGGGCCAGAACCGGGCCGGGCCGGGCTTTTTGGCAGAATCTGAAGGCCTGGTCCAGGCCCAGGCCCCAAGCCCGCTTGTGCTGGGCCACTACTGTTCATTGACTGGGCCGGGCCAGCCCGGGCCAGAACCGGGTCGGGTCGGGCCAGCCCGCGGGCCGCCCGGCCCGTTTGACAACTTTAACCCTGGGTATTACTGGTCTCTTCTTCTAATAGTAGCAAGATTTGTGTTCCTTTTCGAATATGCAAGGCGAAAGGAAGTCAAAGTGGGAAGATAAGAATAACCCAAATCCATATTGGTGACGACCACCTTGAATGGTAGAAGGCAAAATTAGGGTGTCATATCTTTTTCCATGTTTGGAAGGATCCGGATCCAGTCATTTGGGGGTACGACAACAGCTCACTGCTGTTGGTCGCTAAAGATGTCTATAGTTACCTAAAACCCAAGGTTGTTGGTACAACAGCGACGGAATTGAACAACCTTTTGGTTGCTAAAAACCTTGTAAAAAGCAGCAGGGGGTGCTTTTATAACCTCCAAAGCAGCTGACTATTTCCATGTAATAAGTGTCTTCTCTCTCTACCACCACCTTCACGGCGGCCTACTCCGCAATGGTCGGTCGTCACCGTGTGCCCGTCTCCGTCCTCCTTCGTTGTTCTTCTCTCTTTATTCTTCTTCTTCCTCATCTTCTTCTTCTTCTCAATGTTTAACTGTAACCCTCGTTAAAAACAAATTTCTTTTCCATTCATGCAAGGTAGTAACGTGATCTTGTGTTCGTTTATATTAGTTCGAAAATTCTTTTTAAGTACGGGACGGTCTTATTAATAGTTATTTACTCTAAAAGTCTTGAATTGCATAGTAAAACATATTGCACAATTCATATTTTCATGGGTATATCATTAGAAATAGCCACATTTGCTTTTATATGGATGAACTTCCTTTACAAAGAATAAGTTAACCTTTGTTGTCAAATATCAATAAGTAATAACAACCTTGTGCATATCGATAATTCTGATTTGGTAAGCATATAAAGAAACAAAAATTACAAGTTTATTTAGTATAAAAAATGGAAAAAATACACGCCACTAATAGAAGTATGCGAAAAAATATATTGAGATCAAATTTTTATTGCATGACATTTTTATCGCACTTGTTTAAATATCTTTTGAAAATAATGTGTACATTCTAATTGCATGCTCATAATGTTAACTATGTCCTCCTAACATTAACTACATTCAATTGATATATATCTTTTATAACATATATTTATAGAAGTTAACCAACATGACTAATGAAAATAATGTGTACATTCTAAGGTTAAGGTGACACTTTCAGAAGCAAATAGAAGTCATTAATAAAAGCATACAATATGTTGTTGCATGAGCCTTTATATTAGGTTTAAAAAGTTTAACGAACATGAGTAAATAGTATAGCTCAAATTTCACAGTAAACAAATTGTTGAACAAAACTTAACCTAAATTTAACACATTATTGAATGGACATGCTTAATAAATTAGATTTATCTTCGAATATACTAAGACTTTAATCTAAGTTGGGGACTAACGCAAAATAACTAATATCTTTTAGATACTATATGCAATTTTTTTTAGACATCTATTTTTTTTTTCTTTTCACATAAAATGTATCTCTAAGAATATAAAAGTTAAAAAAGGCCTTTTTATGTTGGTATATTGCTAAGGTAGAATTTAAAATACTTTAGAGTTTAATCACTAACAACATAAGAACACCGTAGAATAGAAAAAGATCTGTTTAAAAAAGTTTTCTTAGCATAAAATCAGTTGAATTAAACTCATGCTTTATTCACTATATTATATAATTAATATTACCTTTGTATCTCTTAAATTTATCAGAGTGCCTATTTTTACACCTTACATATTTGTTCGCACCTTATTTTGTGGCTAAACGATAACGTGACAAAACCTGGTGCAGAAGTAAACTTTCTCTAAATTTACTTTCAAATATCATAAGGTTTCAATTTTACGTTATCTTTTTTATACATCTCATATGAAATTTTGCATAGTCTGATATTTTTACATTTAATCAAGGCAACTAAATAGCATAGCAAAAAACCTTATAGTATACCAAATTAGATTCATCTTTGGATGTACTGAGGTTATTAATCGAGTTAGCATATATATATATATATATATATATATATATATATATATATATATATATCCTATTTTGTCCACGCTCTCAACGGATCAGCTCCATATATATATATATATATATATATATATATATATATATATAACTTACTTTCGTTTTGCATGTAATTTTCTTTTCTAGATACACACCACACACGCGCAGGCATATAGTGTTATGTTTCATATTAAAGAGTATTTTCATGACATGATAGTTAAAAAAAAAGTTAACTTGTTGGTATATTACTAATGTAGAACTTTAAAATGCTTAAAACTGAATTAGTAGTAAAGTAAGGACACGAAAGAAAAAGATTGATTCATATTCTCTTTCGAATAATATATATTAGTTCAGATTATAATTGTCTACAGGGTACAAACCCTGTATGAGCCGAACATGAGTGTGATAGAACTCGGTTCATCTGTTCAAGCTCGCTCGAGTTCGTCAAGAGTCAAAACATCAACGTTTGAACTCAGCTCGAGTTCGTGATTGTGATACTCGGACTCGACTCGTTCGACTCATTTAACTATACGAGTCGAACCTGAGTTCGAAAACTCGGCTTGTATTTGTGTTCAGATTCCAATCAAATCCCTAAATTTACTTAGTTTCCTCAATCTTTCAAACAATCATGCTATAGACTTTACTGAATCAAACACGATGTATAGAAGATACAAGGAAGTATCGGATGCAGAATGAAAACACACAGAGAGATCGATGATGAGGTCATAGACAATGGGATGCAGACATCGTCGACAGGGAGATGATGGCGTCGAAGATGGGGCGATGAGCACCGAAGCCGTGATGTGTGTGTGTGAGAGAGAGAGAGAGAGAGAGAGAGAGAGAGAGAGATAGGGTAAGTGCAATCTGCTGAAGCGTGCGCGTGTGTGAGAAAGAGAGAGACGGGGAAGGGGATGGGAGAACATAGTACATTTGTTGTGATTTGTGAGTGTTTTGGTTTAGGTTTTTAGTTTATATAGTTTGGGTTTCTTAAATGATATGTGAGATATTCGGCTTCATAGGTTGGGCTATCTAGGGGCAGGACTTAGGATTTGATATTAATCCCATGGGCTCTATGTTTATAAGTGGCTTATGGTTTTGGGCTAATTGACTTTAGGGTCTCTAGGTTTAAACTTTAATATATATATAATTTATGTAAATGTTAATTCTTGGAACATATTATAATCAGTTTACTATTTAGACGAGCGTTTGCAAACACGATTATGAATATTTTGGAGTTTTCATCTTCGGCTCGTTGAGTAAACAATCTCTAAAAACTAGTTTGTTCATTTTCGGTACATATCTTATACAAATAAATGTGAAAAAGTTCTATGGAGTATGAACCATAAGCCATTCGTGAACGACTCGGTTCATTTATAGTTCTAATTATCTACTAGATTGTGTGAAACCTTTGTGGATTAATAGTGTTAGATTTATGTGAGCTCTACCAATACCTACTCCCATGCGTGGTTGTTAGGCTTCACACCTTATTTCTTGGTCAAAAGATAAACAAATTTGTATTATTGTACTTTTTGACGACAAAACACCATGAATACGAAAACTTTCATAGATTTACCTTCATATATTTTTAAAGTTATAATTCTACCTGATATTCCAAAAACATTTACAGAATTTATTCTTCTTTTCAAAAATCTCATATGAGGTATTTTATCACTTAAATATGTGGATTCTTGTTTTCATGTTATCTAGATTAGTATATTGTGTAGACTTTGTTTTAAAATGTTAAAATTAAGGACCTTATCAAGAAAATAGTTTTTTTTTTCTATATTTCGTATAACCTATTAAATATGAATTCAGAAATAGTATCTAATTTCTCTTATTAAATCTCTTAAGTAATTTTTCATGTATCTGGAGAGTGTCAAGGATGCGGCATGTGTGATTTTTGCCTTAAAAGCATGAAATGACGAATCCAGTCCTCAAGTTAACAAAATAGCAAATGAAGAGACTATACTGGCGACGGGGCATATATACAAGTCTTAAGAAAATAGAAGTTAGAAAACAATTTTTAAAAATCGATTAAAGTACGAGAGATAAAAAACAAAATTCTCTTTTTGTAACAAATGTGGAGACGCGTTGCAAATGTCTAAATTATTCTTATATGCTACCATCTCTTCCTGCATAAACCTTTAGTGGCGGTGTTAAGCTGTATTCAAGAAATGAAATCATATTTCATATTTCTACAGTGACGTTGTAGTCCTTCACAGTAACAATCCTCTTGATTTAGCGCAATTCTTGACATTATATTCCTGTTGTCTAGACTCGGCTTAATGACAAACAGGCCAGGCCAAACCTGTGGTCTTCGAAAATCCTTCCTCCCTCGCTACTGCATGGACTATGAACTGCAACTCATCGTTTTCCTGACCGTGCATCAAAGGTAAATGCAGCTAAATGGCTGCTTGTGGACCAAAGCAGGCATTTATCTCGAGTAATGAAGCAGCACAGTTTGATAGGTGTAAAGATAAGCTCAAATGAAAATTCTCTGATTGTGTATGAATGGTTGCTTTACATATAGGCTGACGAGTAACTAACAGTAGTTACAAATGTGTGCTTCAAATCGGAAACCGAACAGGTGACCTTCAGATCTTTGGTTTTATGCTCTCCCTGCACCTGAGCTCGTTACTATGCAGTGACCTTGGGTTTAAAGCAGTTGCACGTAAAAGAACCATTTACTTGTTGCTCTTCTTGCACGGGTTTGCGATTGTGCTCTTCATTGCCGCGCGGAGATGGGGATGGAGACTCCGCCATCTGGTCTTCAAACACTTGCTTCCCTTCACATATGACAATCACCTCACAGAATTCCGGTGCATTTGGTATTATCTGATCAGCAATTCCTCTCCTAGGCCTCGATTTCCTGACAAAAATGGATGGTACTCAAAAGGCTATTCTGATGAGGACTTTTCCCAAAGATTGAATGGTACTTGGAAGAATGTAGACATTATACCTCGGACTGGATTTTGTGGCACCCAAAACCAGCTTTTTGATGTTGAGGATAGGAATTAACTCCAGTATTGCCTTTGCCTCCTTATCACTCTCAATCAGTATGGTTTCCACTTTAACCTGGTTAAGTAATTGCTTTTGATTTCGGGCCTTAGTTTTCTATTGTTTTTCCTTTTGCCTCAATGTAATTAAGCGTAGAAGAAACAAAATAGTGAACGTAAAATGCATGAAGGCATGGGGCATAATAAGTACCTTAGAAGCAGAACACAAGTCAAGGAACTTTTGAAGATATTCTCTCCTCCTGCTTCTTTCTTGGATCATGTAGGTCTCCTTCTGCCCTGGGTTCACTTGACTGAGTGGAAGCTTTCCTACTGTTAGCATCAAAACAATGACACTTATCCTTCAGTGACAATCCTCTTGACTGAACTCAATCTGGTGTTTATACTATTTAATGCTGGTGTAATCTGAAATTTATATGATGTAAATTACTGCTATCGTGCAAGTAGGTTATGGTACGTAAGTGTGCAACAGTGGGTTGTGGCCAAAAGCACCAGCTAGGGAGATACAAAATCACATAAATTATGCGGTATTGCGGTAATGCTTGCGAAAGATTAACCAACCTGGTTGGATATAGGTTGCTATCAACAAAAAGAGGAAATGCTATTGCTATACGGTGATTATAGCTATCTGAAGCTCCAACCCTCATTTAAAGGTCGCTAATCCTTTACCAGAATGTCATTAACTATATATAACAAGCGTAAATTTATCATTTTATGGCGTGGCAACCCATCACAACTACCGAGGTAGTAGCTGAACCTCTTCCGAATGACAAAAAGCCCTTGAACTTGCTAATACTTGAGTTAAAGACAGACCAACATATTCAAACAAATTGAACATTGGTGCATTTTCTGACAAAAGTTCATAGAAATCCAATCATGGAGGCAATTAGGTGCAAGACATCAATGTCAAACTTGACCTTTTGTTCTTGTAAGTACTGGTCCTAGTAAGACTTTGGGATGGAGTTCAAGTCCAGTCTAACCTAGGCCTCTGTCTTATTCAAGGTTGGCGCTCGGCTTTTGTTACACCAAAGGATCAGACTCTGCCGTGTAACTGATGTTCAAAAGTACTAAAACCTGCCACACTAGAAGATCCAGAAAGATAAAAAGCCAAATAAATGAAGAGGTGGTTGGGCACTCTTTCCAGTTCCCAATTCTTCTCATGGTCACTTTAATGCTGCCATTGTAAAGTCAAGTGTGTAGATCTACCGGCATCTTAATTAATCTTGAATTCTTGACATGAGCTGTATATGAAGCCAAAAATAAACAAACTCAATGTACCTATCCTGATTTTTGGGATTCTTGGCATTCTGTCAAGGCTAAAAGCCAAAGGTTGACACGACTAACAATACCTTTCTCCTTCACCCACAGTTTTAGGAAATTTGCGTGATTCATCAATACATCATTCTGTGTGTGTGTCTGCGTGCGTCTGTGTGTGTGTTTAAGAGAGAGTTGAAGATATATGCTTACAAGGAGTAGGTATGTGGCGCAACTCAGGGAAGACATGAATGAGATAAACAAGTGTAGAAGCAGGAGCCACCGCATGGCTCAGAGTCCAAACAAGCGCGTCCATGTCTGGGCCACCATTATCACCACCACCACTCCTCCCTCCGATGGCAAGGTACACGACGTCGTCGCCGCCTTCCCCGTGCTGAAAATCATACGAGAACAAACTACCTTCCCCTTCCTCTCTGACGGACGCCAGGCGCAACCCATTTTTTATCTCAAACAACTCACTGCTTGAACCCTCTTCTTCAATCTCGCAGCTATACCCCCTTGACACCCCTTCGTCGGACGGGAACCGCGATATTTCTTCGCCATCTGCCATGGCCGGTGACACCTAGGTGAACAGTTTCCCGGCGAGGAACACTAGGGAGATCAGTTGGGTTCGTTTGGATTGATTAGCCTATTGTTTTCGATCTGCAGTGGAGTTAGAAAGAACAAAGAAAGATACACACATACATGAATGTCCCCAGGCAACACGAGAAACCATTTTTGGTGGGTTACAAGTCTTACATGCCTTACAAAGAAAGTCTTTGTACGCCTTTGGACTAGTTAAGCCTTTGTTTGGTATGTGAAATTGAATGGCCCCGCTTTGATTTTTCTTTTTCCTTTTCCTTTTCCTTTTCCGTAAAAACGTAATATATGACAAGTTCTCAAAATGAAGAGAGCTCTTTGTTAGGTGATGCCATATAACAAGTCTCACACGATCTAAGTAAAAAAGTAAGATGATCATCCTAATCTTTTTTACTGGACGATTCAATAAGTTTTCAGTTGTTACCGGTCAATAAATACCGGTCAAAGCTAATGAAAAAGTCACTTTCGTATCTTGAAATTTACCTTAGAAGTTATTATAGCAATCTTATTACCACAATAGCACCTTGGGGATTTATTGATCGGCCGTTTGAGGCATAAAGACATGGTACGTGTATTGTTTTTCTCACCATTGCTAACGAGTAGCTCTCTGTCTCTTCGTAGACCTCATTTTCAATCACTCATCAGCAGCCAGATTAGTAAGCAGGGAAGCTATAGAGGATCAAGTGTTGTGAAATGATGACTTGGTATGTTGAATTTTCTTATAGCTTTATTCCGGCCTGCCACAGGCTGGTATATCATTTGGCTTTTCAATGCTGCAGGTCCTTTTCTGGGCATCATTCGCAGAACTTTCTGAATGCGTACAAAATCATTTATACTCTTCTCTGTTGTCTCTAATAATACTACCTACTAGCTCTTAACTATATATGTTCACTCAATTAAAACTCAAGAATGTAGATCGAATATGATCTTCCAGGGCTCCCAAAAAGGAAACTCAAAAACGAAGGAAGGTCTTCCAGATTTTTGCAGAAGTGGGGTGGAAAGAGCTTGGCAAATTAGGATAGCTGATTAACTTTCTTGACACTTAACAATGTTTGAGCAGAATTTTATGGAAGAACATTAATGTCAGGAAATCCAAAAGTGTTGTATAGGTCAAAGGATGCTAAAAACATAGTTTATGTACATACTGATCGAGAAGTCTAATCTTGTATACTTAGACTTTGTATGGAATATGCGAATACGTACGAGAATCACGGCCACAAAGGTCAACTTGTGTACATGTCGAGGTCTTGACTCTTGCAGGTACTTGTATTTGAATATGTTACAGGCAGACATGCTAATAAATTAGAGATTGTTTCTTTATTTGTTTTTGCCACAACCAAGTCTAACGAAGCCCAGAAAGGAAGGCGTAAACGGTCTATATATAAGCGTATTAGTGTTGAAAAATAAACTTGAATTAGTTCTTAAATGTGGTGATTAGTGTGACATGTTATGGGTCATTAAGTTGTGTCTTAGTGGGTGCGTAACTTATAAATATATTATTGTTATGTGTTAGTGGAAGTAGTGACTATTATGTTGTTGAAATAGTGAGTTAGTGGTAGGTTAATTACATGTCTAAGAGTTACTTAGAAATATTATAAAAATGCGTGTAAGATGAAGAGGAAGAACTATGAGATAAAATCTTAAGGTATATTGTATGTCTTTTTCAAGATCTATCCATGTCATCCTCCTCAAATTTGTGACTGTATGATTTTGAGTGACCATTTGTCTCCAATAATTAGTTGCTTTTGTGGAGGGGGAAAGCGATATTGGTGTAATCATTTGCAACTTGTTGGTGAGATCCTTTTGTGCAAAACACAAGACTCATAGGTTTAGGCAATACCGGCCTCTAAGGATTACCCTAATCTTCAATGAGATCATGATCGTTTCGATGAACCGACGCTTACGTTATCGATTCATTGCTTCTGCTGACAGAGCAAGTCATACTTTTGTGCATGTATCGGTGTTCAACGATTGTGAGATTAGCGCTACTATTGACGTAATTGTCAATCAGTTCAATTTGGGGCTTCTTTTAGGGGGCAACAACTAACAAAAAGCCTGCTAATATTGGGGCATCCAAAAGCCCAAGACTTGGTTGAAGAACAAGGCTTGGCCTGGGCTTGGGCTTGGGCTTTGCAAGTACTACTATTTACTATAGCAAGGCTTGAAAAGTCTTACACATTATACTTTCAAACACTTTCTCTGAGTTATGTCATCGTCGTTGCAAGTGCGGATTATTCGTAGTGACAAAGCAATTTGTAATATTGTCGATACAATTTAGAATTTAAAATGGTTGCACCAACTATTGCTATTCATAAATAATGATCTGACAAAAGCCACTAACGTTTTTTGGGAGTAGGCCTAGCTTTGTTCTCTTAGTAAAAACCATAACAAATCGCACATAGCACGCGAAAAAACAGAGTTTAGTTCTACTGTAATTACTCTCTCACGGCGCTTCTTCATATCAATGTCGCACAATTCATCAAAGTCCGAGTGTGTCGTATAAATATGATTTTAAAGCTAAAAGAAGAAGTTATATGCGAGAAAAAGAAATCTAAAGGCATTTAAATAATTTATTTCAACAAATGAAAAAGAAATATAGAATGGCAGGGCATCAATTAGTAGTTAACATCAGGACAATTAATATCCAACTTTGTGGGTCAGAGGAAAGTAGTTAGACGCATCAATGAGCATCCGGACAGCGCAACGCATGGTAACGGTCGTGCTACAAATTTATCAATTGTTTGACATTTTTGTTAAAAAGTTTCTTTCATGATGTAAAGTGAGATGACTTTGAAACTACTCGTTCTGCGCTATAAAATTCTGAATTACGAGGAAATTGACAATATCCTTTCGTCGTCACGTGAAATTATTGGTAATAGAGTCTGATAATTATTCTGGTAAAATTTGTGCTTGACAAATACGGAATATAATCTTAAGTGAGATTTACTTTTTATTGTAATAAGAAGCGAGAAATTAACTTTTCCATGTACTAGAAAGTGCCCTACTATATAAGAGGAAGAATTCGTTTAAAATTTAGATGGAATGAACAGATGAATCAATCAAGAAACGGGAGAAAAAAAAATGGAATTCTAAATATATTTGTCGACTATACATGTAAAATTTTAGGTGCTATATCAAGTCTCGCTTTTTTGGTGTTTCAAGATAAAAAAACACTCATGTGCAGCCTCGGTGGAGTCGGGGAGAATGTTGTTCAGTTTGCTCCCTTACCGAGAAATTATACATGTGTTGTCTATAGATAATGAAACTATTCAGTTTTATCACTATTTATTTTATTTTCTTTACGTAAAATAAATGATTGATATTCACAAGAATGGACGGTGTGTAATTTGAAGGAGACTTATACCCACTAACAAAACTTGACTTTTTGTTAGGAGGAATAAGCCGAGGAATATTTTTGTAGGGGGATCTTTTATCTGATAATAATAATTCTTCATAACACATTTAAAAGCAAGAATATTAATCCTTTGACACCTCCAAATAAAGATATAAATAAATGATATTTGTGTCAAAGATTGGCATGCTTTTTCATAATCAACTCAACAATTAAGAACACATGAAAATCAAGATACTTGGTTAAAAGCCAATAAAGTTTGTTTGTCTTCTTAATGACAGTATGAATATATACTCATATATGCACATGTATTCATATATATAGTTGACATGTTTGAATGGCAAATGAGCAGATCGAGAACAACAAGTTTGGTTTCCTGGGAACTATAACCCTCTTTCCAAAACATATCAAGCCAAGCTTTGCTTCCAGTCAGAATTGAAATCGTCAAACAAAACTTTATGACCCAACCAAACTAGATCATGCAATATTACCATCAAGAGAGAGGAAGAAAAAAAGGTTAAGTACAGTAAAATCTGTCAAAAGCTGTGTGTGTGGCAGGCAGCTGTGAGAGAGGTGAATCCAGGTGGGTAGTTACGAAGCCGACGATGGATTGGTGGAAGACAAGTAAACTCCCTCCCCAACGAGACCTTGAGGAGGAAGGTAAGATATTGAGTCAACCCACTTTTTGACCTTGTGTTTATTAAATCAGATAAAACAAAGACAAATCTCATGTGCTTTTGCCTGGAGGAGCTTCAAAGCTTCATTTCCAAGAAGGTCCATCACCATACAAATTACATTACATTACATAGTGCTCAGACTCAGACTGATTCAGATTCTAAAGAGAGATAGTGAACAAGAGGGAGAGAGAGAAAGAGAAAGCGTAGGCCTGCCTTTCTTGACCGCTCTCTATCTTTAAAGTGTCACTGTAAACCTGAGAAAAAGTGGAGATAAAAAGTGGTAAACAGTAAGTGAGAGGCAAAATTCTGATTCTTCGCTCAAATTTCTGTTGCATTTTCGTGATTTGAAGTAATGGGAATCGTTTCCCAAGAAGCGATCAGCCAGTTCAAAGCATTGATGGACCAAAGTAAGTTTCTTTTTCTGATCTTTTACCTAACTAATTTGGTCTAAATCCTTGGTTTTTGATGCTTCCTTTGCTGATTTCACTGATTTTTCTAATCTGGGTGTTTTGGACAGTTGATGAACCACTGAAAACAACATTCCAGGTTTACATTTTTTTCAACTTCACTTTTTGTTGTTTTTTCTTGGTTTGTCTTTTTTCTTCTGCCCGATCTGCTCTGCTGTAGGCTCCAAAGTTTTGATATTTTCGTGTTTATGTCTATGTTTGCGTTGCTCTCAACTTGCGGTAATATGTGAGCTATGGTCTTCTTTCCATAAACATTTCAGTGATCCTTCTTTCCCTTTGCTGAGTATATGTGTTGCATCATTTCATTTGGAGAAAATGTGGCAAAGGACTAATATAACAAGCTTAATAAATTAGTTTTTGCTGTTTGTAGGCAAGACCAGAAAATGTACAACTCTCTGGAGCTTAAGAAAAATGGTTTGTCACAATGAATGGTAGTAAAAAAAATTTAGTTGAAACTCAAAACCATTTTTTCTTTTTCTCTTTTCAATGTTATGCTGGGTTATCTTCATGAAATTCAGGTTTTGCATAGAGCAAACTTTGATGAGAATACTGAATGCGCACAGTAGTTGGAAATGGCTGGATTGAAACTGTTTCTACTTTGTCATTGACTAGCTCATTTGCGAGTAATTGTCTTTTCCCTGGATTTTGATGTTTCTCAAGTTAATTCAACTTATTTCATACCAAGGCTACTTCTTTTGCGACTTTTGCGGTGGAGTTTAGCGTGATCTTTTTGCAGTTGTCATATATAAAGTTGAATTAAGGTCATTGCATGGCATTCCAAATTGTCTGTCTTGCCCATTAGTATTTGGTTGAACTTTCCTTCAACTTATCTTCCAGCTGCAATTTCAGAGCCATAATAAAGTTATTTTGCTTGTTTCCAGTTTTGGGTTGGGGGGTTGATCTTTCATTGCAGTCAATTCAACTTCATCGTTTTGACTTATTGACTAAGATTTTATGTCTTGTCACTCCCTTATTTTGAAGTCTCTATTTCTTCACGCATACATGAGAGATGTGCAAACTGAAAATTCCCCCTCCCTCCGCAACACACACACAAGTTTAGCGAGACGTTTCTGCTGCCAAACCATGACAGCTGGACGAGAGTCACGCTTCCAGTCTCAGAGAATCACAAATGAGACCTCTTGTCATGCATCAGAGAAAAGAGAAGCTATTGGATGGAGATGGTCATCACTCCGCAGAGTGAGATGTGAATGATAACTTGGAGAGGATCACTGACTAATTGAAATTTAGGATAGTTGAAGGTCATTCCGAAATTGCAAAAATGAATGTACCAGTAGTTGCTACTTTCTAGAATGGTGTGAGTTGCTGATTCCTTGATGTCTTTAGTTAAGTGTATGACATCTCTTTGAAAGATTGTTTTCTTGCTGCAGAATGTTCATCAGGGATATCCTGCTGAAACTTTGGTGCGTTTCCTGAAGGCAAGAGATGGAAATGCTGCCAAGGCCCACAAGATGGTTAGATTTAGTTCTTTTTGGTTAAATGTTTCCTTGAAGCAATCCTTATTGGGGATGCAATACCCATGAAGTAGAATTTTCTGAACTAACAAGATTACCATTGCATTATTTTTCAGTTAGTGGATTGCTTAAAGTGGAGGGTGCAAAATGAGATTGATCATATATTAGCGGTAAGTGTGTAACCTACTTAAGGGTTGCATCCTTTTCCAGTTGCATGCTCGTCGGGTCAGGATACAACGTTGTTCCTCTTCTTCTCTTGTATCCAAAGAGCATTGTGTTTTCGTGTCCAACCTTGAATGAGTTTGTCAAGCTTAAAGGCCGAGACTTGATAGACGGCACAATCTATTGTGTTCTTTGTCGAATTTCAGATTCCAACATTTTAAGGAGAGAACATAATGGGCATGTACATAATATTGGAAAGCCTAATCTCCCTTTTTCCCCACCTAAAACTTGAAGATTTAATTGTAATGCAACTTCTTATTATTGGACAAAACCAGAGAGATCAAGAATGTTTCAAATATTCAATGCATTGACTTCCAAAATGGACATTTGGCTGATGGAGAGAAACACTGGAAAGTATGCATTAAATTTTATCTCTACAAGTTGGTCTGACGTTTGTGCAAATAGTATGCCAGACTTGTTTTTCTTGATGAAATATCAGTTCTTTTATTAACAAGGTGAGTGCTGCTTGTTGTTTTAACAAGCATGACTACATAAAGTGGTGATCATAAAGCGACCGCTGTAATTCATCCCCCCACCCCCCCAACACCCCCCGACCCCCAAACACACAAAGCCAATGTAATTATCGTGCTTCCACACTAATAATATATATATATATTTTTTATCGTGCTTCCATTCTTTGTAGCTGGATATTTGACAAATTATACCGAGTCCTAACACCGACCAAATAATGATTCGTCCCTCTCTCTCAACCACTTTTCTCCTGAAAGGAATGCTTCCGTGCTGTTACAGACACAACCTTGACGCTGCCACATCTTTAGAATTGGTGTTTGAGACGACACATGCTGCGTAGTAAAACAAATCATGCCATGTCTCTCTCTCTCTCTCTCTCTCTCACGCACGCACACCCTTTGCGCTAACACTCAGGCTACTATTTTCCCTGGACTGCCTGATATATGCACTAGATTTGTCATTGCATGCTAAAATACTGCTGTACCTTGAGTAATTTGGATATCAACACATCTACAGATTCTAATCCTGCTGCTTTTCAAGATGCAGAAACCCATAGTTCCTAATGATTTGTATAGAGCGGTCCGTGATTCACAGCTTATAGGATTGTCAGGGTACTCTAGGGAGGTGCTCTTCTTAACTCCCTGAACCATGCTTTTCATTCATGATCTATCTCTGCCACTGGTGCAATCAGTTTACTATCTCTTTTATACATTGAGTATAAAGTGTACCTTTTTTTGACTTGCTTTGATGTTCACTTGACAGGGCCATCCAGTCTTTGCTATTGGTGTAGGTCTCAGCACATTTGACCAAGCATCTGTAAGGGTTATTGTCTGTATTTTACATGACATTTACTTCACCTGACTTGCATTGAAGAACCATGCAAATGGGCATGGCATATAGTCGTTGATTTTGGTGACAAGTAGGACATTGACACAAAGCGACTTTGGCACACATGAAGTAGTATTATGCAACACAAATAGGCATAACCACTTTCTAGTAGTTTACATTTCTGTTGAAATTTATAGCTCATATAGAACCTAATAATTAATCAACACCAATTTAACATGAACATACGTACGGCAAAGACATGTCTACATGTATATTCAATATGTATTTCGGATCAAATCTCAATCCTCATGCGTGCAAGGTTTCTTTGACAATTTAAGTGTAGTCATTATAGTTTTCGAACTATGTGTAAAATGCTTCTAAGAATAAATATATATCATAGAAGATTTGATCTTGTCTGTTATCGGCTTCGTATAATATGTCCTCCAATGGATTAGTGCCACCATCTACTAAGGTTTATAGTCAAACATTGAGGATGTCCAAGATGTGATATCTTTAGTGACCAATTTTCCCTGTGGAAGTGAGTGCAAGGGGGAAAAGGAGCGCCCCAAAAATTTAGCAGCAAGCTTGAAATTGAGCTCCAGAGCGGCCTTGCTACCTGCAACTGAGATCATATCCATATGTCCAAAAATATGGACTTTATTTTCTCAGTTTGAGAGCACATTGATAAAGTACTGGAGATATGTATGGAATCTTTATGTTTATTTATTTTTTTGGTGTCCAAACTTGTATTAGAATAACAGTGCTGCTTAGAACTATGTGCTTCTTAGCTAATACACATCATACCTATGTATAACATGCCAGGATCACTACCAATAGTACAAGGAACTTAATTTGCAAGTGCTGCTGGAATAGGGGGTAGCTTAGATGTGAAAAAACATCTCTCTTACGTGATTATTATTTTTAATTTCCATTCTCCTCATTTGTGATATCACTGGAAAAACTATGCTAATGCATGATAGAAATTAATTTTTTTGTAGCATATAATAGATGTTTCTATTCACGATCACCTTTTTTTGCTGCTTTTTTACCCCCAACTTTTTGAAGTTAAAGTACGAGCTTCAGTGCATATTCTTTTCAATTTACTTTTTGGTATCAAGAATTTAGGTCGTGTAAGTATGCAGTTTCTATAATTTCAGGTCCATTACTATGTCCAATCACACATCCAAGTCAATGAATACCGAGATCGTGTAATTTTGGTGAGTAGGCTACGGTGTCTTTAAGCTGTATTTCTTCCTTCAACAATTCAAAATTTCTGTTTGACTTGTTTGATTCTTGGGTAGCCTGCTGCATCAAAGAAGTATGGGAGACATATTAGTAACTGTGTGAAAGTTTTAGATATGACTGGACTGAAGTTATCAGCACTGAGTCAAGTAAAGGTATATCACTGTAAAGCTTTATGTTTTCCTTTGCCTGCTTCTTTATCGTTTGAGCACATTGTTTGTTTTTTAACCACTTCAGTTTTTGGATCCTTTAAGATTCATTGTGGCCTTTACCTCCTTTCTACTTGAGATGGCTTTCTTAAGAACACAACTTATTAGGGTCCAAAAATAGATGACAAGGTAAAAGATATTGAGTACAATATCTTTTGACTATAAGAACTGAAATATTGCTTTCAATATTATGTCAGAGAATGACATCAAAAGTCTAATCGTTGGATGAATACCAGGGTATAGGTTAAATTGGAAAGAGTTTAAACCATGTATGTTTTAGGTGGTCCATAGTACAGAACTTTTATAATAGATATGTATAGATTCCTTGAATTGAAGTCAGATTTAATATCAGTCGACTTAATTTGTCTGCAGGAGTTTTTTCTTTGGTGATATGAAAGAATCTAAATCTCTATGTGCAGGACTAAAAAATTGATGCACGTTCTCTTGCTGTCACATTTCTCTGTAACATTTTAGTGTGAAAGGCATTTCCGAGCTAATTTTTCTATATTAGATCTAGATGTTGGGCTGATCCTTGCTGTCATGCAGCTGCTGACTATCATCTCTACAATTGATGATCTGAATTACCCGGAGAAGACAGTCACTTATTATATTGTCAATGTTCCCTATGTATTTTCAGCTTGTTGGAAGGTTGGTCCCCGCATCATCGTTTCATTTGCCTTATTAGCACGCCTAAATTTCTAAAACTACAATAATCCTGTGTTATCCCCTCATATATGAATTTGCAACATTATATCCCTAAATTTTCAAAGGGGCTAAGCTAGTTGACAGAGCAGGTGAAAATGGTGAAGTTAAATTGAAGACTTTTTCAGCATCCGTGCTGTTAATTACCTACTATAGCCCATGCAAAGTCAACAAGACATCTGGGAATCTCTCTCTCTCTCTCTCTCTCAAGGAGAGATCTACGCCCCTAAAACAGAGAGCCTTGAGTACTAGAAAGAGTGCTAGGTTAAGTGGAACCTAGTATTGTGGTTATTTTATTCCCATCTTTCCATACAAAACCAATGGGTGGAAGATTCTTTATGCGTCTCACTCCTACAATGCATGATATGTAAATCCAAAGCCCAATACTGCAAAGAGAGGAGATTTAGGGAAACATTCATTTCACCAACCACCACCCTCTTGATTGGACATCTCTCTCTCTCTCTCTCCCCCTCTCTCTTCTCTCTGTGTGTGTGTGCACCCTTCCACCTATACAACCACCCCCGGTCATTTATAGAGGGTAGTGATGGAAATGAGTATTCGAGTATGGGTTAGCAGCTCTTAAAGTTAATACTAGGGTTGTCAATCTGACTCCCATCGGTAATTGAGGGAGAGAAACTGCATTTACCTTATACCTTAATGTCTTTTCTTCTCTGTAGATGTACTATTTAGCCTTTTTTTGGCATGACACCAATGTAATACTCGATCTGTAAGCAGGTCGTCAAGCCTCTTTTACAGGAGAGGACAAGGAAAAAAGTTATGGTGTTGCCAGGTTCTGGACGAGATGAACTGTTGAAGGTAATTAATTCTACTCCATTCTTGTCTGTTTTAGGCACTTCTGTTCTCGAGGCATTATGTGTAGTTCATATTAACATCTATAACGACAGTCTTATGAGTGATACTTCTTAATCTTTGCCTGCATCGCCTGTATCTATTGTCCTTTCATTTAATTATAGCTTGTTTGAGGAATTTGATGTAATCAACTACACGGTGATTTATGTTGATTTTTTTACTTTCAGCCTCCTTGGTTCTCTCAACCCATGGGGTTTTTGTCTTCTTTATGCATTTTTGGTTCGGAGGGTTTTTGTCTTTCCTATCTCCTTTATCGTTGGGCTCCTTCTCTCTTTTAACAGTCGAAATTCTCTTCTTTCCTCTTCTACCCGTTCTTTCTCGCTTCTCCTCTTTGTCCTGCATCAAGTGAATATGGGTTAGTTGCTTATTATAGGACCCAGAACCTGCTTACCTATACGAATTAAAGGGAACTTGGGACTAGTATTACTGGTGCTTATTTAGAAAACGATCTGTGTTTGCTTAGCTAATGGAGCTAGGTAGCAATTGCCACCTAGATGCACACCTAAATTTTGTGCATGCAGCATACATAGGCTCGGGATTCACGACCGCGTGTGGCTTGAGAACTCAGCTAGCACTTAAAACCATCTTACGGCATGACAATATAAACTTTGATACCTAGCACAAAGTTTTGTTGTTGCTTGTTAAGGGATATTTCTTGGTGCATTACATAATTGGATGTTTTCGTATCATCAGCAACAGAAACTACGTGTTAGAATCAACAGAATGTTAGTTTATATTATGTTTGTACAAGCTGTTGGAGATGCAAAAACTCACTGTTCATGAACACAAGGAATATGTTTACATTGATGGCTCACTACAGGCTTGAACTCTGTCTACTTCGTTAAGCATTTAATAGCTCTTAACTTTGTTTGTATCCATGTTTTGTGTAGATAATGGATTATTCATCCCTCCCACATTTCTGTCGAGGAGAAGGCTCCGGATCTTCCCGGAATTCAGGGAATCAAACTGAAAACTGTTATTCGTTGGACCATCCATTTCATCAACAGCTTTACAACTATATCAAACAGCAGTCCTTGATCCGTGAACCGGTTGCACCACTAAAACAGGGATCAGTTCACGTGGAGATGCCAGACCCCGACGCTAAAGGTGAAAAGTTTGTCAAAACCTTGGAATCTGAGTTACAGAAGTATAGGAATCAGGATGGGCTTTCTGGATCAATGAATGCCCTGAAAATCAATGGTGTTTAAGAACTAGAGTGCGCAACCGCTTCCCTTGTGATGATAAAGCCGGATACGTGATGCTCGGTACTTAGCTACTGCTGGTCCATTGGTCAACGTGCTTGTGTCACTCTCACCATTCTAACCATTTCGGAGGTCCACTATTACTATATGTAATTGTAGCGCGCACTAGATGCAGTATGACATTAGTGGGGAAAAAGCTAAAAATGATTCCTGTAACTTGACAAGCAAGCTGGGTCATTATTGTTAAGCTGTCCCTAGCAGATATGTTGTAATGCTTGTAACTTCAATAGAGTTGCATACTTTACTATCTAATTTAGTTGTACGGGGAAACCTTTAGCAGCCAACCAAGTAGTCCTTGGTTTCTTTTATAGGAGAAGGCTGCAGAAATTGCACAGCAAAATATGGTTATCTTCCACTTTTACGCTACCAAGCCCTGCTGGTGTACTGCCATCCGATCTTCCCCTAAAGGTCAGGGGTAACGCCATAATTCTTAAATTTAGCAGGCGAGGCGATGTCAACCTCCGCACTTTTGTTGCCAAAGAATGTAGAAGCATCGCAAATGCAGCTATTAGCAACCAATGTGTGGAGATATATGTAATAGGGTGTAGATTTAGTCCAACCCAATTGAAGATGTTGTACTTAGTTCTGCCATTTAACTATATGAGAACAGACTTGTACTCTCGAGGATCTTCAGGTATACAAAAGCTAGAGTATGACAGTTCTTTCTTGTGAGGGGAAATGGAAACTGATCATTCTGTGTGGTCTCTTCACCAGAAAGTTGCAAGTTACACCATCATCCTGGCAAATGGTGGCTACAAAAAATTGCAGATTTCCAAATAGACAATTATCTTCTCTTACTACATCTAGGAGGAAGTTCTCGACTGTGTTGGCTCTAGTGATGCTGATCACATTTCTGTCTCTTCCTGGGAAAAGGAAGTTTCTCCAACATCATTTAGCTCCTTCTGACGCCACTTTCGGAGTTCACCTTCCACCGCCTGTTTCGCTGCCTCCGCCATATCTGCTTTCTTCAAAGCATCCTTGGTTGCAGCTTCTATAGCCTCGGTCTCTTTCAAACTTGACTCCAGCCGTCTGAGCGCTTCTTTCTCACTTGCTATAATAGCTTCCACCTGAGCCATTGCAGTTGCCACTTTCATATCAGCCGAGTTTCCAACTTCCTCGGCTTTCGTGGTCAAGGATTCAAAATCCTTGATAGACAATTTGATCTTACCATCGGACGATCCTGAATTTGTAGCATGAGAATTATCTGAATCGTGCATCTGGTCATATGCAAGTTTCTCTGCTGCTTTTGCCTCTTCTGCCTCTTTAAGTGCAATTAGTAGCTTCTCTTCTGCTTCCTTTGCAGCCGTTCGGGAAGTTTCAGCTTCTTGCTTCAATGTTCTTGTTATTCTATCCATGTCTTCTGCTTCCTGTCTTGCATTTTTAGCTTGTGACAGTGACTCTTGTAGCTGTAAGTGCAGTTCATCAGAAGCATCTTTTGCTTCAAGTTCTCCAGCCATAGCCGCTTGAAGTTCTGCTTTGCTGACATCCAATTCAACTTGCAGCTTCTTGTTCAGTGACTCGATTTTTGATTCTTTCTCCTCTAGTTTGAGGTTATCCATCTTCGCATTCTCCATTTCCAGCTGAAGGGATTCCACCATACTCCGAAGTGAGCTTTCTTCTTCTAAAACTTCTCTTAGTGTCTTCTTAGCATCATCAAGCTCTGAAACTGCATCTCTTAATGCATTTAGATCCGATTCACGGAAATTCTTCAGTTGCCCTTGTAATAATCCAATTGCCTCAGTTGTTTCTTCAAGTTTCTCGTCAAGATTTCCTTCCAGAGCTAGCTGATTCGATTCTTCCTTCAAGGACTGCATTTTCTTCTCCATGTCTTCCTTGGCTGTTCTATGCGATTCATGAATAGCTTCATTCTCGGTCATAAGCTTCAATTGCTCGTCTTGTGCTCGAGCTGAGGCAAGCTTTACCTGATCAAGCGTGCCACGCATGGCTGTCACTTCCTTTGAAAGCTCACTTAGTTTCTCCCTGTTAACTTTAGCAGTATGTTGGGCATCTGCAGCCTGTTGGAATGCGGCTAGTTTTGCTTCCAAAGCTGCATCGAAATCCTGTCTAAGATTTGCTAGCTCTTGCTTTGCAGAGTTGAGTTCCCCTGCTGAGGCTCTATATTGCTCCCTTTCGCTGTCTACGTCCTGTTTCAAAATGCCATCGCTTAGTTGTGGTTGGCTGGCTTTTGATTCTTCAAGTTGTTTAGCTCGATTTTTAGAGGCTTCTGTCGCTGCAATCGCTGCTTGTTTGGACTCACTCACATTCTCAAGCTTGCTCGTTAACTCCTGTAGCGTCCGATTGGCCTTTTCCAGTTCACGAAGCGCTTGGGCTTTCGTAGTTTCTGCATTCTTAAGCTGCTCTCTGAACTTGTCAACCGCTTTCAGGTTCAAGTGAAGCTGCGTTTCCTTCTCCAGTACTCTCTGCCACAGAACAAAAACACGACTTAGACGAGTTAACATAACTGTTACTCCACAAAGAACACTATCAGAACAAGCATTGCATCGAGCTAGTTAGTAAATATGTTGATGCCTAAGACACAGTCTTTGCAATGTGGTCTTTACCAACATTACCAGACATAACTAGCTGCACCGCAGTTTTGTAGGTAAAGTGGGCATGAAGTGACCAACTTAAACCTAGAGACTTTGGTGTAGCTCGTACACGTTGAGCAAACCATACCTCTTCAGCAGTCTTGGGCTTTTTAACTAGAGGTCTTGCCTTCGGGGAGGCTCCTTCACCAAACAAACTAACGGCCGCCTTAACAGACTGAAATGGTGCTCTAGTATCGATCTCTCCTACCGTCTCTGGTTTAGGAGAATCTGTGACTCTTGGAGTTCCTATAGTTCTTGGAGAAGCAACAGAGCCTGGAGAACCCGTGGCTCTAGGAGAACCCGTGACGTTTTCCCGCGTTCTTATGCTGAACCCGAACATTATTTTGTCGATGACACCTGCAGAATAGTTAGGAAAGGACATTTTGCTATCAATCATCATCAGAGTTTGACTATAGGAGTCATTTTGTATCAGAAGCTACTGCCATGCATTTGGGGTGAATGCTGGTAGCTTACTTTCACCCTGCTCAGAGTTCCTATTAAAACTTCACAAGATTACAGAACATGAAGGTGTTATGCATGCTGTCTTGTTGAATTTTGAATACATTGATCTGCATCTACCTCAACCCATACAACGCACAGAAGGATCCCATGAGATCATGTTGTCTTCCTAACCGGAAAAACATTTCTAGTGACACAAAAAGCATCCCTATTTGGATAATGAAATGCAAAACACGCGCGCATGCACATAACATTCACGCACGCAGGCACCTAGTTTGTGGAATTTGGTTCACCTTCACCTCGAGGAGGAAAATCTAGTACTTATTAGATCTTGTAAAAGATTGGCAACGCTGGGAAATACAATCGAATCTGCATATATTTTGAAGGGTTCATATGTTTGAATCCAATCATTCAATCAAACATCTTGGAATAATAAAGAAGAAGAAAAAACTTGTCTTGTTGAATAGCATGTGATTGGTTCTAATCTTCGTTCTAGCCAACACCAGGTTTTTGCAGAGTACCATTTCAAATCAGACAACAAACCCATAATGCATTTAACTAGATATACTTGCAATAATGTATAGAACATACAATGTACCTCAAGAGATGGTTCCCTTCTTGGCATTCAATCTACAGATGATCCAATATTTGCATAGTGAACCCAATTGAAACCATAGAGGTCAATGCCATACAGATCCCTTTTCTTCTTCCTCTTTTATCAATTGAAATATAAACCGACCATCTAATTTGGCTATTTTGGTCAAAAAAAAATTTCCTTTATTAAATACAGGAAGATCTTATTCTTGTGTGTCACATCATTTTTCCTAAGAAACACTCATTTTCCACATGCTATTTCGCTGCTAGAAATCACTATTTTCGTCTTGATGAACATTTTACCGAGGGAACAGACATGGAGAAAGAAAATAAACTTTTCGATGGTAGCGAAATTTTCGGGACTTGCGTGCGGAAAAAAGAAATGCCAAGGTCTTGACCACCCATGTGTAAGGAGAGTAAAAGGGGTTCCCAACCAACAGTTTAGACTTCGTCCAACAAACCCAAAACAAAAGTTTAGACTTTTGACTTTTTTTTTCTGTGAAAAGTCATTTTTATTCCATTGAAGCTCAACAAAATACAGCTATTTCTGCACTTAGTGAAGACTATGCAAGTCATCTCAATATCGAAAAAAACAAAAAAAACCGTATAAAGTCCATTAAGAAAGTAGCCATTAAAATTTCCTCCCAGACTTGCCGTTCCCTGCAAATCTGTTCATTAACGTTGTGAGCGTGGACCTTGCTTGAAAACTTTTGCCCCTGAAACCTTTTAATGGTATAGAGCACGAGAATTGTTTCCAATACTGCTTAGAGCTTCTTATATGCATTTTGAGGAGAAGAGCTTCCAAATAGCTGCATTGTATTGATTGACAGCTCCAAAATAGATGATCTTCATCTTCTTAATTTGTCCATTCTACTCAATACAGTTCCAATCTTTTAGTCTAGTTTTGGTTCTTAATCCCCCTTGACAAAGCATCCAAAAGATCGTAGTGCATTTAGCGATGTGGCCTGGGAACCAAAGAAGCTTCCTGCTTCCACCAAGGAACAGTGCTGTAACGCTCCTTAAGGCCTGCCAAGCACTGCTACTTGAGAAAAAGGCCATTCTTTTGCAAATTCCAAACAACTTTGTCTTCCTAATGCTACTGAGGTGGTGTCACTGCAGCCTTTCTTCGTGCCAGGCTCTAAGCTCTCTTGATCCTGCCTTAGGTATTCGCCATCAGCCATTTTTGATGATGTCATACGTAATTCTGCTCCCGTACTTATCAATTAGAGCACCACCATGCATCCAATAGTATAACCAAAGCCAAACTGTCTTACCATTCTCAATTCTGTACTTGATGAACTTTTGAATTGTAGTTCTCAGCTTCATAATTTTACATCAAGTCCAGGACAAAATAGCAGGGGACTTGAAGGACCATAGATGATGGTTTCTTATAATATACATATGACACCACTTGACCGACGAAGAGTCTTTTTTATGGGTAATACTACCCCATATATGTTTGCACATAGTAGCCTTGTTTAGACTTTAGACATGGTCCAACAAGCCCAAAACGATGCTTTTGTTGCCAGTGATACCCAAATGATCTGATGCCGAGTTTCCTTATTAAAATATTTTTTGTGGAAGTATAAGATAAGAATTTGGTCGTGAAGTTTCCAAGTCAAGTACCAACCCCCGGAGAGAGAGAGAGAGAGATGAGTGATGAAGATGGAGACGTTCTACCACTTTTTGAAACGAAGGCAGCAAAGGGACGCTTGGCGTATCACTTGTACGCTGTTTCGCTAGCTGTGGGTGTATGCTTGATATTTGCCTACAGATTGATTCATCTACCACCACCAGGAGTTGCCGGACGATGGCCTTGGATTGGACTCTTTGCGGCTGAGCTCTGGTTCAGTCTCTATTGGTTTCTCACCCAATTCGTCAGATGGAACCCTGTTTACCGTTCCACCTTCAAAGACAGACTCTCCCAAAGGTCCACTTCCATGCTTCTTCCCCGATTCCCCTTATCAACTTAGGAAGAATTATAGCTGCAATCTCCCTTCCTAGTTACAGAAAACGTTGCTGTGTACACTTGAATTAGTTTTGTGACAAATTCGTGGATTCATGACTTGCTCTTTCTGTGATTTGTAAACCAAGTGACAGATATGAGAAGAGTTTGCCAAGTGTAGATATATTTGTGTGCACTGCAGACCCTAAGATAGAGCCACCAATTATGGTGGTCAACACTGTCCTCTCGGTCATGGCTTATGACTACCCACCAGAGAAGCTCAGCGTCTATCTTTCCGACGACGGCGGATCGGAGTTAACATTATATGCGCTCTTGGAGGCTTCTAGCTTCTCAAAGCATTGGTTGCCATTTTGCAAGAAATTTAGAGTAGAACCCAGGTCACCAAAGGCATATTTCTCAGCAGTCCAGGTGCCACCACGCGATGATGATCCTCAGTTAGCCAAAGAGTGGTCTACTCTCAAGGTACAACTATGTTTTCGGCTGCTTTCTTCCTCTCCAAATATATCGTGCACGTAATTTTGTTTAATTTTTCATTTTCTTTGGCATACCACGAGCCCCGTAGCGATATAGCTCTTATTTGCCGTATAAGTTGCATTTGACTAAGTGATCTAATATGTCGATCCATCTGAACTAATTCAACTAGAAAACTCATTCTCATTGTGCTAACATGAAATAGTGCTCGAGTTCATCTTAAATATGAGATTAGAAGGATAAGACCGTTTTCAGTGTGCACGTAGCTTAAGGTCAAGTGACATCCGATAAAACAGAAAAAAAAAAAAAAAAAACATCTCTAAAATGTTAAATTTAAAATCTCCGACAAAAACCAATGAGGTAGAATGGTAGATGGTCAGTATCTTTGGCTAGGACTAGAAAGTCTGAGTTTGGATACAGCCAAAGGGGCTTTCGTAACTCTCTATGTAATCAAGGTTGTCTATATCTCTTCTTTATATATTTCTTCACTTTCTTTTCTGCCACTTTATCCTCATTTTAATGGTTCGCATCACTGTTAAGTGTCAAGCAAACTCCAATTTCATGTGGCCAAGTTGTCGTCCCCTCATCTAATTCTCTTCCTTTGGTTTGCTCAATTCCTTTAATGGATCTACGTCATTATTGTCACCTATACTCCAATTATTGCCACCGAGAATCAATCACACCACATGAACTGATCGTTAACTTATTTGCATTCGGCACCCTCAAATTTTCACGCGATAACTCTCTACACCACAAAGTTATATTTAGCTATCAGCCACCCTGAACTTTCATAAGTGTGGCGCCCAACACCCCTCATTTATTTTCCGGCCAACAATCTCGTCGGAGAAGTAATTTAACTCAAACAAGGGGGTAGTTTGGTCAGAACGATTTAAAAAAGGGAGGGGAGATTATAATGGGTTTGGCGGGTAGCGGGGCGAGGCTGTTGCGGGACTCGGGGGGGGGGGGGGAGAAGAGGAAGGAAGAGGAGGGGGCGGGGGGTTGGCGTCGTTGACGCAGAGGGGGGGGGGGGGTTGGGGGCAGGGGCACGTTGCCGTGGGAGAGTGGGGCGCCGGCCCGAGATTGCGAATGAGGGGTGGTGGCGCAAGGGGGTTGGTGGTACGGGGGTGATAGAGATTAGGATTTCCATTCACTTGATATTCCAAAAATGCCCTCCTAAGTTCAGCCGATTAAATTTTTCTGTCCGGGATTTTGCCAAAATTTGGACAGAAGGTGTTGGGCGCCATACTTATGAAAGTTTGGGGTGACAGATAGTTAAAAATAACTTTGTAGTGCAAAGAGTTACCCCGTGAAAACTTAGGGATGCCAAATGCAATTGACCCCTTATTCTTTTATAGAGACTCTATGATGACATGAAAGATAGGATCGAAACAGCGACGAGGCTAGGTCAGATCCCAGAAGAAACACAAAAGGAGCATGCTGGATTCCGCGAATGGAAATTCTTTTCATCTAGGGATGATCATCAGGCCGTTATTCAAGTAAAAGGATTCCCTTTTAGTTTCTTTTCAATTTACCATGAATAGAAAAGAGAAGTTGCCAAAATTAGCCGAACTTTTCTTTTTTCGGATGCAGATATTAACCGATGGAAGAGATCCTACATGTGTAGATACTGAAGGTCGACCCTTGCCAACTCTTACATATGTTGCTCGTGAGAGGAGAAGCCAGTGCCACAGCAACTTTAAAGCTGGAGCCATGAATGCACTGGTGAGTGCTAAAGTCGTAAACTGATAATTTTTTTTCTTTTCTTTTATGTGTGTGTACACCATTTCTGGTAAGACATATTAACACATGCATGGACATATGTTAAGCTCGTTGACCTCATTCTCTAATAGCTTAATGTGGACAAAATATTACTTAACATGATATATCAGAGTTCTGATTTAGTAAGATCTTCGGTTCAATTCTTTCGGCTTGCATATTTGGTTTCCCACTATAACAATGCAACTTTGCACCTCTTCTGATGTCTTGAACAGATAAGGGTGTCTTCAAGGATAAGCAATGGTTCCATTATTCTTAATGTGGACTGCGACGTATACTCCAACAATTCGGCATCGGTGAGAGATGCCCTCTGCTTTTTCATGGATGAAGAGAAGGGCCATGAGATTGCTTACGTCCAGTATCCTCAAAACTCCGACAACCTCACTAACAACGACCTATATGCCAGCACCTTGAGGGTGATTAATGAGGTACACTACTGCAAATTATTCAATACAATGGTGGTTGGTTAGAGGTGAAATATGGAAGCATCGTCAATATTTTTCTCACTCTCGGGAAGTTTAAGAAGAATTTATTAGCCATCTCCATTGAACTTTGAAATATGTGTGTGTGTGTAACAGCGACAATTTGATTATTTATCTCAATTTTTGTGTCAAAGTTGGAGGTGGCTGGCATGGATGCTAATGGAGGGCCTTGCTATATTGGTAGTGGGTGTTTTCACAGAAGGGAAGCTCTTTGTGGCGCGCAGTATCGCAAGGGATGTGGAAAAGATTGGAGAAGACAATATGGCTTAAGGGAGCAAGAAAGTGCAGCTTCACTAGAACAATCATGCAAGGTTCTTGCAAGTTGTACCTACGAAGTGAACACCGAGTGGGGCAAGGAGGTCTCTCTCTCTCTCTCTCTCACACACACACACACACACATTAATTGTATGACTAATTACACTAGGTTGATCTCGGTAAAATAAAGGTTTTGTGAGCGGTACAATCACCAATATCAAAATGAGGCAAATTTCGTTTGGCCTTCAAATCACCGTCCTCAAAGAGGTCGATGGTAAGTGAAAAAAATGTTTTACTCAACTGCAATTGTTGATGTATAGGGGTTAAGTAAATGTAGGGGCAAACTCAAGATTCTATATTCAAATAAGAAAATCAAAGGAAAATCACACCGAGCAAAAGCATCGAATAAGGGTTTTGTAAATCGCACCATGCTGATACAATATGAAACTGCAGATGGGACTGAAGTATGGTTTTCCATCGGAAGACATCGTTACAGGAATAGCGATACAATGTAGAGGTTGGAAGTCCATCTATTTCAATCCAGTGAGGAAGGGCTTCTTAGGAGTGGCTCCAACAACTTTGTTACAGTCACTAGTACAGCATAAAAGATGGTCTGAAGGTCAATTTCTGATTGGAGTCTCAGAGTGCTCTCCCTTTATATATGGGCACGGAAGAATCCCCATACAGCTTCAACTTTCATACATCCCCTACATTTTCTGGTCTCCAAACTTCTTGCCTACACTTTACTACATTGCCGTCCCATCCCTTTGTCTATTTAGAGCCGTTTCTTTGTTTCCAAAGGTATGTCAATCTTCCAATTAATAAGTTTTCTTTATCTTTGGGTGATCTTGTGAAGGAGTAGTGTTAATCTTTTTGCAAGTTTTGATGTTAGGACTCGCATGAGTTAAGCATTTCAATATACGAACCCACTGTTTGTACTTATGTTTAAATCAGTATAGCCTGGCATATATGTTAACTATGTATTTCTCGAAAACGTATCAAGCTTGAACTTCTTCCACTTGAGATCTCCACTCTTGATGGAAATGAATGCCTAACACTGGAATTACTAATGCATCTAGGTAACGAGCTTGTGGTTCCTGCCCTTTGCGTACATTGTTATCACGAGCTACTCGTACAGCTTGGGCGAGTTTCTATGTTGCGGGGGAACCCTTCAAGGGTGGTGGAACGAACAACGGATGTGGGTGTTCAGAAGGACTTCTTCCTACTTCTTTGCCTTCCTTGAAACCATCTTGAAGCTTACAGGATTCGCCAAGTCAGGGTTCGTAGTGACAGCAAAGGTGGCCGATGAAGACGTGCTCCAAAGATTCATGAGAGATGAAATGGAGTTTGGTGCTCCTTCACCCATGTTCACATTGTTGGCCACCCTAGCAGTGCTCAACTTATTCACTTTCACATGGACACTGGCAAAGGTAGTGATGGACTGGGAAATTATGGTTTTGGAACCACTGGCTTTGCAAGTTGTTTTGTGTGGGCTTGTGGTACTCATCAACTTGCCTGTATACCAGGGACTCTTCTTCAGGAAGGACAATGGCAAAATGCCTGCCTCTGTCACTTCCAAGTCAGTAATGTTAGCATTATTAGCTTGTTCTATGGCTTTATACTAGCACTAGTTAACTAATGTAATCCGGCTGTGGCAATGGAAGTGAAATCTAGCTGTGTGTTATCTTCTTAAGCTATCAATTTGTTCTACTTAAATTTCTTGTTGATCCCTTTTGTCGGATGTCCACATAATTGTTTTCTTCATGTGGCCACATTGATTCCACACTCCGAATAGGCCATAGAACCTTCAAGCTTTTGCTAGAGGAAGTGTACCAAATGACATGAGCAAATGTGTTTGCATGCATGCAGTCACTCCAGTAGCCGACAGGTATACACACATCATGCTTCCATAGACTTCTGCCAAGTGCCAACTCTTCCTCTCAGCCACGCCATTGTTAATGAAATGTATCCGGGCAAGTGATAGCGGTCTACACTATCAGCAAATGCAACTCAAACGCATCAAAATAATGGTGTAGTACTCACCTCTATCCTTTATTAGATGTACTTGACAAACTTTACAGGGAATTTCTTTCTAAGGACCATAAGCCACGGTGCTTGCCTATCTCGCTCTCTACTTGATCAATTGTTGTCAAATTGTAGAGAAAGGTTTATCTTAGCCAACAAAGGCTATAATTGGGCCTTGGTATAATTAACAAGTCTAAGTAGGTCTGATTTTTGTCAAAGTAAAGTTAACTACTGAATGATTGCATTACTTATTTATGTATGATTGTTTGTATACTGCCTAGACAACAGCATATGTGAAATGAAACTAGGATTAGCCTGAGGCCTCACATGCTACTTAGTAGGTGAGGCAATAGTGGAACTCTAGAACCACAAAGCGTCAAAATACAAACCGTTCAACTATGGCTGATTTTTTGTTTTTTTTGTTTTTGCAAACTGATGGTAATTGGTTCAACTTTTCTACATCACCAGCCAAAATAAAGTAAAAAAAGAAAGATACTGTTTTAGAATTAATTCTGTCTATTTCGTTTTAGCTTCCATGGTGTTTCTAAGTGTACACTCTAGTGCAATGAGATATGGTCGTGTTGCTTATGCAACTTTTAAAGACCACAAAATATACCACCCCCACCCCCCAGCCCCTATTCACCCAAGTAAAAAGAAAAAAAAAGCTCTCCTCTTATTACAGAGAGAGACACAGAGGAGAAGGAGGAAATGGCCGTGAGAGAGCAGGAGACGGGAAAAGATGGTTACCTTCCTCTCTTAGAAACCAAGGGAGCCAAGGGACGCATTCCCTATTGGTTATATGCAGGTTCAATGTTTATGGGCATATGTTTGATTTGTATCTTTAGAGTGAGCCATACACCAGCACAGGGAGATTTTCGACGACCCGCCTGGATTGGTATGTTTATGGCAGAGCTGTGGTTCAGCTTCTTCTGGTTCATAAATCAATCTGTTCGTTGGAATCCCATTCGTCGTTACACCTTCAAAGAAAAGCTCTACCAGAGGTCTCTCTCTCCTACTCTATTAGTGCAGTTTGCATAGATATTAATTCGTCCTTAAAAGTTTGAAAAAAGCAGTTACTTGACGCGTTTGATCGATTTCTTTTTTTCGTTAACGTCCAAAGTGATGCTTTTGCTCGAGCGTGCTCTGAGGCCAAAGTGTTACAAATGGTGATCAACAGGTACGAGAAGGTTCTGCCGAGTATAGACGTTTTTGTGTGCACTGCTGACCCTCAAGTAGAACCACCACTCATGGTGATCAACACCGTGTTGTCGCTCATGGCTTACAGCTACCCGCCGGAGAAGCTGAACGTCTATCTCTCCGACGACGGCGGGTCAGACTTGATGTTCTATGCTCTCCTAGAGGCTTCTCGTTTCTCTACGTACTGGTTGCCATTTTGCAAGAAGCTGAAGATAGAACCAAGGTCGCCGGCCGCTTACTTTGCCACAGCTTGTGAGCCAACCGATGATCCTGTCATGGCCAATGAATGGTCATCCATCAAGGTATACATTTCCAAGTTACTAGTTTGTAGTTAAATTTGCAAGTAGAGTTTCTTTTTTTTTACTTTGTTTCATTTTTCCTACTTTGCATCCTATCCGAGTCGTAGGAATCTTCCTTCAATCACTGACAATTAATAGTGGCTAAATATTTCAAACGACAACAAATTATTAGAAGCATTTTTTTAGCGTCACTAAATTAAAGCCACTAGAAACATTTAAAGACAATTGATTGTCGATATATAATATATAAGGGGTAGAAGGAAGATTCCTCCAACCGGGGTGGCAATCAAATTTTTTCCTTGTTTTTTTGGTACATGCACGTACCTTATGGTTCATGCAACCTCAAGTTTTGTAATAGCTGAGTGAGGCTCAAATTTCAGTGGCTGGTGCAAAACCCTTTGAAACCCCTGGGTTTTAGCGACGTATGTTACCTTTGTAGCACCCTGTTATTACAGCATTGAATCTGAATACGAACTTCTTCTTCATTTCAAATAGAAAATTCTGCAAAAAATCTCTTTTTTTTATTATTCTGCAAATTAGCCATATGGCCATTTTTTTGTCAAACGGAATTAAATTGTCTTTCGTACACAATTTCAATTTGAACACATTTTGAGCATCCCGATCACTAAAAATAGATTGATATAGTTTTCAAACTTATATTATTCCAAAGTATACTATCCTATTATACACGAGTCTGGGTAAAGTTGAAACAAAAAATGTTTGTAGATTTTTGTGTGTGCAAAGAGTACATAGAAGACGAGTATTTATATAGGCATTACACGTAAAAATAAATACAATGATCAAATTAAAGATCGATAAGATACAAGATTGATATAACATGACGTAGAGAAGTTGCCTCTAATGACTACGATAAAAATGCTTGGAATCGTTGGAGAATGACAATATTCGTTTAGGCATTCAAACCTCAAAAGAACAGCATATTGTTTGAGACCTTTAATTATAATCGTCAAGTCTCCATGGTAGACTTACAAAGTCAATAAGTCCATCATATGTCTCCCATCCATGATGGTCCCTAATTGCATTCACTGGTGTACGCACTAGTTTGCCAACGCAAAAGTCTCTCACTCACTAGTCACTTCAAAGGGACAATGACTGCAGAAACGTCTAAGACCGTGCGTACAGTGCCATGCAAGTTGTTCAAATCATGTCCATGGTAATTATAGTAACAGATTGACGTACCAACCCAGCTGCTTAAGCTCTTTGCCCGCTCTTTTATGTCAGCTTTTGCATTTGATGCATCGTACATCCTCTTCTCTTAAGCAGCTTTTTATTTCTCTTGCTCTTTTAAGTCAACACGTTGAATCTGCAGCTTCTCTTCCTCCAAGGCCACTACCTGCATTCCACCTCCATCTCGAACAAAAGCTTACTGCAATTGCAAAAGAGGCAGACCTCAGCGAGACCTTCCATATAAGTACATCACACCAACTGCCGCTAGTCCCCCCAAAACATTCTTAGCAGTATCAAGAGGCCCCCGGAATCTTGCATCATCAGCTTTCTTTTCCTTCTCCGACCTTCTGTCACTGAAAAACGAGCCAACATAAGTCAGATGATATTGTTGCAAGAAGATGTCACTCTGTCGAGGCCCGCAGAAAAAGCGAAATGGTATGTAACCAGAGGAGAATAGTTAATAGATCCACAAAGAGTAGCTGCATGATGGGAACAAGCCCCCAAGCACATACTGATGGGAGGAAAAACAATTTACATCCTAGTACCTATGCAGAAAACAGGTTTAGCAAGGTAATATTTACTTATGGAGACTGGATGAATGTAATATACGGTAATGTTAGTTTGGCAGAGCACATTCAGAGAGGAAGAGAGAGGTCATGACATTGCTTTTGTTCAATACCCTCAACAGTTTTATAATATCACAAAGAATGACATTTACAGCTGCTCCTTGAGGGTTACAATGGAGGTAAGCGGTATAAAAACTACACACTTTACATGTATTGGAACTCAAAAGCAACAAGTGCATTCTTGACTGGATAATGGATTACTGATAAGTGTTTGACGAATTACTTCTTGTGATCAAGGTGGAGATGGCAGGTCTGGATGCTAATGGAGGGCCTTGTTATATTGGTACCGGGTGCTTTCTCAGAAGAGACATCCTTTGCGGAAAGAACTATAGCAAGGAATGCAAGATCGACTGGAAAAAAGAGAATACTGATAGAAAGGTGCAAGAAGGGGCAGATATGCTCGAAGATACGTGTAGGGTTCTTGCAAGCTGTACATATGAAGTGAACACTAAATGGGGAAAAGAGGCCGATTCTCTCTCTCTCTCTCTGACACACACACACACACACACACACAAGAGAGCGCACACACACATGTAATGTGAATATGAACATCGAAATCATCTTTTGGTTTATGCAGATGGGGTTGAAGTATGGGTGTGCAGTAGAGGATGTCATCACAGGATTAGCAATACACTGTCGAGGTTGGAGATCTGTGTTCTACAATCCAGAAAGAAAAGGGTTCTTAGGAGTTGCCCCCACCACTCTACTACAAACGCTAGTACAATATAAGAGGTGGTCAGAAGGTGATTTTCAGATTTTTCTTTCGAGGTACTGCCCTTTCGTGTATGGGCATAAAATGATCCCTCTGAAACTGCAAATTTCATATTGCATCTTCGTGCTATGGGCTCCTAATTGCTTGGCTACACTAAACTATGCTGCTGTCCCATCTCTCGGTCTCCTCAAAGGAGTCCCCCTCTTTCCAAAGGTATGAATCTCAAGACAATATACTTCATCTTATAATTAGTTCAGTATAATAGAACACGTAACACCATTAAATTTACATGACCAACTTTTTGATCATCCACGCAATCTTCACCGAGTACTAAAAACAAGGGCTTTTGTTCAGTTCTTCTAAGGCCATTATGTAATAGATGCTTCGTTCCTGCGTTAATTCAATTTTCATAACTATGCCCGTAATTCTAGTAAATCATCACTAGCATGCTTTCTTTTTTCTCACTAAAATGCCAAACCCCATATATCTCGTCAGTACAAGTGCATTGAGTGCTTATGTTTCGAGAAATATATTCTCCATGTGCCCGGCCCACAGATATCAGACCCTTGGACCCTGGCTTTTGCGTATGTCATCACTGCAAAGTATACTTACAGCTTAGGCGAATTTCTCTGGTGTGGAGCGACATTTCAAGGGTGGTGGAATAATCAGAGGATGTGGTTGTACCAAAGATTAACTTCTTTCCTTTTCGGCTTCCTCGACACTATCTTCAAGGCAATAGGTTTAGCCAAGTCTGGTTTTATAATCACAGCAAAGACTTCAGAAGAGGACGTGTCTTCGAGATATGAAAAGGAGATCATGGAGTTTGGAGCCAATTCCCCAATGTTCAACATTCTAGCAACAGTTGCGCTAGTCAACCTGCTCGGTTTTGTTGCAGGAGTGAAGAGGGTGGTTCTAGATATGCAGAATGAGGATTTCAATCTGCTGGGACTACAAATAATTCTATGCGGGCTAGTTGTTCTCGTCAATTTGCCTTTGTATCAAGGGCTTTTCTTCCGGAAGGATAACGGTCGCATCCCCTCCTCAGTCTGACACCAGTCCATCTTGGTAGCTGTATTTGCTTATCTTTTAGCCTTGTATTAGGTAACAGTGTACCCTCTCAAAGGAGAAAATATTTAGTGGTTGTCTAACACCACGTCATCAGCTTAGGTGGTGTTAGACTATCACTAAAAATTTGCCATCTAAGCAAAATGGTAGAATTATTAAAAAATAACCAACTATAGCAAATCTTAACCATAGTCAACTTAATGAACACAAACACTTAAAATTCAAATTTTTTCCAAATTTTTGAAAGTCCCGCCCACTAATTTCTACCATGAATATATTTTCATCCCTCATCATTTTCATTCACATTTTTCTCCTTCCAAACCTCTCTTTTCATTTTATGGAGAACCACTAAACCCACTTCTCATTTATCTCCTCTGACTTCTCTTTCATTTCTCATCTACACAAATCACGATAGCTTTTGCATATTGATGAAGAATACTTTGCCATCAACTCTTAATCCTAATCCTTCTCCTCTTCATGTAAAGCCCCAAACAAGGCGGGAATTGGTGGCCAGTTTGTTTATAGACCTGTTGTGATCAATTCTGAGCCAGTTTGTTTATAGACCTATTGTGATCAATTCTGAGAGGATGGCATGCTGCAGGAACCGGGAGAGATAGAAGTTGTGTTTGCCCAAATTGATGCTAAAACAGTTCTCAAGAAATTCCTAATAATCCGCGATACCTGTCCATTTTATTTCCTCAAAGGCACCCAAACTAGAAGGAATCATACCAGTAAGACCATTATGAGACAAATACAGAGCAGTCAAATTAGTTATATTTCCAAGACTAGAAGTTATAGCACCAGAAATACTGCAAGACATAAGATCGAGCACTTGGAGTGACACAAACTGCTGGGGACGAAGCAGATTCGGTTGAACTTATTAACATTAACAAAACAAAAGGCCTTAAGAAATGGGGGGGGGGGTATTTGGAACTCCTAACTCCCAATAAGACAGCACACTTTCAAGAATCAAGGGCATATATGGATAGAAAGAAGAAAATTCACATAGAATTATCCGTAAACAATAACCGGCGAGAGTACATAGAATTTACACAAAACTTTCCAACCAAAAAAAATTCAAATGGATAGATTGTTAATATACATGGATTCCTACAAAAAGAAAAAAAAATTGGAAGAATCTTAAACAATCTCAAAACTTGTGAACCGCCCCTGAGTGCTAGTTCTGGGATACCAATCGCCTGTAGCGGTGTTGTGTATGTGTTTGAAGAATGATGAAAATTCCATCATGGATTACATCAGATCTGGCCGTGAATGTCACTTCTTCTGGAACACCAATCCGTTGATATGCTTGTCAAGCGAGGATATGGTCTTCTATGACTGGAAACTCGAAACCGATGCCAGCGATTGGGAACAAATCCAAGACTCCGATCAAGTATTGTATCCGTCTTGTTAGAGCAGATTTTTTAGATTCAGCAATCTTGCGTCGATGTAGTGATCAAGGAACAAAACATATGTGCGTCTATGTAGGTAGAGAGAGAAAGATGGAGAAAGAGGTGGAGCGGGAGATTAGGGTTACAGTTGTGGGTTATATTTTTTGGGTTTGTTTTTATTTTGTCTATGATTGTTAACTATGGTTAATATTAATATCTAGCTGGATAGCTACCTCTGTAACCGATCATTTGCTTAAATGGCAAAATTTTAGTGGTAGTCTAACACCACCTAAGCTGGTGACGTGGTGTTAGACAACCACTGAATATTTTCTCAAAGGACACAGCTAGTTATTACTAATGGAAAGGATTAGCATATTCTTATACATGAATAACTACGCCACGAATGTTTTAAATACTTCTAAGTTCTAATAAGCTTATAAGAATCATCAAGTTATAGCCCGAAGTATTCCACAATTTCAGCTTTCTAATGTTATTTACCGAGGATCTCCTAGGAAGCTCATTTCTCAAGCATTAATCGACACAAGATTCCATCTAATTTATAACTTATACAATGTACGGATAGAGTTAAATGACTGGTCTTTTTTTTTTTCCCTTCAAGTGTCCTTTTAAATTGAAATATTCGTAAGATGCATTGGAATACCCTTATTTGTCTTTGTATATAAACCCAAGTTGGTCTCAAATAAATAAACCTAAGTTCGTGTAACATATTCTTCACATTGCTATTGTCTTTGTGTATACCTCGATCTAGTCACTACTGATCTTTAATGAAGGCTTCAACTTAAAAATATCATTTTGAAAAGAAAGATTAATCACTTAACCCGACCCGCACTTATAAGTATAGATAGATATATAGCTATAGATGAGCAAGAAGCTATGGTGTCTCGTGGACCTTCACCTTCATTTACCATTTCAGCTACACTTGCGGGGATAAACCTATTCAGTTGGGGGAACCTCGCAACCAAACAGTTCTATGTACTTCGGCACTTGATATTCATCTGTGTAGCCTTGTGATATTAACCCTCCTGCAGCCAACATTAATCTAAGGTTCTCCCGAGAGGTCAAGAGAAGGTGCCTTAAGTCGGCTAGGTTAGCTCTAAACTGCGGCCTTCTCATAGAAACTCGTCTTCGCCAATCAAAGTTCCTACATGTAATGTTGAGGACTTGAAATGAATTTGGCACATGCTTGGTCTATAATATTTTTCGACTGCATTCCTTAGGAGCCTATATACTGATATTTAAACTTGGGATCGATAAACCCTATTTAACGTAGAAAAACAAAGAATAAAAGAAACCATGGTAACAGAAGGTATAGCAGCAGGCGTGCCTGAACAATTCAGTATGTTAAGAAATGGAATGACATTTATTTACTGAAATTTTTTTGTACATTGTATCTCTTAAGGAAAGATATCTAAGATTACAAGTAACATATTTCGCAAAAGCCCAGCAGCTAAGATAATACAACATAAGCATTCAGTTTTATACTCGTAACATGGACGGTCGCACCTTGCTCAACCCCATCAGTTGCCACATGGTGATCGTTTCGGTTTCGCATTCTGGCTCTAAATTGGACCAACCTAACCTTATTCAGTCCTACTTAGACTAATGTGAGTGGTGCCACACAGCTATTAGATATTTTCTGGTGACAATTGATGGGGTTCGTCAACACTCAAGTAAAATATCTTGGCGTGGAAACTCGAGCAACCAAAGTAAATTATAGGAAAAAAAATTCTTCACGGTGCCTTCAAGTTTTCTACATCTCTAGCCAAAACAAAACTACTTTTTTGAGAATCCATTTGTCGACTTCGGTTTATCTTCCATGATATTACTTGTGGACAAATAGGAGTACTCATATTACAATTATGTGGTCTTAGTTTCTTGTGCAACTTATAAAGACCACAATATATACCAACCAACCAGCCCCTCCACCCAATCATGCAATTAAAAAATTAAAAAAACTCTCCTCTTATTAGAGAGAGAAGAGAAGGAGGAGGAAGAAATGGCCGTGCGAGAGAAGGAGATGGGAAAAGATGGTTACCTTCCTCTCTTTGAAACCAAAGGAGCCAAGGGACGCATTCCCTATTGGTTATATGCAGGTTCAATGTTTATGGGCATATGTTTAATTTGTATCTTTAGAGTGAGCCATATACCAGCACAGGGAGATTTTGGACGAGTCGCCTGGATTGGTATGTTCATGGCAGAGCTGTGGTTCAGCTTCTTCTGGCTCATAACTCAATCTGTTCGTTGGAATCCCATTCGTCGTTGCACGTTCAAGGAAAGGCTCTACCAAAGGTCTCTTTCTCTCCTCCCCAATTAGTGCAGTTTGCGCAGATCAATTTGTCTTTGAAAGTTAAAAAAACAAGCAGTTACTTGACGCGTTTGATCGATTTCTATTTTTTTTTTGTTTACGTCCAAAGTGATGCTTTTGCTCGAATTGAATGCACTCCTAGGCCTATATATTTCAATAGCAAAAGCAGTCATAAATGGTGATCAACAGGTACGAGAAGGTTCTGCCGAGTATAGACGTGTTTGTGTGCACTGCTGACCCTCAAGTAGAACCACCACTGATGGTGATCAACACCGTGTTATCGCTCATGGCTTACAACTACCCGCCGGAGAAGCTGAACTTCTATCTCTCTGACGACGGGGGGTCAGACTTGATGTTCTATGCTCTCCTAGAGGCTTCTCGTTTCTCTGCCCAATGGCTGCCATTTTGCAGGAAACTGAAAATAGAACCAAGGTCGCCGGCCGCTTACTTTGCCACGGCTTGTGAGCCAACCGATGACCCTGTCATGGCCAATGAATGGTCATCCATCAAGGTATACTTTTCCAAATTATCAGCTTGTAGTTAAAATTGCAAGTAGGGTTTCCTTTTTTACTTTGTTTCTTTTTTCCTATTTTGTCTTTTTTTTTTGGTACATGCACGTGCCTTATGGTTCATGCAACCAAGCACGACCTTACATTTTGGGCATATCAATCTCAAGTTTTGCAAAAGCTGCGTAAGGCTCAAATTTGAATGGCAGGTGCGGCTTTTCTAGCTAGACAAGATACGAGAGCCTTTGTCTTTCCCGTGAGAGGGACTTGTGGGAAAGAAGGCATATAATTCCTGCCTCGTTTTGTTTTTTTTTAGATGTTGGGTCTTTAGCGACGAATGTTTCCTCCGTAGCACCCCAAATACGAACTTTTCTTCGATTCAAGCCGAAAAATTCTGCAAAATTCTCTTTTTTCCGATTGTTAGCTATATATTTTTTTGTTAAACGGATTAAAATTTATCCTGCGTAAACAATTTCGATCGGAACATATTTTTAGTATCCTGACAACTAAAGATAGATAAGAATAGATATCAAACTTCAATTCCCAAAATTTTCTTCCAAAGTATACTACTATTTTATTGAACACGAGTCTTAGTACGATAAAAATGCTTGGCTTCCTTGGAGCATCATTGGTGTGGTAGTACTTATCGGTGTGGTAGTACTTATTTGACTATCGATATCGTCAATGCAAGAACATCATATTCAATAAGTCCATCATTCATCTTTCACGGTGGTCCACTGGTCCGTAATTGCATTGAGTGATGTACGTACTAGCTTCCCAGGCATAAGTCTCTGGCTCAGTTCAAAGGGGCAAATGATTGCGGAATTCTACCACCATGCTTTATGTCAGCTTTTGCACTTGTCATCACTTTTTTTTATGTAGCTTTTGCCTAGATTTCTCTTGCTTTCTTTTAAAATGACCACCTTTATCCTTTTTTTTTTTTTTGATTACAAGGAAAAGCAAATAGATTATAACAAGTAACCAGGGGACCTTTCAAAGGCCACCCCACTCAGGTCCGTCAGAATCAAGCTGGTCATCTCTCTAGGTACTTCAATGATTTGAACAAATAATTCAACTTGGCTCGCACCTAAGTTAGCCAAGTAATCTGCACATTTATTTCCTTCTCTCAACGTATGAGTAATACTGCAACCCATTTGTTTGATGATCATTCTGCAATCTTCCACCAGAGCTCGTAGGGGGTGGGTCTTAATTTCTTATTCGCACACCAGTTGTAAAGCAACAGTGGAGTCGGTCTCTATAGTAGTTTTCGTCCAATTTCTTTCACGAACAATAGCAAGTCCTCTATAGATGCCCCAGACTTCCGTGTTTAGGCTTGTGTTGATTCCGATGTTGCCCATATATAACCTTCCATCCATTGTCCTCTGTCATCTCTAATTATTCCACCATAGCCGGCCACTAGGGCCTGGGTTTCCTCTTGAGGCTCCGTCCGAATTGATCTTGATGAAACCTGCTATTGAAAAAATCCATTTAATTAGTCTAACCATTTTCGCAATATTGGAAGAATTATCAGAAGTGAAAGCCTTAGATACTTCCCTTGCCAAGAGTTTACTCGAGATGATGGCCTCTGAGGTTGTGCAAATTTTTTCGTCAAAGACTTTCATGTTCCTGCATTTTCAGTTAGTCCATATAATAGAAATAAAGTAAGGTTCCCATTGAGGTTCTTGACTGTTGCTATCCTTGAAGTCAATTCCTCTCTAAAACCAGTCAAAGATCGTGGTAGACTGTAATTGACGAATTTGTTCCGTGTTGAAAACACTCCTCCAGACCTCGAGAGCGTACTTACATTGGCAAAGAACACGGATGGTGGTTTCCTCATATCTATTGCATCGCGGGCAAAGATTAGAATTGGTTAGCCCTCTTATCTTCCTTAAGGAGTTGGTCATCAGCCTATCGTTCAAAACAATCCACAGGAATCCCTTTAGCTTTTGGGGGATATGCAAGTTCCAGAGTCTTTTCCAATTAGATTGGGTGGTCAAAGGTTGCGGGGGGTTAGGATTACTAAGAAGGTTGAAGAAAGCTTTCGTGGAGAAAATACCATTCCCAGCATATCCCCAACTAGGAGTATCCTGAAAAACAGAGAGGGTAGGTATCGGGGTGTTGGTAATGACCTCCTTTATCATAAAGAAGAAACATATATTAGTCTCAAGAAACCTATCCAAAGCACCATGAGTTTTTTCCCTAATTAATACATATTTAATACTTAATTATCAATTTACTCATTTTTT
Organism: Escallonia rubra; assembly: GCA_033065855.1. Classification (NCBI taxonomy): domain Eukaryota; kingdom Viridiplantae; phylum Streptophyta; class Magnoliopsida; order Escalloniales; family Escalloniaceae; genus Escallonia; species Escallonia rubra. The sequence goes on along the minus strand of JAVXUO010001251.1, from coordinate 152,380 downwards.
AAACTTATTTACCCGCATACCACACTTTTGAAAATCGCTGTTTCTTGAAATCGTGGTTTCAAATAGCGATTTCTACTTGAAGGTAAAAATAAAGTAAAAATCGCTGTTTGAAACTACGATTTCAAAGTAGAAATCGCTATTTTAAACAGTGATTTCTAAAAGTGTGGTATGTAGGTAAATAAGTTTCAAAACGAAGTATATTAATAATTAAATATTAAATACGTATTAATTAGGAAAAAAAACTCAAAGCACCGTACTTGCTTCACTGACTCACAAAACAGGATAAATTGGCACATCCTCCGATGGATCAAAGTGACTGATTTGTAGTTTTGAGAAGAAGCGGGTCCACATGCATAAATGACCTATATACATTTTCTTCTTTGGTAGTAGCCTTTGTTATTTTCCCGTTATAACTGTTCGCACAGTTAAATTATCACCTCAAAAAGAAAATAAAAGAACTTCAAAGTTATTTCTTACTTTTATAATCAAATTCTTTTTATCAATAGTTCCTTGATTTAAGTCAAGGGATTCTTGAACTCTTGCCTTGTAATAGAAATTAATGGAAGGAAATTAACGTTTGGGAAATCTAGAAAATTCAAATCCAAGAAAAAGTCGCTTCCCCCGTCTCTTTAGCAAAAAATCTTCTAATTATGGTAAGAAAATTCTTCTTGTCTTTATAAAGAACTATCAGTTATGACGTATTCAAACTGTAGTTAAATATGAGTTAGCGATAACTTTGACGGTAAGATGTCGTTTACCGATGTCTTCTTCTCTCGTAACCGATAGACTATCTAAAATTCTTGTTCTTGTAGAAATCATATGAAGAACTGAAGAGACGGATCGATGGCACTATGAAGCTAGGCCGAATTTCAGATGATCTACGCAAAGAGCACAAAGGGTTTCGCGAGTGGGACTTGGTTGCAAACAGACGTGATCATCAGACCATTCTTCAAGTACTCATAGCCTTCTTACATGAGTTCTTTCAACCCCATTCTTCAAAAAAAGAAGAGCAACAACAAATTAAAGCGTGATAAGAACTTGCACTTTGATTTCTTACATGTTTAGTTTTACATCTTGCAATAGATACTAATCGACGGGAGAGAAACTAAAGCTGTGGATGTCGAAGGACAACCTTTGCCAACTTTAGTGTACTTGGCGCGAGAGAAGAGACCTAAATTTCATCACAACTTCAAAGCCGGAGCATTGAATGCCCTGGTAAGCCATCCTAAATTTTTTTGTACCTGATTACTAAAGCTTTCAGATGTGATATGAACAATATTTTACTCATTGTATTATGGAATGGACGAACTATAGCTAAGGGTGTCATCACGGATTAGCGACAGTCCTATTGTTCTCACTGTGGATTGCGACATGTATTCAAACAATTCAGAATCAGTAAGGAATGCCATGTGCTTTTTCATGGATGAAGAGAGAGGTCATGAAATTGGTTTTGTTCAATACCCACAACAGTTTGATAATATCACAAAGAATGACATTTACAGCAGCTCCTTGAGGGTTATAATGGAGGTAAGCGGTAAAAACTACACACCTTACATTTCTTAGCACTCGGAAGCAACAGCTGCATTCTTGAATGGATACGGGATTACTAATGATTGTCTGACGAAGTACTTCTTGTGATCAAGGTGGAGTTGCCAGGTCTGGATTCTAATGGAGGGCCTTGTTATATTGGTACCGGGTGCTTTCACAGAAGAGACATCCTTTGCGGAAAGAAGTATAGCAAGGAATGCAAGATCGACTGGAACAAGGAGAATACTGATAGAAAGGTGCAAGAAGGTGCAGATATGCTTGAAGATACGTGTAGGATTCTTGCAAGCTGTACATATGAAGTGAACACTAAATGGGGAAAAGAGGCCGGTTCTCTCCCTCTCTCTCTCTCTCACATACACGCGCACAAACACACACACACACACACACACACAAGAGAGAGCACACACACACACATGTAATGTGAATATGAACATCGAAATCATCTTTTGGTTTGTGCAGATGGGCTTGAAGTATGGGTGTCCAGTAGAAGATGTCATCACAGGATTAACAATACAATATCGAGGTTGGAGATCTGTGTTCTACAGACCAGAAAGAAAAGGGTTCTTAGGAGTTGCCCCTACCACTCTACTACAAAGTTTAGTACAACATAAGAGGTGGTCAGAAGGTGATTTTCAGATTTTTCTTTCGAGAGACTGCCCTTTCGTACATGGGCATAGAAGAATCCCTCTGAAACTACAAATTTCATATTGCTTCTTCCTACTATGGGCTCCTAATTGCTTCGCTACACTATACTACGCCGCTGTCCCATCTCTCTGTCTCCTCAAAGGAATCCCGCTGTTTCCAAAGGTATGAATCTTAAGACAAAATAGTCGATCATATAATTGCAGAAAATCATCACTAGTATGGTTTCTTTTTCCTCACTAAAATGGCCAAACCCCATACATCTCGTAAGTACTAATGCATTGGGTGCTTATGTTTCGAGAAATGTATTCTCCATGTGTGCCCACAGATATCAAACCCTTGGACCCTGGCTTTTGCGTATGTCATGATTGCAAAGTATGCTTACAGCTTAGGCGAATTTCTCTGGTGTGGAGGGACGTTTCAAGGGTGGTGGAATGATCAGAGGATGTGGATGTACAAAAGATTAACTTCTTACCTTTTCGGCTTCCTCGAGACTATCTTCAAGTCCATCGGTTTTGCCAAGTCTGGTTTTGTAGTCACAGCAAAGACTTCAGAAGAGGACGTGTCTTCGAGATATGAAAAGGAGGTCATGGAGTTTGGAGCCGCTTCCCCAATGTTTAACATTCTAGCAACAGTTGCGCTAGTCAACCTGCTCGGATTTGTTGCAGGAGTGAAGATGGTGATTCTAAACATGCAGAATGAGGATTTCAATCTGCTGGCACTACAAATAATTCTATGCGGGCTAGTGGTTCTCATCAATTTGCCTTTATATCAAGGGCTTTTCTTCCGGAAGGATAACGGTCGCATGCCCTCCGCAATCAGATACCAGTCCATTTTGGTAGCTGTATTTGCTTCTCTCTTAGCCTGGTATTAGGTAACAGTACGGCTGTCAATAAACCGAGCTGTTCACTCGTTAAGGTTTTTTTTTCTATAATATACGAATTTTGTTAAGGTTTGTTTGTATACTATACGAATTGAACATGAATAAAGTTTTAGAACTCGTTTATTAAACAAGCCGAGCATGAACATTCCAAAGTGTTCACTAATGTGTTCGTGAACGGCTCATCTGAATAATAACTTAATTATAGTATGTTCGAAACCCAAAAGACATAATTATAGTATTAATTAAGTTTAAACTTGGGAGCCCTAAAATCAACTAGACAATTGGATTAAGTAACGTATAGTTCTGATTCGAAAATAATTGTTTTGAACGACAACATGAGTATTTCAAATTTGAGTTTGGTTCATATAAATAAATGATCAAACTCGAGCCGAACTCAAGTTTTGTGAATCGAACGCGAACGAGTTCAAACAAAATTTTAAAGACTAAATGAACACGAGCACGACCTGAAACTAAACAAATGAGTTTAAACATACCTCTATTCGGCTTGAACTCGGCTGGTATACAGTCCTAGGTAACAGTGCATTTCTTAAAGTAAAAAAAACAAAACTACTTTTTTAAGAATTCATTTTGCCTACTTCGGTTTAGCTTCCATGATGTTACTTGCGGACAAATGGTAGTTACTCATATCACAATGATATGGTCTTAGTTTCTAATGCAACTCATAAAGACCACAATATATTCCAAACAAACCCCACCCCCCACGCCCCATCCCAATCATGCAACAATAAAAAAAGGGGGAAAAAAAAAACTCTCCTCTTATTAGAGAGAGAAGAGAAGAAGGAGGAGGAAGAAATGGCCGTGAGAGAGAAGGAGATGGGAAAAGATGGTTACCTTCCTCTCTTTGAAACCAAAGGAGCGAAGGGACGCATTCCCTATTGGTTATATGCAGGTTCAATGTTTATGGGCATATGTTTGATTTGTATCTTCAGAGTGGGCCATATACCGGCAAAGGGAGATTTTGGACGACCGGCTTGGACCGGTTTGCTCATGGCAGAGCTGTGGTTCAGCTTCTACTGGCTCATAACTCAATCTGCGCGTTGGAATCCCATCCGTCGTTACACCTTCAAAGAAAGGCTCTACCAAAGGTCTCCCTCTCCTCCCCTATTACCGCAGTTTGCGGAGAAATCAACTTGTCTTTGAATGTTTTAAAAGCAGTTATTTGACGCGTTTGAGTATTTTTTTCTAACATTCAAATTAAACAAAAACGTCCAAAGTGATCGATGCCTTTGCTCGAATTCACTTTTAGGCCTGAAGAGACGGATTGATGGCACTATGAAGCTAGGCAGAATTTCAGATGATCTACGCAAAGAGCACAAAGGGTTTCGCGAGTGGGACTTGGTTGCAAACAGACGTGATCGTCAGACCATTCTTCAAGTACTCATAGCCTTCTTACATGAGTTCTTTCAACCTCATTCTTCAAAAAAAGAAGAGCAACAACAAATTAAAGCGTGATAAGAACTTGCACTTTGATTTCTTACTTGTTTAGTTTTACATCTTGCGATAGATACTAATCGACGGGAGAGAAACTAAAGCTGTGGATGTCGAAGGACAACCTTTGCCAACTCTAGTGTACTTGGCGCGAGAGAAGAGACCTAAATTTCATCACAACTTCAAAGCTGGAGCATTGAATGCCCTGGTAAGCCATCCTAAATTTTTTTGTACCTGATTACTAAAGCTATCAGATGTGATATGAACAATATTTTACTCATTTTATTATGGAATGGACGAACTATAGCTAAGGGTGTCATCACGGATTAGCGACAGTCCTATTGTTCTCACTGTGGATTGCGACATGTATTCAAACAATTCAGAATCAGTAAGGAATGCCATGTGCTTTTTCATGGATGAAGAGAGAGGTCATGACATTGCTTTTGTTCAATACCCACAACAGTTTGATAATATCACAAAGAATGACATTTACAGCAGCTCCTTGAGGGTTATAATGGAGGTAAGCGGTAAAAACTTAACGCGTTACATTTATTAGAACTCGGAAGCAACAGCTGCATTCTTGACTGGATACAGGATTACTAATGATTGTCTGACGAAGTACTTCTTGTGATCAAGGTGGAGATGGCAGGTCTGGATACTAATGGAGGGCCTTGTTATATTTGTTCCGGGTGCTTTCTCAGAAGAGACATCCTTTGTGGAAAGAAGTATAGCAAGGAATGCAAGATCGACTGGAAAAAGGAGAATACTGATAGAAAGGTGCACGAAGGTGCAGATATGCTCGAACATACGTGTAGGGTTCTTGCAAGCTGTACATATGAAGTGAACACTAATTGGGGAAAAGAGGCCGGTTCTCTCCCTCTCTCTCTCTCTCACCAGCGCGCGCACACACAAGAGCGAGCGCGCACACAAACATGTAATGTGAATATGAACATCGAAGTCATCTTTTGGTTTGTGCAGATGGGGTTGAAGTATGGGTGCCCAGTAGAAGATGTCATCACAGGATTAGCAATCCAATGTCGAGGTTGGAGATCTGTGTTCTACAATCCAGAAAGAAAAGGGTTCTTAGGAGTTGCCCCTACCACTCTCCTACAAAGTTTAGTACAACATAAGAGGTGGTCAGAAGGTGATTTTCAGATTTTTCTTTCGAGGTACTGCCCTTTCGTACATGGGCATAAAGGAATCCCTCTGAAACTACAAATTTCATATTGCCTCTTCCTACTATGGGCTCCTAATTGCTTGGCTACACTATACTACGCCGCTGTCCCATCTCTCTGTCTCCTCAAAGGAATCCCGCTGTTTCCAAAGGTATGAATCTTAAGACAAAATACTCGATCATATATAATTGCAAAAAATCATCACTAGCATGGTTTCTTTTTCCTCACTAAAATGGCCAAACCCCATACATCTCGTCAGTACGAGTGCATTGGGTGCTTATGTTTCGAGAAATGTATTCTCCATGTGCCCACAGATGTCAAACCCTTGGACCCTTGCTTTTGCGTATGTCATGATTGCAAAGTATGCTTACAGCTTAGGCGAATTTCTCTTGTGTGGAGGGACGGTTCAAGGGTGGTGGAATGATCAGAGGATGTGGGTGTACAAAAGATTAACTTCTTACCTTTTCGGCTTCCTCGAGACTATCTTCAAGTCAATCGGTTTTGCCAAGTCTGGTTTTGTAGTCACAGCAAAGACTTCAGAAGAGGACGTGTCTTCGAGATATGAAAAGGAGGTCATGGAGTTTGGAGCCGCTTCCCCAATGTTTAACATTCTAGCAACAGTTGCGCTTGTCAACCTGCTCGGATTTGTTGCAGGAGTGAAGAGGGTGATTCTAAATATGCAGAATGAGGATTTCAATCTTCTGGCACTACAAATAATTCTATGCGGGTTAGTGGTTCTCATCAATTTGCCATTATATCAAGGGCTTTTCTTCCGGAAGGATAACGGTCGCATGCCCTCCTCAATCAGATACCAGTCCATTTTGGTAGCTGTATTTGCTTATCTCGTAGCCTTGTATTAGGTAACAGTGAACCCTCTGAAAGGCCACAGCTAGTTATTACTAATGGAAAGGATTAGCGTATGTTATTTACTGAGGATCTCCTAGGAAGCTCATTTCTCAAACATTAATTGACACGAGATTCCATCTAATTTATACCTTATACAAAAGTGGATATAGTTAAAATGACTAATCTTTTTTATTTTCTTCAAATGTCCTTCTAAATTCGTAAAAGATTATTGGTGATTAGGAGTGTTTTTTACTTAAATTTTTTTCTTCCATTAATTAGCCTTTTGGAATAGAGTTTAGTAAAGCAAAAGGGTTATTTTGACTTGTCATAGAATATTAATCCTCTTTTCTCATAATACCCTTATTGCAACATATATTTTTGTTAGAGTTAAGGATAAAAAAAAAAAAAGAAAGAAAAAAACCCTATGAAAGCTTTATAGATTCACTCTTACATGCTTTCTAATTACTGAAAAAAAATCTATATCGCAATCTACATCCATTCACGTTAAAATTAGAGTACCCTATATTCCGTCAAAAACCCCATCCTTTTTAAATTGTATCTCATATCGGTATGTTGATGCGTACGCTAAGATTTGAACTATTGTGCATGTATATAGATTTTAATACAAAAATATTAATATATTCAAGCTACCATAAATTTGAAATTTAATTCTAGGTTTTAAATATAAGCATATTGGTGTAAATAAGGAAGCTACCGTAAAACTGGAGCTTTCTAGAATTTTTTACATGCATATATAATCTTGGCTTTTAAGAACCACTAGATCATACTATCATGCTCTTAATTGTAATTTGAGTTTGTGTCAAATAAATAAACCTAAGTTCGTGTAAGATGCATTGGAATACATGTCTTTGTATATAGACCTAAGTTCGTGTCAAATAAATAAACCTAAGTTCATGTAACATATTCTTCACATGGCTATTGTCTTTGTATATACATCTAATCACCATTAATCTTTAATGAAGGCTTCAATTTAAAAAATAGCATTTTGAAAAGAAAGATTAACCACTTAACCCTACCCGCGCTTTTAAGTATAGATAGATAGCTACAGATGAGCAAGAAGTTATGGTGTCTCGTTTACCTTCACCTTTATTTACCGTTTCACCTTTATTTACTGTTTGGTTGGGGGAATTTCGCAACCAAACAGTTCTATGTACTTCGGCACTTGATATTCATCTGTGTAGCCTTGTGATATTTACCGGCCCATTCTGCCAACATTAATCTAATTAAGGCCTTTCTCCCGAGAGGTCATGAGAAGGTGCCTACAATCGGCTAGGTTTGCACAAAACTGCGGCCTTCTAATAGAAACTCGACTTCGCCGTCATAAGGGTTCAACGGATCTGCAGATGCGTCGTCTCGATACGTCGTCGCCGGTGGGTGATGCATGGTTCGTCAATTCAATTTTTGGAGGAGAAAAAAAGAGTGTAGATCGGAGGAGAAAGAGGGATGTGCCGTCACGGCGTCGCGAGGAGGTGGAGAAGGAGTCGTCAGCCGGAGGTGGAAGCGCCGTCGACGGAAGGTGCAAGAGGCTCTGCCGTCGACAGATGGAATTGGGGGAGAGAGGAGAGAGGAGAGAGTGAGAGTGAAGTGTCGTTGGGTTGGGTCGGCAGAGAGTAAATGCGGAGAATAAATAGCGGGTGACGTGGCTTAATCTGAGCCATTCTCTTCCACTCATTTTGATCGGACAGCTGTAACTAAGGTTACAGCATGCCTGCTGTAACCCTAGTTACAGCAGACGATCCGGATCCCATGGAAGGTCGCACCTTACTCAACCCCATCAGTTGTCACATGGTGATTGTTTCGGTTTCGCATTCGGGCTCTAAACTGGACCAACCTAACCTTATCGAGTCCTGCTTAAACTAATGTGATGTGGTGCTACCGCCAACACTAAAGTAACATATCTTGGCGTGGAAACTCGAGCAACCAAAGTAAATTACAGAAAAAAGGATTCCTTCACAATGCCTTCAAGTTTTCAACATCAGCAGCCAAAACAAAGTAGAAAACAAAACTACTTTTTTGAGAATCCATTTTTCTACTTCGATTTATCTTCCTTGATATTACTTGCGGACGAATAGGAGTACTCATATCACAATTATGTGGTCTTAGTTCCTTATGCAACTTATAAAGACCACAATATATACCAACCAACCAGCCCCTCCCCCCAATCATACAATTAAAAAACTAAAAAAACTCTCCCCTCTTATTAGAGAGAGAAGAGAAGGAGGAGGAGGAAGAAATGGCCGTGAGAGAGAAGGAGATGGGAAAAGATGGTTACCTTCCTCTCTTTGAAACCAAAGGAGCCAAGGGACGCATTCCCTATTGGTTATATGCAGGTTCAATGTTTATGGGCATATGTTTGATTTGTATCTTTAGAGTGAGCCATATACCAGCACAGGGAGATTTTGGACGACCCGCCTGGATTGGTATGTTCATGGCAGAGCTGTGGTTCAGCTTCTACTGGCTCATAACTCAATCTGTTCGTTGGAATCCCATTCGTCGTTGCACGTTCAAGGAAAGGCTCTATCAAAGGTCTCTCTCTCTCTCTCCCCTCCCCTATTAGTGCAGTTTGCGCAGAATCCATTTGTCTTTGAAAGTTAAAAAAACAAGCAGTTACTTGACGCGTTTGATCGATTACTTTTTTTTTATTTACGTCCAAAGTGATGCTTTTGCTCGAATGCACTCCTAGGCCTGTATTTTTCAATAGCAAAAGCAGTCACAAATGGTGATCAACAGGTACGAGAAGGTTCTGCCAAGTATAGACGTGTTTGTGTGCACTGCTGACCCTCAAATCGAACCACCACTGATGGTGATCAACACCGTGTTATCGCTCATGGCTTACAATTACCCGCCGGAGAAGCTGAACATCTATCTCTCCGACGACGGCGGGTCAGACTTTATGTTCTACGCTCTCCTAGAAGCTTCTCGTTTCTCTGCGCACTGGCTGCCATTTTGCAGAAAACTGAAAATAGAACCAAAGTCGCCGGCCGCTTATTTTGCCAAAGTTTGTGAGCCCCCCAATGACCCTGTCATGGCCAATGAATGGTCATCCATCAAGGTATACTTTTCAAAGCTTGTAGTTAAAATTGCACTGCTGCAAGTAAGTAGGGTTTCCTGTTTTACTCGTCTTTTTTTCTCTGTTCTGCTTCTGTTTTGGCATTTTTGATGCGTGCATGTACCACAAAAAACCTAGGTCAGTTGATAAAGGGTTGTCCTAACTTAACTAGAGGTCTCGTGTTCTAGTCCTGGGAATGCAGCTGCGATTAAACTTGGTAGGAAGAGTTTTGCCGCCCATGTGGTTCAGCCCGGCTCGAACCCGGATTAGTCGGCTCTCAATGTGGTGTCCGGAAACACGGTGGTCTAACAAAAAAAATGTACCTCAAAGGTCCGGATAGCTGAGTGAAGCTCAAAATGGATTTGGCTGGTGCTCTCTCTCTCGCTAGATACCAGAGCCTTTGTCTTTTCCTGTTAGAGTGACTTTTGAGCAAGAAGGCATATAATTCCTGCCTCATTTTACGTTTCTCCCTTTTTTTTTTTGTTCGTTCTACGTTGGGTTTCTCGGGACATATCTTGCTGGTAGATATATTTTTGTTGCAATAGAGTCCGAACCCTTTTTTCATAGCACCTTGCTATTGCAGCACTGGATCCTGGATCCAAACTTTTGTTTTTGATTCAAGATGAAAATTAGGCAAAAATTCTCTTTTCCGATTGCTAGCTATCTCGCTATATTATTGTCACAAGGATCTTAAAGTTTATCATGCACACACAATTTCGATTTGAATACTCCTTAATACAAGTTGATTAGTACAAGGTTTCAAACTTCAAATTTGTCTTCCAAAAATTTTTATTTTATCCTATTAAATGACTAGTGGCAATACTTTAGACATTACGAAGATTGAACTTTTAGCACCTTCTTCTCACGTTGTAAGCATCTTTGGATGATTTTTCAAGATCAGCTTGAGACTTTTTTTAGTTGTTCTGACGTTGTAAGCACTTTGGTTGATATTTCCAAGATCAGTTTGAGACTTTTTTAATTGTTCTCACGTTCTAAACTCCTTTTGATGATGTCCAGATGTTTGAGACCTTTTTAATTGTATATAAAATAATAATTGTCTCTCTATGATACATACGGTCCATCATATCTCCCATGGTCGTCCCTAATTGCACTGACTAGTGTACCTACTACTAGTTTGCCAGGCAAAAGTCTCTCACTCACATCAAAGGAACAATGATTGCCGAAGTCTACCACCATGTGTATAATGCCACGCAAATTGTTCCAAAAAGATTTCTCCCTTAGAGAAAATTATTTGCACTGTGTAATGGTCTTTGGTATCAGTTCCGTCTAGATGAGGATCTTCTGCCGTACAGTTAATGTATTATATAAAAAAATACCGTTAAATACTTTTTAGCGGTAAAAAATTATCGTTTTAAATTTCATTAATTACGACATAATACTTTCAATGACAATCTTTTGTCGTTAAATACTGTATAGTAAAGGATCTTGATCCCTTCTGTCTATATCTCTTTTCCTTTGCCACATATCGGCCATTTTTCTGGACCGTCCTCCATGTTAGTGACCACCTTATTACAAAAATCATGCATTCAACGGTCCCAAACAGCTTATTTAAAGCACGGTAGTTGCATCACTTGGTTAACATGACCAACAAAACAGTGCACGATTGGTTGCTCACTTATTTAGATTATCTTTCCAATTTTACGATTGAAACTTTTAGCATTTCGATAGAGTTAGTGATAACTTTCACAGTAACATGTCTACCGAAACTAATAGACTATCTAAAATCTTGCTCTTGTAGAAATCATATGAAGAACTAAAGAAACGAATCGATGATGCTATGAAGCTAGGCCGAATTTCAGCTGAACTGCGCAAGGAGCACAAAGGGTTTTGTGAGTGGGACCTGGTTTCAAACAGACGTGATCATCAGACCATTCTTCAAGTACTTCTTATACCCTTCTAATTACACTAGTAATGATCACGTGCTTTATACGTTATATAGTAATTTGAAATAAAAATATTGTGAAGATGTATGAAGGTGTATAGTCGATTTACAGCAAAAGCGAACACAAATGGGCTCTGAGATAGGTCGGCAGTTACCGATATGGTAACATTTGGAAGGCAATAATGTAATTTGTAAAAGTGTTTAAGGGCATTTTTGTCCAAGAAATAAAATCCATACATCCACTACAGACACACATACCCCCCCCCCTCCCCCCAAATGCACACATATATTATCAGGTCTTAGCCGAACACAAGAAAGTGAAAGAGACTAAAAATATCCAATTTTTGAACTTTTCTTTTTCATTGAAGTGTATTAGCAAAATATCATTGCCAACATAAAAGGCATATTCAATTATCAGTCAAAAAATACGAAAGTCGGATTTATCTATAGAAAGCAAAAACCAGTATTAACTAATGGCCATTTAAAAAAAATTGCTGAAATTATTACATAAGATGTTATGCTTATTAAGGTCTTTCATAACCTAATCTATATCAAGGATCACGTTATCGATTACATAAAAAGTACATTCACGTATTAATTGCAATTACTTTTATGAGTGTGAAAGTCTTAGCCAAACGCAAAAAAAGTGAAAGAGACTAAAAATGTTCAATTTTTTACCTTTTCTTTTTTATTGAAGTGGATTAGCAAAATATCATTGCCAACATAAAAGGTATATTCAATTATTAATTAAAAATACAAAAGTCGGTTTTATCTATTGAAAGCAAACACCATTATTAACAAATGGTCATTTTAAAAAAAGAAAATTGCTGAAATTATTACACAAAATGTTATGCTCATCAAGGTCATTCATAACATAATCTATACCAAGCATCAAGTTATTGATGACATGAAAAGTACATTCACGTGTATTAATTGCAACTTTTATGAGTGTGGAAAAAAGTGGAGTTATTAAAATAATCTAGAGTTTAGGTAGATTAATTGCATTTAAATGGCAATTGAGTGATTCATAGATATACGAAGAGTATTCTTGTCCAAAAAATGATTTACACACATCCACATCCACACTTTCATAAGTAGCATAGATATAGATGTATACGTATATAGATAGATATAGATATTTAGAGATATAGATGAATTCTTTCAACCTTATTCTTCAAAAAAAGAACAACAACAAAGCGTGATAAGAACTTACACTTCGATTTCTTAAATGTTTAGTTTTTACATCTTACAATAGATACTAATCGACGGGAGAGAAACCAAAGCTGTGGATGTCCAAGGACAACCTTTGCCAACTTTAGTGTACTTGGCGCGAGAGAAGAGACCTCAGTATCATCACAACTTCAAAGCTGGAGCATTGAATGCCTTGGTAAGCCATCCTAAAATTTTGTGTACCTGAGTACTACAATTACAAGATGTGATATGAACAATCTTCAATTCATTATATCATGGAATGGACAAACTGTAGCTAAGGGTGTCATCAAGGATTAGCAACGGTCCTATTGTTCTCACCGTGGATTGCGACATGTATTCAAACAATTCAGAATCAGTAAGGGATGCCATGTGCTTTTTCATGGATGAAGAGAGAGGTCATGACATTGCTTTTGTACAATACCCACAACAGTTTGACAATATCACAAAAAACGACATTTACAGCAGCTCCTTGACTGTTACAATGGAGGTAAGCGGTATAAAAACAACACACCTTACATGTATTAGAACTCGAGAGCAACAACTACATTCTTGACTGGATATGGGATTACTAATGATTGTCTGACGAAGTACTTCTTGTGATCAAGGTGGAGATGGCAGGTCTGGATGCTAATGGAGGGCCTTGTTATATTGGTACCGGGTGCTTTCACAGAAGAGACATCCTTTGCGGAAAGAAGTATAGCAAGGAATGCAAGATCGACTGGAACAAGGAGAATACTGATAGAAAGGTGCAAGAAGGTGCAGATGTGCTTGAAGATACGTGTAGGGTTCTTGCAAGCTGTACATATGAAGTGAACACTAAATGGGGAAAAGAGGTCGGTTCTCTCTCTCTCTCTCTCTCTCTCTCTCTCTCTCTCTCTCTCTCTCTCTCTCACTCTCTCTCACTCTCTCTCACGCGCGTACACACACACAAGAGAGAACACACGCGCGCACACACACATGTAATGTGAATATGAACATCGAAATCATCTTTCCTTGGTTTGTGCAGATGGGGTTGAAGTATGGGTGTCCAGTAGAAGATGTCATCACAGGATTAGCAATACAATGTCGAGGTTGGAGATCTGTGTTCTACAATCCAGAAAGAAAAGGGTTCTTAGGAGTTGCCCCTACCACTCTACTACAAAGTTTAGTACAACATAAGAGGTGGTCAGAAGGTGATTTTCAGATTTTTCGTTCGAGATACTGCCCTTTCGTATATGGGCATAAAAGAATCCCTCTGAAACTACAAATTTCATATTGCTTCTTCCTACTATGGGCTCCTAATTGCTTGGCTACACTATACTACGCTGCTGTCCCATCTCTCTGTCTCCTCAAAGGAATCCCGCTGTTTCCAAAGGTATGAATCTTAAGACAAAATAGTCGATCATATAATTGCAGAAAATCATCACTAGTATGGTTTCTTTTTCCTCACTAAAATGGCCAAACCCCATACATCTCGTAAGTACTAATGCATTGGGTGCTTATGTTTCGAGAAATGTATTCTCCATGTGCCCACAGATATCAAACCCTTGGACCCTGGCTTTTGCGTATGTCATGATTGCAAAGTATGCTTACAGCTTAGGCGAATTTCTCTGGTATGGAGGGACGTTTCAAGGGTGGTGGAATGATCAGAGGATGTGGGTGTACAAAAGATTAACTTCTTACCTTTTCGGCTTCCTCGAGACTATCTTCAAGTCAATCGGTTTTGCCAAGTCTGGTTTTGTAGTCACAGCAAAGACTTCAGAAGAGGACGTGTCTTCGAGATATGAAAAGGAGGTCATGGAGTTTGGAGCCGCTTCCCCAATGTTTAACATTCTAGCAACAGTTGCGCTAGTCAACCTGCTCGGATTTGTTGCAGGAGTGAAGAGGGTGATTCTAAATATGCAGAATGAGGATTTCAATCTGCTGGCACTACAAATAATTCTATGCGGGCTAGTGGTTCTCATCAATTTGCCTTTATATCAAGGGCTTTTCTTCCGGAAGGATAACGGTCGCATGCCCTCCTCAGTCAGATACCAGTCCATTTTGGTAGCTGTATTTGCTTCTCTCTTAGCCTGGTATTAGGTAACAGTACGGCTGTCAATCGTGGTTCGTTCCCCACTCGTTAAGGTTTTTTTTTCTATAATATACGAATTCTGTTAAGGTTGGTTTGTATACTATACGAATTGAACATTCATATTGGTTTGTATACTATACGAATTGAACATTCATAAAGTTTTAGAGCTCGTTTATTCAACAAGCCGAGCATGAACATTTCAAAGTGTTCACCAATGTGTTCGTGAACGGCTTATCTGGATAATAACTTAATTATAGTATGTTCAAAACCTAAAAGACATAATTATAGTATTAATTAAGTTTAAACTTGGGAGCCATAAAATCAGCTAGACAATTGGATTAAGTAACTTATAGTTCTGATTTGAAAATAATTACTTTGAACGACAACACGAGTATTGGTTCATATAAATAAATGACCAAACTCGAGTTTTGTAAACCGAACGGCGAACGAGTTCAAACAAAATTTTAAAAACTAAACGAACACGAGCATGAACTTGCCCTGAAACTAAACAAACGAATTTAAACATACATTTGGTCGGCTTGAAGTCGGCTGGTATACAGCCCTAGGTAGCAGTGCATTTTTTAAAGTAAAAAACAAAACTACTTTTTAAGAATTCATTTTGCCTACTTCGGTTTAGTTTCCATGATGTTACTTGCGGACAAATGGGAGTTACTCATATTACAATGATATGGTCTTAGTTTCTTATGTAACTCATAAAGACCACAATATATTCCAAACCAAATCCCCCCCCCCCCCCCCAATCCCAATCATGCAACAATAAAAAAGGGGGGAAAAAAAAAACTCTCCTCTTATTAGAGAGAAGAGAAGGAGGAAAAAATGGCCGTGAGAGAGAAGGAGATGGGAAAAGATGGTTACCTTCCTCTCTTTGAAACCAAAGGAGCCAAGGGACGCATTCCCTATTGGTTATATGCAGGTTCAATGTTTATGGGCATATGTTTGATTTGTATCTTCAGAGTGAGCCATCTACCGGCAAAGGGGGATTTTAGACGACCGGCTTGGACTGGTTTGTTCATGGCAGAGCTGTGGTTCAGCTTCTACTGGCTCATAACTCAATCTGCTCGTTGGAATCCCATCCGTCGTTACACCTTCAAAGAAAGGCTCTACCAGAGGTCTCTCTCTCCTCCCTTATTAGTGCAGTTTGCGGAGAAATCAACTTGTCTTTGAATGTTTTAAAAGCAGTTATTTGACGCGTTTGAGTATTTTTTTCTAACATTCAAATTAAACAAAAACGTCCAAAGTGATCGATGCCTTTGCTCGAATTCACTTTTAGGCCTGAAATCAGCATCACTTTTCAATAGCAAAGGCGGTCACAAAATTGGACCTTGCGCTACTACATAAAACCACGAGCAAAAGCAATCACAAACTGGACCTCTCACTACTACGTCATTTGATCGCGGATTTATACGTTAAACAACAGGTACGAGGAAGTTCTGCCGAGTATAGACGTTTTTGTGTGCACTGCTGACCCTCAAGTAGAACCACCACTCATGGTGATCAACACGGTGTTGTCGCTCATGGCTTACAACTACCCGCCGGAGAAGCTGAACATCTATCTCTCCGACGATGGCGGGTCAGACTTGATGTTCTACGCTCTCCTAGAGGCTTCTCGTTTCTCTGCACACTGGCTGCCATTTTGCAGGAAACTGAAAATAGAACCAAGGTCGCCGGCCGCTTATTTTGCCAATGTTTGTGAGCCAACCAATGACCCTGTCATGGCCAATGAATGGTCATCCATCAAGGTATACATTTCAAAGCTTGTAGTTAAAATTGCACTGCTGCAAGTAAGTAGGGTTTTTTTTTTTTTTTTTTCCTTTTCCTTTTCTGCTTCTGTTTTGGCTTTTCTGATACTTGCACGTACTCATGGTTCATGCAACCAACCTCGACCTTACATTTTGTGCTTGTCAACCTCAAAAATGGGAATAGCTAAGAGAAGCTCAAAATGGAATGGCTGGTGCAATTAATCCATCTAGCCAGATACCAGAGCCTGCGTCTTGTCCTGTTAGAGTGACTTTTGGACAGGAAGGCATATTATTCCTGCCTCGTCTTATACTTTTATTTATTTATTTTTTTCCTACGTTGAGTTGAGTTGAGTTTTCAGCGATGTATTTTGCCGGTAGATATATTTTTGTTGCAACAGAATCCGAGGCCTTTTTCCGTAACACCCTGCTATTAATGGATCTTGGATCCAAACGATTTTTCTATTTTTCAATTCAAGATGAAAATTCTGCAAAAGTCATAATTGCGATCAACTCGCTATAGTTTCGTGCATACACAAATTCGATGCGAATACTTTTCGAGTATCACGTAACTAAAAGTAGATTCATACAGGGTTTCAAACTTCAAGTTTTTCTTCCAAAAAGTTTAATGATATTAGTGATGAGTCTTAGTACGATGAAATGCTTGGCTTCGTAGGAGCATCATTGGAGAGGCAATAATTCAGACATGACGTCGATTGAACTTTTAGCACTTTGTTCTTACGTTGTAAGCACCTTTGGACGACTTCCAGGATCAGTTGCTTGAGACCTTTGAATTAATCAATTAATTGTAATTGTCATGTCCCAAGATTGTCTCTACGATTGCGTTGAGTGGTGTACGTAGTAGTTCGGCAGGCAAACGTATCTGACTCACTTCAAAAGGACAACGACTGCGGAAGTCTACGGCCATGCATATACTGCCATGCAAATTGTTCCAAAAAAATTGCCCTCTTAGAAAATGACTTGCACTGTATAATGGTCCATGGTAACACCTTTGTTTATATCTTTTGTTGCTTTCCTTGATAGTCATGTTGGCCATTTTTGTGGACCGTCTTATATGGCAGTGACCACCGTGTTACAAAAGTCATGCATTCATTAGTCCAAACAGCCAATCCAAAGCACGGTAGTTGCATCACTTAGTTAACGTGGCCAACAAAACATAGTTGCATCACTCAGATGGAATGTACGTTTATCATATTCGTTTTCTGTTTTCAATTTGTGTTTTCATTTTCATGATTTTCGTATTCAGTTAGAAAATACGCTCCAGTACTTTTATCAATTTTACCAAAAAAAATTTAGCTATTTTTTCTTACAATGGGCTAAGTTTGGATAAGAAAGGCTAAAAACAACTCGGAAGTGTTTTCAGTTTTTTGTCACAGTTTGAGTAATTTTATCGAAAACGGTAAAAATACACAAAAAAAGAATCTTTTTTTATCATCATTGCAAAAAATAGAAAACTAATACGGTAAACGTACGGGCCCTCACAACCAATCATTTTGCTAATATGGGCTTCCTCATCTAGAGCGATTAACATATTCTGTAGTTAAAATGTGGGTTAGTGTCACTTAAGTTAGTGATAACTTTCGCGGTTAAAAAATATCTCCCAATTTTTTTTTCTCACATAACTGATAGACTATCTAAAATTCTTGTTCTTGTAGAAATCATATGAAGAACTGAAGAAACGAATCGATGACGCTATGAAGCTAGGCCAAATTTCAGATGAACTGCGCAACGAGCACAAAGGGTTTTGCAAGTGGGACTTGGTTTCAAACAGACGTGATCATCAGACCATTCTTCAAGTACTTCTCATAACCTTCTAATTACATGAATTCTTTCAACCTCATTCTTCATATAAAGAAGAAAAACAAAGCGCCATAAGAACTTTCACTTCGATTTCTCACGTGTTTTATTTAAACATCTTCTACTAGATACTAATCGACGGGAGAGAAACTAAAGCTGTGGATGTCCAAGGACAACCTTTGCCAACTTTAGTGTACTTGGCGCGAGAGAAGAGACCTCAATATCATCATAACTTCAAAGCTGGAGCATTGAATGCCCTAGTAAGCCATCCTGATTGTTTTTGCACCTGATTACTACAGCTGCTAGATTTTATATGAACAATCTTATATCGATTGTGTTCGAAATGGGCAAACGTAGCTAAGGGTGTCATCAAGGATAAGCAACAGTCCTATTGTTCTCACTGTGGATTGCGACATGTATTCAAATAATTCAGAATCAGTAAGAGATGCCATGTGCTTTTTCATGGATGAAGAGAGAGGTCACGACATTGCTTTTGTACAATACCCACAACAGTTTGATAACATCACGAAGAATGAAATCTACAGCAACTCCATGAGGATTATAATGGAGGTACGCGATAAGAAAACTACATACCATACATGCATTAGAACTTGAAAGTAACAACTGCATTCTTTATAGGGGATTACTGGTAAGTGTCTGACGAAGTGTACCTCTTGTGATCAAGATGGAGATGGCAGGTCTGGATGCTAATGGAGGGCCTTTCTACATGGGCACCGGGTGCTTTCACAGAAGAGACATCCTTTGTGGAAAGAAGTATAGCAAGGAATGCAAGATTGACTGGAAAAAACAGAATACTGATAGCAAGGTGCAAGAAGATGCAGATATGCTCGAAGATACATGTAGGGTTCTTGCAAGCTGTACATATGAAGTGAACACTGAATGGGGAAAGGAGGCCGGTTCTCTCTCTCTCTCTCTCTCTCTCTCTCTCTCACACACACACACACACACACACATGCATGCGCTCAGCAAGCATATTCAATGTGAATATGAAGCACGTAATCTTTTCTTGGTTTGTGCAGATGGGGTTGAAGTATGGGTGTCCAGTAGAAGATGTCATCACAGGATTGTCAATACAATGTAGAGGTTGGAGATCTGTGCTTTACAATCCAGAAAGAAAAGGATTCTTAGGAGTTGCCCCCACCACACTACTACAAACGCTAGCACAACAAAAGAGGTGGTCAGAAGGTGATTTTCAGATTTTCCTTTCAAGACACTGCCCTTTCGTATATGGGCATAAAAGAATCCCCCTGAAACTACAAATTTCATATTGCATCTTCTTGCTGTGGGCTCCTAATTGCTTGGCTACACTATACTATGCTACGGTCCCATCTCTCTGTCTCCTCAAAGGAATCCCCCTCTTTCCAAAGGTATGAATCTTAGATCTTATGATTGTAGTAAATCATCACTAGTATGGTTTCTTTTTCCTCACTAAAATGGCCAAACCCCACACATCTCGTCAATACGACTGCATTGGGTGCTTATCTTTCGGGAAATGTAATTTCCATGTGCCTACAGATGTCAAACCCTTGGACCCTGGCTTTTGCGTATGTCATGATTGCAAAGTATGCTTACAGCTTAGGCGAATTTCTCTGGTATGGAGGGACGTTTCAAGGGTGGTGGAATGATCAGAGGATGTGGATCTACAAAAGATTAACTTCTTTCCTTTTCGGCTTCATCGACACTATCTTGAAGGCAATAGGTTTCACCAAGTCTGGTTTTGTTGTCACAGCAAAGACTTCAGAAGAGGACGTGTCTTCGAGATATGAAAAGGAGGTCATGGAGTTTGGAGCCACTTCCCCAATGTTTAACATTCTAGCAACAGTTGCGCTTGTCAACCTGCTCGGATTTGTTGCAGGAGTGACGAGGGTGATTCTAAATATGCAAAATGAGGATTTCAATAGGCTGGGACTACAAATAATTCTATGCGGGCTAGTGGTCCTCATCAATTTGCCTTTATATCAAGGGCTTTTCTTCCGGAAGGATAACGGTCGCCTGCCCTCCTCAGTCAGATACCAGTCCATTATGGCAGCTGTATTTGCTTCTCTCTTAGCCTCATATTAGGTAACAGTGTATACTCTGAGAGGACACAACTAATATCGATGGAAAGGAGTAGTGTACCCTTATATATGAATAACCATGCCATAAATATGTCAAATACTTCTTAGCTTATAAGAATAATCAACTTATAGTTCAAATTCCAAATTTCCAGTTTCTAATGTTATTCCCTGAGGATTTCCGAGGAAGCTCATTTCTCAGACATTACTTGACACGAGATTCTATCTAATTTATAGAAAGATGCCTCTCGTAGACTACACAAAATGAAAAGGAACATGCTTAGGAAAACGAAAAAAAAAACATGTGCTTAAAAAGAATAAATAAATATCACTTACAGGTATAAATTGTATACACTTCTCCTTGCTGGAGGAATGTATACGAGGAAATCAAACAGCGTGCAACAGCGAGGCTGTGCCATTAGTGATAATTTACACCATCCTTGAAAACTAGCCTCGATCAACAACTTACTTGAAGACCCTAACTTATCCACAAGAAGTCATTAGATGAAACTGAAAAAAACATTTCATCGTAGAAAAGTGCATAACTAAAAACCATCGATTGAGGGACCATCCTCTGTGTTAGTTATATGCCTACACCAAGTCACGGTGCTCGCAGACTAA
This sequence comes from Escallonia rubra, assembly GCA_033065855.1. Classification (NCBI taxonomy): domain Eukaryota; kingdom Viridiplantae; phylum Streptophyta; class Magnoliopsida; order Escalloniales; family Escalloniaceae; genus Escallonia; species Escallonia rubra. The sequence continues at coordinate 131,328 of JAVXUO010001251.1, read as the reverse complement.
TCTCATTTTGTCACATGCAAATTGCCTACGCTCAATTATGCGGTTCCAGTAATCTACTGATGCTTGAAACATCAATGACTATCTTATGCGAAAGAATGAATGTCCTCAGGCTCCAGCAGAGTCTAGTATCAGTAGATCACAAGTCTAAAACATCTTATCTTTTTTGTAGTCCCTGCAAAGGTGACTGACGAGGATGTATTTTGGATATATGAGCAAGAAGTCATGGTGTCTCATTTACCTTCACCGTGATTTACCATTTCAGCCATACTTGCACTGATTAACCTATTCAGTTGGGGGACTTTCGCAACCAAACAGTTTTATGCACATTGGCACTTGATACTCATCTGTGTAGCCTAGTGATATTACCATCCTGCCAACATTCTGAGGCCTCTCTCCTGAGAGGTCAAGAGAAGGTGCCTACAGTCGGGTAGGTTAAGCTCTAAACTGTGGCCTTCTCACAGAAACTCGTCTTCGCCAATTAAAGTTCCTACTAAGAGTACCGTTGAGAAGATCTTCTAAGGTAACCGTATTATATGTAAACATCGAGGACTTGAGATGAATTTTGTGGTAAGCTATTCTTTATTACTATGCCAAACCGAGAGAAGAGAAAAGGCCGGAAAGAAACTAAATCAGTATGTAAGGAAACTATGGTAAGAGAAGGTATAGCAGCAGACGTGCCTGAACAATTCAGTAAGTAAAGAAATAGGACATTTATTTACTGATAAAATTTTGTACATTATTTTTATTAGAAAAAGATATCTAAGATGACAAGTAACATATTTCGCAACAGTCAACAGCCTAGCAGCTAACATAATACAACACAAGCATTCGGTTTTATAACATTGAACGCCGCACCCTTGCAACTGGCCTGCAATATGGAAACTTCTTTCAGGACTAGATGTATATATCAGATAATTCATAGCAGTCATATCTGTAACTACTTGCATTAACAACGATCATAACAATGCCGTGTAGCAAAACAAGTAAAACATAGGATTGTCGGTTGATGCATCCTTAAAACTTGAAGGGACTCGGCTACATTTTTTGTTGAGATAATAAAATATCTGCTTTCAAATTTTCCATTTCAGCTTCGGGAGATCTATTACCCACACTTGATCTACTATGCCAAATTTGAAGTGGGAGATTTCTAACTGCAAATGTATCACATGCATATACAAGACAAGCTCCTACCCTTTTAATGGGTATTTTTAGTTCATTTTAGAGTAAAGGACATACAAGAGTCATATGATTTAACGTGTTTAAAGAAATGTGACTGAAGTTATTAGTAAGTTGTAGCCGTACATCCTTAACAGGCACAAAACAAAATATGGAGGCCTTGACCGTCGTGTGAGCAATCTGAATTTGACGTAGAACTTCAAAATATTAGGGCCATAGATATCATAAGGGTTAAAGACAAAACCGTCCCCTGTAATATGCATGTTTTTGCAGGTCTCTCTCTGTAATTACACCTTTTGCAATAATGTCCCTTGTAGTTAATGAAAGCGTTGCAAACAGCTCCAAAACATAACTCTCAAGTTCATTTTCAGGTGTCAAGTGTGAACGTGCTAGGCACATGCTGCAAATTGGTACGATTACCGCCGCCCTTTCCCATGGCTGCCGAACACTGCCTGCGACCACCACCATTTATATTAGTGACCACCTCTCTCTCTCTCTCTCTCCATTTCCGCCGCCACCACGATCCACAACCCCCGAGCCCACCACACCACACACCAGTGACACACCCCCAGTCCTCCACCGTTTTGCAACCATTCTCCACCACAATTACCACCAATTAAAACCATCCCTTTTGTATCAATGACCATCCACCACCGGTGCACCAAGCCCCTATTACCACCCGCGCACCAAGCCTCCATCGTCAGAACCCACTGATCACTCACGCAACCCACTAACCCTGCCCCCATCCTGTTCTTCTCCACCACAACCAAACAAATCATCAGAAAACATCAAATTTCTGATGTGTATGTTTCATGTGTGTCTGTCGAGTGTTGATGAGTGTTTGTGTGGTGCCTGCGTGTGTGTGGATGGGTGCATACGGTGGTCATTGCGTGAGGCGGCGGTGGCGGTGTGGGATCCCAGATCTATGAGGGTGGTGGTGGCAGCGTGGGCTTCCAAATCTGTGACGGTGATCGTGCGTCGTGGTGGTAGGGGTAAGGGCAGTGACGGCGGCGTGGGATTCGAGATCTGTGAGGGCGGCGGTGGCGGCATGGGCTTCCAGATTTGTGAGGGAGCTTCGTGCGTGGTGGCAAGCGTTTGTGAGTGTGTGCGGTGGTTGTTGCATGACGGCGGCGGTGTTTGAAATTTTTGATGGTGTCAATGAACGCGGGGGGGGGGGGGGGGGGGGGGAGCGAGGTTGGGAAAGGGAGGAAGAATGGCACCTTTACCCTTTAGTTGTGCTGAAATCTTATTTATATTAAGGGTATTTTTGTAAGAGCCCCATCAATTTTGTCAGCTATTAATGCTAAGTTACAGATTTACCCTTCACTTTGGTAAAAAAAAAATGGCATATGACCACTTCGACGATTATTATAGGACGGAAGTTGTGTTGTGGAACTGTTTGCAACGCTTTTGTTAATTATAAAGACATTATTGCAAAAGCTGCAAATAAAGGGAGAGAACTGCAAAAACGTATAATTTACATGGGACAAATTTGTATTTAACCGATATCATAAACTGGTTTGGTCAAGAACTAAATATTATTTAGTCGGGAGGATAAAAAGATTATGTCTATGTAATATGAACAAGAATGACAGAGGTTCCAAATGCTCTCGTCAAGTTTATCTACCATTAAGTTAAAAAGTCTTTAAAACTTCTCCAATATGTTGTGTGTTTTAGGCCTCGACAATGATCTTCTAGAACTGCTTCAAAATCTTGTTAAACCTATTGAACCTAACTGACAGTAGGAAGTGCTTACATGAGCTCTAGAACAAGTGCAGATGCTCCTCCTCCCCCATTGCATATCGCACCAACTCCAAACTTTCCACTCTTTTGTCTCAGTACCTACAACAGCATTACACCTTTACTGAGACAGAAAGACATCATATATCAATTTTCCTTATGAATCGCAATATAAAAATGTATCTCATAGCCAAGATGCTTTTAGTAACATGAGTGACAGATCCAGAAGGTTCTTTTAAACCCACGTCTATCCATAGTAATGCTATGCTGGGGGAGAGGGAAAAAGACGCGGGGGAGGGATTTGGGTAATGATCAAGTTGAATTGTGGTAAGATGCGTAAATCCAAGTGAGTATTAATAATATATATTAGTATGATGTAAATATACCCCGAGCAAGGTGACCAGGATTCGGGCACCACTGCAACCTAGTGGATGCCCCAACGATACAGCTCCACCATGCACGTTTAGTTTGTCCTGTAACCACAACAAAGACGGGATGACTAACAATATAAGAGAGATGGAGAAAAAAGTAAAAAACACTTGATCCCTCACATCAAAGAACGGTAGCTTGTTAATAGGAACTAATGTCTTGGGCAAGGGCAAAGAGTGAACGTGAAAGGCCAAAGAGAGTAGAAGACTTACATGACTAAGACCAAGAAGCTTCTGATTGGCAAGAGCTACAACCTGTGGGTACAAGTTAACTACTTTCACTTCATAAATTTACACAGAGAGTCAAAAGGTGAAGCATAAGTTCTTACAGAAAAGGCTTCATTTATTTCATAATAGTCGATCTGAGAAGCCTTCAAGCCGGCATCAGATATAGCTTTTGGTATTGCAAGGGCTGGAGCAGTGGTGAATAACTCGGGGGCCTGCCCAGTCAAACTAGTTATATCACTACCTTATATGAAGTCATGCAAGAAAATACTTGAACTACCTGAGCAGCATCAGCAAACCCTCTTATCTTGGCAATCACCTGCAATCCAAGTCTGAGTGCCTTCTCGCCACTCACTAGCACTAATGCAGCTGCGCCATCACTGTCCATGAAATTGAACTGTCAATGATATTTGAATCGATGGTTCTACGATAGCATAAGCAGATTTACACTGGTAACAACGCAAACATTTCCCCAAATAGTGCATTACAAGGTTGATCCTCCTTTCAGGTGGCATGCTTTGATACTTTCTGATGGGTGATTTCAAGGGGGTAGATGTAAGACTGTGACACAATCACGCACACACAGACACACAGCCAAACATACAACACCAGATAGATAGAGAGAGAAACCTTATAATAGAAGCATTGCCAGCAGTAACAGAACCTCCATCTGCCTTGAAACTTGGCCGAAGCTTCTTTATTTTAGAAGCATCAAACTTTAACACAAGAGAAAAATGCAAGACACGCTTATTAATAAATTAAGCACATAATAAGCCAGAGTAAAGCAAGGGAATACAATTGACAACATAGCCCTTTTTTTGGTTTTGTATTGCTCGTTCAGAGTGATAAATATCAAATGCAAAAAAAGTCCTCTTCCTTCTTGATAAGGTAGGTGACATAATATAGAATTAATTGATTCGAGACACCAGGCAAAGTAATTATACAGCTAAGTAAAGGGGGAGAGAAAAGGATCATAAAATTAATTGTGCGCGATCATGAATTTCTTGAGCTCTAAGGCAATATGAGAAAACATCACGATTTTACATCTTATAAAGTGCTATTTGCACGTTTTTTTTCTTTGTCTTCTCTTCTTTGATAAGTATTTTACATTCCTAAAGGGGGATAATGGATTTTTGTCTTAATACGGTAATTGTATCAAATGTACTTCGTCATTACATTGTCACTTTTAGATGGGAAACATGGCACTTGTCTCAAATATTATTCCCTATCCTGACATTTTTAGCAACTCTGCATGAAATTTTAGTAGCTTTAAGGACATATTGCAATAATTTTCAAAGTACGAGGGAGAAAACTGCTCAATTAATGAACATGCCACGGTTTCAAGGGAGGATTTGCCAAATGCACCCTTTGTTGTTCTTCTGGAGACAAAGAACAAAAGCTTCTATCTTGCAGTCCCATGCCAATGAATTTGGTTTACCTTTTCCAAACCTTCATCTTTGTCAACTATGTTAGTTGGTTTCCCTCTTCCACTAGAAACTTCGACCTACATGTAACAATAATGCCTTAAAGCAGCATAACAATATGAATTAGCAACATCAATCCATCTCTTATTATCCTAAAACTAATCGCCTTACCGGAACTATTTCCCATGCAAAGGCACCACTGCTTTGTGCAGCAATTCCACGTTCAAAGCTATGAATAGCGTAAGCATCCTGTGAAAGACATTTTATAGAGCATGATCATCGACTAAAAGCATCAACCTGGGAAGTTCAAAGTTTAGCGTCACCATTGTGAGGATGCAGATATAGACCATCACTAAAAACTCATGAACTTCCAGTCCGAAGACAAAAATCTATGAATTCAAGTTTCAAAGACAAAATTAAAGATGTAATGCATGAATAAATTTAAAACAATCTAAGGTCAAAAACAAAAAAAAGCAAGAGAAATTTATCAAGCTAATTGGAGTCGCACAAATTAGCAGATGAAGATGAAGATGAAGGGAAAAGTTTAATGTAAACAATGGCTGCAACCATACTACCTGTTCTTCTCTTGCAATAATTCCAAAGACGAAATTAAAGATTTAATACACAAATAACTTTTACACGATCCAAGGTAGGGGGGGAAAAAAAGAGAAATTAATCGAGCTCACTGGAATTGTACAAATTAGCAGATGAAGATGAAGGGAAAAGTTTTATTCAAACAATGACTGCAACCATATTACCTGTTCTTCTCTTGCAATAGTATGTTGATCAGCACATAACTCAGCACACACTCCCATTCCAAAATCATTGTAAACATCCCAGAGGCCATCTTTGAGCATGCCATCAATAACAGTGTCATGTCCTAGCCGAGATCCCTTTCTTTTAACATTCGTAGAATCAGTTAGGATTTTACATATATAATCAATGTTAGTTATAACTCATATGAGAACACATGTAGGCGTTTCAAGAACCCATTTTTCCTTATGCACGATTGACTTGTAAGGTGCAAGCACATCATAGAAAACGGAGCAGCAGTAAGAACAGGGCTTGACAGCAAGCGGTGAGAAAAAACTGTAAAATGCTATCAAGTAAATGAACCCTTTCAAAGATTTAACAATAATTGTACAAGAATGCTACTTCCACCCCCTTGTATGCTTTTTCACTCCCTTTCTGTCACTTAAAAAATGTTCAAGCTGATCCTCGAGCTCGGAATACCACTTTGTCCAGAGATGGGAGGATATCCGGCAGAACGTTGACAATGACAACGAGCACGTGGTCCCGTTCCTAGGAGGCAGCCCATTGCCTTACTGATGTTAGAGACGGAAACTTTGATGAAGGGTGTAAACTTCCCATGCCCGATTACATCTGGCGAATCAGTACAGATTGATCTGTCTGTAAACCAGTCCATCTCTTTTGTTACGAATTATGCTTTGTTCAGATGAGAAGGACTTCAAGAATATATCTTGGGCTAGCTCGACCCACACCTACCAATGCCACTTGCGCTGGAGGCACGCGTTAATCGAGCTTTTAACTAAGAAAAAGTGGAGTAATGATAAAGAGTACAGAAGAGGCGCGTGTAATTTGGATACTGGAGTTATGGATTAGTGAGAGACATGAACACATGCACGCTTCAAGCTTTTAAGTTGACTCACACTTCCATTCAAGGGCCGATGGGCAAACCATTTCAATCTAGATCTTTCAGTTGCATACGTTTTCGGTAACGAAAGAATCACGAATAAAGAAAAAGGCACATACACATTAAATGGACAAGGCTAACCTTGATTCAGCCAGATATTTAGGCGCATTAGACATGCTTTCCATGCCGCCTGCCACCACAACATCATTGATACCCAACTGAATACTCTGTGCCGCAAGCATTGTTGCTGGTTTGAAGATAGAACAATTTCGTTAGGTTCCATCTAACAACACTTTAATGAAAATGCGTACTGTAGATAGAGAACGCACCTTTCATGCCTGACGAACATACTTTGTTAATGGTGGTGCAAATCACTGTATTAGGTATACCCGCACCTAATGCCGCCTGTCTTGCAGGAGCTTGACCTAAATTTGCGCTGAGGACATTCCCAAAAAAGACCTCTTGCACAAGTGATGGATTAACATTTGCCCTTTGAAGAGCACCTATATTTTAATAGCAAGTAAAACATTCCACCCTCAAGTCGAAACAGACAAAGGTTTACATAAAGTTTCAATGGTCTTACATTCAATAGCTATAGAGCCAAGCTTGGTAGCTGATAAAGATGCAAGGGAGCTTAGGAATCCACCCATTGGTGTCCGTGCAATCCCAACGATACAAACATCTGTGGCAAATTTAGTACCATAGCTGAGGCAAACTAAGTTTTATAAAAAAGTAGAAGTTCAAAATTTGAACCTTTCTAATAAAATTCCAAGTTCTTTACCCCTGAAATGGTAAGAAACTTTGCAAGGGAAACCCAATAATGCTAGCTCACCCCCAAACCCAGAGCACGACAGACAAACATACAGAATACAGAGCCAGCACAGAAAAATTGAAGCGTACAATTTAAAATTCAGCAAGAAAAAATTGGAAACCTCGAGGCTGAATTGAATCTGAAGATGCCACTTTCAGAGCCATGGAAGTAGCTGCCAAAGAGAATCGTAAAGTGACGAAAAACTGGACTTGTCAATTAAACTGCGAAAAATAACAAGACCCAAATGATCAAATGAAACATCATATAACACTACTAATATAAGATAGGATCACAAATACAAGAAGTCAAGAACTGGGTTTGTTTGGTTGCAAGGCATAAATGCACTGATCACTAGTACGAAGCTAGCTTTTGCAATATCTGAATGACAGCAAGTAGATTGGATTTCACCTTATGAACAAAGAATTGGAGGAAAATACCTTGCCAATCTACAGAATTTTGGGGGTTGGAAAGGAGGAGGACGTGGGTAGGGGGGGAAATTGCCGACAACAGTGTTCTTGATTTTGTTGCTGTTTGTCTGTTGGTGAGGGAGGGAAAGAGAGGAAAAGTATGGCTTTTTATGTCTACCTACGCATGTAGAGGATATATTTCTATTTTGAAGGTGGAGTCGAATACAGTTGCATCATAATGCCCAACGCTACATTGGGTGTCGTGTTCTGGATAAGAACACTAATCTCTTCCAATTACATTACTCCCAGAAAATTCAACGGTTTGTAATTTGAAGTATTGAATTGCTTATAATTTGCTAACTCTCGAATAGCCAAACGACTTCGTACAACGTGTCTATAGATGATAAAATTCCATTATTTACCAAAAAGAAAACTTATATATCCGCTTGTCAAAATGATTTAGATCGTATTTCGGTTAGTTTAGAAGACCTTTAGTGACTCAATGAAGTTCCAAGTGATATTAATTTTCCTTAAAAAAACCCTTCTTTACATATTATGTAAAAATATTAACGTGTCAAGGACGAAATGAAGTTTGAAAAAGTGAACGGGCATGCAAAAAAGCGTTAATTCACTATTTTGGTCACTAGAGTTGTAGAGCATCAAATGAACCACCACGTTGGTATGTACATGTCGCGTTGGTCTAAAATTTTTGGTGATCGAATGATGATTTCATGAAAACAAGACAGTGGAACTTCGTCAACATCCTACTATTTATCACTAAAAACTGCATTTAAGGCAGAAAACAAAGTTGAGCGCCACATGGAAGTCTTCGACATGTAAGCTTAGGCATATCCTCGTACTTACAAAGACTTCAAGAAGCAAAATTGAGTGCTGAGAGAACATGAAACCAGAGAAATTTGCTTCTTGTAGGATAAAAGGTGTCACTACTTTCATTCTAACGTTACACAAGTTGCTGTCTTTAAATGGCAGATCCTGGCAAGAACATTGGCTACACGCAGTCACTACCTTCATCACAAAGTCTATTCGAGAACACGCCTGAATGTGAGATTTATTCGCACAGCCTCTGCCTTTGCACGTTTAGGCACCGAATGGAACCAATCTCGTTGTGTGTAGCCTCGCATCAGCAGCAGTGAGCCATGCTTTAACATAAATGAGTGCTGGTCCGGATGCTCAATCATCTTTGGTCGTTTGCTAGGACGTTCCCCTTCTCTATTTTTTCCTGTCGTAAACAAGAGAGTAAAATAGGAAAGCAACATACTAAGAATTAACCCGCCATGCTACCTAGGATAAAATCTTAAATCAGGTTAGTTCTCATGAAACATGCCCGTGATTCTCGTGTGAGTGAATCGTGAAAAATGAGGAAGTCTATTCAATCAATATAGCCAATAATGCATGTTTCAGGGACAAGGTGGATCGAGTGACAATCGAGGACCTTGCTATGACGTCAGGTTTAGCAAAAGGCTACCTTGGAATTTCTTACTCGGTTTCTTCTTCAGTAAAAACTCACGATCACATCCAAAGGAAACTGAGGCGATTTCTGGAGTCGGCCCGTAGAGCTTCTCATCATCGGAATGCCAACCAACACAGTCGTTGCCACCTTTATACCTATTTAACAGTAAGCTGTTGAAACTACTCCCGGGGAGAGCTTTGTGGACCTACATTAAGTAAAATTGAAATTAAGGTCAGCCACAGACATATTATTCAGCAGATATGGAAAGGTCCAAGAGGACTATTCTTACTGCGTCCAAAATGTCCTTGAGTGGAGGATAATCATCCCAAGAATACGCATGCGGCTTATATCCACTGTAAGCTACTCCTGGCAATCCTGCACTTGCAACATAACATGTGTCTCTAGGCTGTGAAGTGTACACATGCTGTTAGGCCCAACTAATCTGATAGCGCAAAATGGAATAAGCATGAAATACTGAGCCAGGAAAGAGAATAAAGTTGGACTTAGTAATACGAAATATAACGCAAAAAGATTGAATTTTGACATTTATCAGATATAACTATAAGCCAAAGCTTCGCAACACCCGGGTGGAAATGCAATATACATCAAGAGGATGAGCGTTAACATATTAATGAACTGCACAACAGAGTACTTTTTACAATTATGGACTCTTATAGTGCAATTTGCCTCTTCTTTAGTTCTTTTATCCAGAATTCAGATGGCTAGCTCTCTGACATTTTGCAACAACAATAGTTCGTTACTCTTGTTACATTAGACCTAAACCATGTAGGACTTCTATTCAAGCATCTAGGGAAAGTATAGAATGCACCATTGCATAGTGTATAGCGACCATTAGCGCCCACATTTTTATCAAAATATTTTCACCTTGTGGTTTTTCCTTTTTCTTATGTGCACCGTATTCGTTTATCCTAGTGCAGAGGTTCTCTATAATCTTCAACAGAAACTTCCAGCTGGGTGAGAGCTACTATCAGCAATCACACATAACTTGATTTATACCTGAGACTACACTACTCTTGATACTCTTCTCTGCAAAGCCAAGGATCAAAAGAAGCATTGCTGGGATTCATTAGTTACCAGTGTTTGTAGCGACGCCTTCAATCCATACGCACTATTTTTCACCTCTAATTGAACATCAAGCAATAGCATGTACACTGCCATCAGGGTTTACAAACGAAGAAGCCTAGCACCAACGTCAAGGTTCACCCTCTACACATATTTTACTTGTTTTGTCCCCTTCGAATTTTGGCCAATTTCTACTCAAACATTTAAACACTAAATTAAACGAACTCAACTACTAACTGCGGATTAAACGAGGAAAAAACAATGAATGAATGAATGAAGTTAATTCTTATGCCTTACAAACTTCATCATAGTAATTCGCATAAAGTCAAATGAGACACCAATTATGAAGTCGGAGGGGGGTAGTGAAAGACCTGGACATGGGATCTGCCGAAGACGCGAATAGTGGGTCTAGTCCAGGGAATGTGTTTGTTGAGGTAATCGAAGTACTTCCACGAATCCTCAAAGGGAAGAAACCGAGGGACGTGCACCACCTGGCTCTCATTTCCAAGATCCACCACCACCGTCCGCCCCTTGCCACCGTCACTTTGTTGGTGCTCCGCCGCTTCAGATGCCGCTCTAAACGCCAGGTTCATCCCCACCGCCACGCGCGACGAACAATGAAATTCTTGCAATATATGTTCTGCCGCCTTGAAATGTTTAAGCTCCCTTATTTAATTTAACGTTATAAAAGAACAACCTTTTTAGTTGCTGACATCCTTAAACAGCAAGTGATGGTGCAGAAATTGACACTTCGATGTGTGTGGTTGAACTTCTGTCACTAGTAATTACAGAGAATCGACAGGTCAATTCGTTTTTTTTTTTTTCCTCATAACGTTGCTCAACGGGATCGATAATGCAGTCTCCGAAGCTTCGTTCGATATAAATGGATCAAAAGCGTTATTGTAACGTTATGACACTTTAATGACGCTAAAAGCTTCCGATTGAATTGCCAAATTGAAATGAGCTCGATAATTCGTTGTGTGACGAGGCATAGAATTAGAGTCTCAAATCCAAACCCAGTTCCATGAAGAAATTTCCTTTATAAGTTGAGCCCAATTACCCAAAATTTGCAGTTTCGGATTACTCCGCCGCCACTAGAAGATCTGCCTCTCGGCCTGCCGGCGGCCACCTCTATCCAACGCTGGAGTCACCAATTTCTAACACATAAGGCAAACCATCAATGTACATTTTTTGTTCAGGATCACACTTTCAAAAATTATGTAGTACTGTGTCCCAATAATGGGATTATCATTGTTTCCAATTCCAGTTCTCAAAGAAGTGGAATCTCCATTTCCATTTGATAAGTAACAATTATTACCGAGTCCAATAGTTCCGCAAAGGTTAAGCTTGAACTCATTTCCCTGTATTGTTGCTACCATTTCGCAACAGGGAGTGGAATTAATTCACTAAAAGCATAAATAAGTGAATGGGGCTTTGTCAAACTCAAGAAAGTTCATTGAACAACCTGCGATACGATGCAAGATAAGTGACTAAATCACAACAACACCATCCCTACTTAGGGCATCGTAAGCACACTACTAAAATACCGCAAAACAACCTAAACTGCAGGTGTCTGGCATCTAGACACCCCTGCTAAACGAAAGCGAGTTGAATAATAGACTACAAACTTCTATCACATCTATCAGGCTGCTTCGGCACATTAGTTTTGCACATTCTGCGACCTTGAGGGAGCAACAGCATTGTTGGTTAATATGAGTTTTAGTTCTATATCCCCCGACTCCACTTCACAAAGCCTCAACCAAACATCCTGCACAACCTCACCATTAACCCAATCAATGGAGCTTTCCTCTGCTAGACAGTTGTCACTGTTCGGGGTGACCTTTCTTAATGTTGACCCATCTGTAGCAACCCCAATGATCTGTCCCAGTCTACCTGCAGTGACTAATGGCTGAAGACTGAGTTGAGCGTGCCCCATCTTGTCGTCGGCCTTGAAACGGTCTTTATCAAACACTTCCTGTTGGAGAAACAGTTTGATCAAATGCCAAATAATGAGACATCTGAAGTTCACCGTTCAAAGTTTAAATCAAGGGAATAGGCAGCTAGGAGGGGGAACGAATTAGCCCTCCAATAAGAGCAAATATTTAGTGTTAGATAGTTCATAACCCTCAACTCTCCCATGTGTGAGCAATCAAAATCATATCTCAAGTTAAAAAACATGCACTGTTTTTCAGGATGGAGTTCATGTAATAGTGAATATTCCTCATGCTAGTTTAGATCCGATTCTTGTAGAAACTTGCCTAAAGCTCAACACTGGCAATTAAGCAAAAGGATGAGAAGCAATGAGCCCAATACAAATCACAAACAAAATTTTAAGCAAACTTCCCAATCAAATCAAGACAGAAGAACATCGCAAAAGGCCATTGCTTATGCAAAGATGCAGCGAACCAAATGAACCATAAAGTGGTGAACCTCATAAAGCAAAGCTATTGATAGAGCTACGTAGAGAAACGGGAAAACCAAAATGCTCCAGACAATGCAATCTTTTTTAGTGAATGTCTTTGATAAACATGCATCAAATTGCCAGAGTTCATTCTCAAAAGTCAGTGCGATGAAAACTTGAAACTGGCGAAGCAATCACCATATGAAGAAACAACACTCAATCTTATCTAAAGATTGTACTAAAGCATCGAGTAAGAACTAGATAAGAAGCCTACCAGCTTTAGATTTCCAACAGGCTCGCTGAGAGGAAATGTCATTTCTTCATTCCAGACAGGATTGAGGCAACTGTTTATAACCTTGGTCTTTGCCCTCTGGCGCACGACATGGAAGTAAGTTACCAAAATGGTTGATAGAGAGTAAATCAATTCAACAAACCAATGCAGTACTAGGCAGGCTAGTGGAATATACACTAAACATCTTATACCAGTGTCAGATGCAAGTATAGTGCAATTAAGTGCCAAACATGGAAATAAGATTTTAAATAAAATAACAAACCCTGAGGGGAAGTCATAAATTCGTTAGGCAAAATGCAAATTATAAACCTGATCTCCCAGTTTGACAATGACATAAGGATCACTGCTCTTGAAGTCCCGTACAACCAACCTCTTCCCTTGAACAACAATCACTTTTAACATCCCAAACGGTTCTCCCATTATCTACTCCTATAATTGCACCAAACTTCAGAAAGAAGCCCTGAATATCATTCCATGGTGCAAACACGTCCAAAATTAATAAGATTGAAAAAGCCCATAAGAAAACAGCCTAACAATTGCCAACTAGAATAGTTCAACTAAATATTATCAACCTGATAGTCATTCACTTCTCCCAAAATCTAAAGAAAAAGGCATGTTTCTAATGCATAAAACAGCATAGAGAAAATAATAGAACCCCACTATCACGAATTCACCCCCCCCTCCAACAGCTTAGTGGCTTGCCATGAAAAGTGACAAAATTCGGCAAACCAGGATTGTAGCCAAAATTTCTTCAAAGGGCATGGCAAGATACTATAAGCTCTCAAGAATTTCTGTATGCACTCCTTTTGCAATCAGTTCATTCATTATAAGCTCAAAGCAATTAACAGATAGCAAATGAAGTAAATGAACTACACACTTGTGTGTAAAACCCTAGACCGGAACGGCAAAAGTGAAGTTGGGAAAATCTGATCGAACAAATACATACATAAATGCAGCTTAAATATCACACCGCGAAACTTACAAGGAATGGGTTTGAGGCCCTTTTCAGTACTAAGCTTTCTTGTTCTGGGTTTCTCTGTTTGGTCAGGGGAAAGAGATTCCAGGTGGTGGTGGGCCAAATGCTGCACTGCACTACCCTCCCTGTTCAATCTATAATGGACTAAATATTTGCTCAGTTGCAGCGACACTCTCCCTACCCCCTCAATAAAACAACCATTTAGCCCTTTCCTGCATTTTATAGGGAGACTGATCCCATGTATCATTTGAATCAGTCAGCCTTGCTAATGTTTTTGTACGGAGATTGATCTCGCGCAGCGTTAGAAAGAAAGAACGTATCTTTTTAAGCTAATCTTTAATCCTTTACGCTATATTGCGCGTGATTCAAATCACTCTGCTTTTAAAAAAAAAAACACATCATTTTTTCTCTTAAAAAATATGTCATTGGACGGTCTGTTCAAATTGACAAAATGTTCATCATCGTTCATTTAGTTCAAAATAGCGAATTTCCTTCTTATCGACCTTGTTGGAGGAAGTTAGCAAAGAGTAAGAATAAATAACAGTAGTTTTTATTAACTAATATGCAGATCACGTTCAAACACACGTTATTCTATCAGAGGACATACATATATGTTTTGACGTTTGTTTTTAAGAGCATTTTAACACCATGTTATTAGCGTTATCAAATTTCTGATTTTACTCTACATATTAAGCTCTAATTGCAGTTAAAAAAGTTTTATTCATAAATTAGTGAGAGTGTTTTGACCGGCACATAGGTGGTCAGCATGAGACCAGGTCATGCGATTGACTATTCCTTCAACTTTTTGGCCACGCGTCGGTCCACCATTATGATCCCCCCCCCCCCCCAACCCACCCACCCACACACCCACCCACGCACAAACATAAACCAGAGCAGAAGTGCCTTACTTTTTGTCCGAAATTATACCGAAAGTGGAGATTAGGCCTCTAGAATCTCTAGTTGAACTGGACTAATTCATTGAATTAGTCAAAGGAAAAAATTTTGTCTGCTGGAAAAATCTTCCTCGTACCCCTTATATAACGACAATCAATCGTCTTTAAATATTTCTAGTGATTTTTATTTAGTAATGCTAAAAAAATACTGTTAATTGTTGTTAAAAATGTTAAAAGAAAAGTCACGAAAAACATTTAGCAACTATTAATTATCACTATACACAGGGTTGGATGAAAATTCCTACAACCCGAGTAGGAGCCAAAGTTTGTTCTAGTCAAATTGCCGGATTCCAGGCTGCAAAAACAGTAAGTTTTATGGTAAAAGTACTTTCAGAAGTTTGAAATGTATTACATTTTCTTGCACGTAGGTAAAATCACTAAATCACTCGTGATTCTGCGAAGGCGTTAGTTCTTCTGATCTCTGCATCTGGGCAATCGTTGCAGTCTTTGATCAATCTATTGCTCATTTGGTCGTAAAAATTTGCTAGTAATAATGTATATAGAAGGTCAATAATGCGACCCGAGCTTGAACTAGAAAATATCACAAAGAAACTTTCAATAGCTTGTACCAGAAAGAAGTTAAGTTCTTGGGGGGAGGGAGGGAGGGACGGAGAGAACATAAGGCAAATTGTATCACTTTCATGGGTTGTTAATTTACAAATGAAGAAGCGTATGTAAGAAAACAGTAAACCCAAAAGCTGCACTAGAACGAGCATCTGCTAAATATAGCTAGCTGTACATGAGGCACATCACATGCATCAACAAATGAGCAGACTCTGTGTTGTAGCATTCCCTCCCATCGACCTATAACAGCTGCTTGTACATTCTGGCAAAAGTGTGGGAATGCTTATGCGAATTGATGATCTACGTACCACTTTTTGATGCGTTCTCCACCTTGAGGATTAACTTATTAACCTAACACTGTTACAGATGACATCATCATCTTCACCATCGGCTTGAGACGAGGCGCCTGGGATCACTCTTTGCAGCTATCTCAACTATTATGTCAGCATCATATGTTGTCCTCACTTCTAACCTATTTGCCTGCGGTAGATTTCACTGACCGACCCTTCCACGAGCTCTGCAAACAACGTAGTTTTGTTAGTGTTATGAATCCCAGCATGTATGCATGAGAAAAACTAATATGCTGAAAGCAAGGTTGAAGACAAGTACAAGTGGTTCGTCGTCAGAAATTTCTGCCTCTTCAGAGCCGGCAGAAGCTGAAGCTTTCCCATCAGATTTATCTGGGTCCGTAGAGTGACTCTCAGCATCATCTATTCGATGCCCTTGAGAGGGAGAGTTTTCTACTTCATCGGAATCATCCCTGGATACATCTGGCTGCCGTTTCTTTTCTGAATGAGATGTCTCTTCTTCATCAGAGGTACCCCTCGTATTCTCAGTTTGTCTCTTAAAATCAGGTGGCTCTTCTCTATCGCTTGAGCTACTCTCAGCATCGTCTGCCTGTTTCCCCAGCGAAACTGATTTCTCATCCTTGTCGGGTTCCTTGCCATTTGCTAAACTCCTGTCGCTCTTTTCCTCCTCTGAATTACCAGGGACAGACAAAATAGTGATCAGACATACACAGTTTTAAGTGGATTTGCATGTTGACATGAGCATCGTTGGTAAATGTGAGGGATTGAGGATGAATACAACAGAAACATTTAGATGTGAGGAATTGAGGATGAATACAAGGGAAACATTTACAATATCAGGGTTCCAGCCCAATAACTATAAATGTGTTATCTTTGAACATGTAGATGACTAGCCAAATATCAAAAGCTATAACCCTAGCCAAGTGATTCATAAATGTCTCTCCTCCTGTGTAGGAAAGCAATGAAGGAAGTACAGAGAAAAAAAACAATATTGTTTATTTTTGGAAGGAAAAAAAGACACTTCACCTGTGTCCAAATTATCAACTTTGGAGAACGTAGCAGGCTCAGAAGGGGATACAACAGGGCTATCTTCATTCTCAGCTCCACGAAATTCAGTAGAAAATTCTATCTTTGGTAAGTCCTTTTGCCTATGCTTCAAATTTTTTCTTGGAGTTCTTTTTCCTCTTGCTTTAGACGCTGGAGAGCTGTCATTTAGTAAATCTATACGTCAGTATGCATAGAGGAAATGAGTAAGAATCATTATTGGAGTGCAACGTCCTACTCACATCTCAGTGGATCTCTTCGTTTGCCTTGAATTACCCGAAGACTTCTTCTCAGGCGATCTGCAGAGAAAGTTAAAGGAGCTGAGAATTATAGAAAGAGGTACACATAAGCCGACTGCTTAGGACCTTTGCACAATAAGGTTGCTCCATCGAAGGTTTTCGACACAGTAAACTCCCGCCCATTTGTTATAAGGTGGTTAGCTATGAGCAATAGCTACCTAGTCTAAGATCAGAATGTCTAGAGTTACAACTGGAAGGACTATTACTATAGATGTGCCTTCAAAGAAAGTTGTTCCAAATGGAACATATATAGGCCAACATATTGAAGACGCACAGAACAGTGGATCTTGCGCGGTTCTTGGAAACAATTAATTTGAGCCCTAAAATTACGGTCGATTCTCAAGGAAAAGTCGCAAAAGTGCACATGGAAAGAAAGCAACAAGCAATGTTTACGAGGATCAATGTTACGACTGCTTCCTGATTTAGGTTCTCAGTAACCAGGGAAGTACGCCAGATCAGAATAATGCCGATTTTTCACAAAATGCAATTTTTGGAGGGACATGCAAGCATTTTGCACAAACTTCTAGTTTTAACTGCAGTTGTCTAAGTGTCCGCTCTTCTTCAGGTGGCAACTTTATCTGACTACTTCTCAAGGTACAAGGGTCTTAGTACTATCTAGGTGTGATGAACTCACAGCTTTGAGCAGATATCTCATCACCAACCATCAGAGATGAGCATTTAGTCCAACGGATGACCAAATGGCCACTACTTTATTCTGCTAATTGTTGACGACTATATTACAATTAAATTAGCCTGTGTGATGGTTCAGACGTGATCCCTTAAAGCATCCAGTTGAGTTAATCTTTATCTATGCTGTTGTTGATGATTCTTTCTTCCGCCAAAGACGCGCGCAGACACACACAGACATACACAAACCCTAAAAAGGATGGGAGAAAGGAAACAATAAACTGACCCACGGTGCAAGCAAGCCTGTGCACGTGGACATGATTCAAACAAAACCCTTTGCTCTCATATGAATTAGCAGGCAGTACTTACACTCCCTTAGGCGGCAGACTCTTTGACTTCTTCAACCTCTGCACATGGAATTATAAACACCGTCAGAAAGTAAGCCATGTGATATGCTCCTTTGGTAAAAGAGTCGAATAGTCCGACAAAAGGAACAAAAAGGGAAGATTTGACCTTTGCAGACTTGCGACCATTGTCAACGAGCACCCAGCGTTCCTTGTCTAAACGGAGCACTTCCACATCTCCATCCTCATAGAGTACCTATTAGCACAAGTTTAGTAAGTGAGGATTATGTAAGAGAATCATGCAAAAATATAGATATCATTCAACTGATTGCAAGTATCCAACCTAATAGATAAAAACAAAACTAAAACGGACAAGAGAAGTAGAGAACACAGCTTACCACATGTTTCTTCTTTTCATGGTCATAAGACTTCACGATGCCTTCATAAAACCTGCAAAGTTTTGGGCTCATACGGTTCAAGATAGCACTTATGCAGCGGCCTAACACATTACAAGATCTCCCTTTTTTTGGGTACAAACTCATTCCAAGTCCTCTTAGATTACCAGAAGAATGAATCATACCAGTACAAGGTCATCAATAGATACAATTTGTGCACATAGTTCACAGAGATGAGCATCTAGATTACGTATAGCTACTGCGCGAGACTTTTGGCCGAAAGAGTAGCAAAGGCCCCTTCCCCCACCCACAAGAAAAACAACAAACCGACGTGCCACACCAAAAAGAAAGAGAATGGAGAAAATAACAACTGTCAACAAAATTCACAAAAAGGGAGATAAGATAGTGTGGATATTTGCAAGAGGGTGGAGGTGACACCAACTAAGGAAAAGATCAGAGAACATCGCGTGAGATGGCTTTGTCAATTGATCATATGAAGGTAGACCGCTAGATGGAACAAGAATAACACGGGGAGACGTAGTAAGAAAAGACTTGATTCTTGGCAATTTATCAGAAAATATTTACTTGAATGGGGGAGAATGGAAAAAAAGGGTTCATGTAGCAGACCAACAAGGGTTGGACAGAGGCTTTGATGACGATGATGATACAAGAAACTTAGACCAGAATTATTTAATATGCTGAAAAAACGAGCATCAAAGAGAACAATGACAATGTTTCAAAATAGAGCTATACACATAACCATAAACACTATTCCCACTTTCAAAGCATGTTCATAAATTCATGAAAATCTGGCCATCAAACAATCACATACTCAGAGCATGAAGTTTTAACATCTAACCCGTGCGCAAACTGTCGATGCATACTACATATCTGAATGCAAACATGCGCATATAATCATAGGAAGGCCATGCCTAATGGCATCATTCGTAATTTTGTCTTGTTAATATGGCCAAAGCACTTACCGCTTGTCCATTGGCCACCAAACTTTTATTCTGCAGTCAATCAAGTCTGTTGTGCAACTTTCGTCATCCATTGTTGTGCACTGAAGAGGAAGTCAACAACAGTAAGTCCACAGATGGAATATGTTAAAAGTATTCCATTGTTATACCAATAATTTAAGTGAGCAAGATTATCACGAATGAACAGCATATATAATCTGCAAATTATGAAAGAATAGGTCGAGAGACTCGGTGGAGTTGACAGTTAAAATACTGCATGTACGTCTAGTAATATTGTCTTAGATAATAAAAAATATAAAATTTTAACCTGCATCTGCATTTTTTACATGCGTTCACAAGAAGTAGAGATATTTGACTATGAAAGCATTCATCCAATAATCTAATGGAACTTTTAGAACTGATTAAGAAGACGAGGATAAAGTTAGTGTCCCATTCTACGAGTCAACAACGAAGAAAGAATCACGGTTAGCCATAAACTGCTTAGTACCAGCTCGAAGTAGTTTGTGATACTCCAAAAATTCTTTGGAAGCATAGAGCTTCTTCCGCCAATGGTTTAGCCTCACAATTTGGTCATACAAATGGCACACGAAAACAAACCAGAAAGTTGATTAAATATTGCAATTATTTGAAAAAACTGACTATGCAAAGTCATAAATGAACGCAGAAAATTTAGCTTGGAAGCAATCATGTTTTAAGGCTTCAAGATTGATTCACTCACTACAAGTTGACTGGAATATGTGCTACAGATAGGCAGAAACAGTCAAAATTAGGGTAATCACCCTGGATCCAAGAATTTTGTAAAAGCGGGTCCTAGCAATGCATAATGCTTGACGTACTTTAAGCTTATTCTGCATTTAAGAAAGAGCTTAAACCAACTGACCTTTGCCAATCCTGCAATACTTCTTCGTTTCCGCTTCTTGAAAGATCCTGAGTTACTGTCAGTCTCTCTAAGCTTTTTAGGCTCCTGCAGGACAGACAGAACACACAAGAAATTAATAACTAGAGAAACATAACAAGAATATAGCTCTCAGATAAATATCGTCAACGCAAAAGGTTACCTTGGCATCATGGTCGTCAGTTTCTTCAACTTTATGTGACTTCCTATCAGAACTATTGCCTATATGTTTTGATGAAGACCGTGAATTCTTCCGCATGCATGACACCAACAAATCTGATTCTGCTGGTTCGATCATCTTTTCTCGCAAAGACGTTTTATCTTTTGAACTGATGTTAAGTTCCTCATCCATTTCAGTGGATTCATTTGAGGGCACTCCCTCCTGAGACAAGCTACTAACTGAAGGCAACATAGATCCCTTTAAAGAAGACCGGCGGCGTTTTGGTATAGGAACATTAGTTGTCTCACCAGCCTTTCTTTTCCCTCTTGGACCCTTTTGATCGTTTTTATTTTTTTCCGCAACGTACTCATGGCCGTTGTTTAACTCAAACTTGTTAGGTACGTCCAAATTATCTGAATTTATATCCCTCACCATCGTCAAGATATCAACATCGTTTTCATTTTTATCTCTAACTGGCACAGACTCGTTCTTTGCCGCTTGTCTTGCCTTGGCTCCCTTAGCTTTTAGACGTTTTAACATTTTACCCAAAGGCAACTCGTTCCCATCCGATTCACTGTCATCCAGAACCTCGTCCTCAGCAGTTTTTGTATGAACCTGGTGTAGTCAAAGAGCAGAAAAATCAATTAGTGAAATGCATAAAACGCAACAATGTAGCATCTGTATTACATTTTTCAAACCGTTCTTGAGTTCAAATACATACAGTTCCATCTGCCTCCAGTTTAAGTGACAGAAAGTGGGCTAAAACACTCTCATCAGCCAACCATGTCTGCCCTTCAGTGACCTGTTAATAAGATACTGATCAGAGTAACAGAGCTTAAAATTGATAAGATACTAAACTTTTAAAAATCAAATAAGGATTCAAAGCAAACAAAGAGTGAAGGCGAACAAGTATTTAAGAAAATAATCATGCTAACTGATTATACTAACAAGGGAAACTAAGCGGGATAAAATCTACATTATCCGCACATGTATTAGCAAAAACGAGTGTAGGAAGTAAGAAACTTTTCCTCCTTCTAGGCATTCAACCCTGCCATCAACAAAATAAAAAAGATAAACGAGTCTCGCGTAACTTACCAGACTGTCTTCCCCTTCTTTCTTCTCAAGAGGTCTATAGAGAACTGGGGGTAACACAGATGCAAAAGTTCCCGGAACATCGTCTTGGTTTTGGAATAAGTGCTTGGCAACTGACAGGCCAATATCACAGATCGCATATGAGTTCTGAAGAAATAATGTTACATCAGTGAACTTCAAGGAATCATAGCTTTTCTCACTGTTCTTATCGTTCTAAAATCACTTTTTATGTAATTCCCCACCGAATATACACACACACACACACACACACACACATATATATATACTTACCCGTTAATATATCGATCTATGAATATACATATTTACAAAGACATTGACAATAATCAATCATTACCTTCGACTTTTCAGTGTCTGTAACATCCTCCGAACGCTTGATAATTTGAAAAATAGAAATTATTGCAGAAGAACTCTCCTTACTGATGCTAATTTCTGACTTGTTATCTTCGTCCCTCTGCAGCAGCATTGAAAGAAACAAGTGCAATTGCCTGCAAAAGGCATACAAAATTCACTAATTTGATAACAAGGACCACTGAATGCCTTATTTATAGCAATACTAGGCTAGGCTTTGCAATTGTGCAACACGTACAATTCATTTTAAGGAATGCAAGCAAAACTCAAAATCAACATAATAAAATGACATCGTCTAACTCGAGAAATGCTGCTTATCCTTAGCCTCCCTTCACGCTAACAACGACCAAAATAAAGTTGGGTAAGTTACACTTGGCACCCCTGAGGTTTACCCTAAAATACACACGGCTACCCCTAACTTTTTTTATTACACTCCGCTCCACGAATCTCAAATTTCTTGACGGTGTTAACGGTTTGACGCATAATGTCTTTTTTGCCCTCATATATTACAAACCTTGTGAAGAGGTGGGCTTGCATTCCTTTGCTCCTGACCAGTTAAGCAAAGCTACTGCTTTTCCATAACGATTTTCATCAGAAAATTCAACTATCGTCATGAAGTCCCTTTCATACCCCTTCCTCTCAAAACTGTTGCTTTCATACTGCAGTTTTCTTCCACTATAAATTGTCATCTGAAGATAGATATATTAATGAGAACCGGAAGGGAAAAGAAGCATCACATGACCCTTATACAAGCTAATCTAAGTTAGACATGAATTTACTGGTTCAGGACAAAGTCGTACTTCTTCACTGTTAGTCTCCAATCTTCTTAACTGGCATTTTATTACTAATTTCTATACTTTAAGATGCCTTCTTCATGTGACTGGAAGTAATGCCTTTAAGCTAGATAACTTTCCATTTCTGATTTCAGTCATATAACAATAACCTATGGAAAAGCAGTAGCTTTGCATTCCTTTGCCCAATTGTCGGAATGATTCAAATGCCCGACGATGGTGGCTTGCATTCCTTTGCTCCTGACCAGTTTTAGAATTCCTAATCCATTCTGGCCTATTAATTGAATACTTCGAACTTGAAGAACTACTTTGCAACTATCTTAGAGCATTTCTTGTTTCCCGTCCTGGTAGAGGGCCGCTCTGAAGGGAATTTATCGTACTTGCTGCCAGCAAGCGGCTAACCCCTTGTGGTGGTGTTAAGTGAGACGAATCAACATGTGAAAATGTCAAACCCTGAGGCAAAGATGTGAACTGAACGTTCATGCTTCTGTGCGGTGGCATATAAGTGTTTTCGATTGACTGCCAGGTAGCATAAATTGTTCTAGCTGCTGCTGAACTAAAGCAGAATTCTTGCTTCTGACTGAATCAAGGTATGATGTGACCATGTTCATGTAGCTGCATACTTTATCATCGGGCATTTGAATCATTCCGACAATCGGGCAGAAGTTCTAGAAATCTGCAAGAACTTGTATATTTTCTCGACAAAGATTCTAGTATTCTGATATTTGTTGCTGTCTCGGCATTTGTTAGCTGAGTGAAAATCACCCCATCAATAAGGAAGATTGGATAAGAACAGATGGGGCAGGTCATGAACGGAGCTGGCAATGAAGTTAAAATCTGACCTGAAGGCACAACTCATTAGCCCTCTTATACAATTTAACCACATCAGATAAATACATATCCCTCAACAACTGGATCTGCAAAGAACAGTCAGGTTGAGGGAAAAAAATCACTAACTAAGTAATATTACTCCAAAGGTAGCACATTTTAAAAACCTATAGAACTCCAAAAAAAGCCTTTTAATGAAAGAGAGGAAGGAAGTAAGGAAGAAAGGGAAGGAAGATGGGTCTGCAGAGGTGAAAAGAAAGAAGAAGAAGAAGAAGAAACCCTAAAGGGCAAGGAGGGTTTTAGTCAAGAATGGGAGGGTAGTTTAGGTATGAAAAAAGCAAAAAATTGTGGGTCAGGGAATCTCCAAACTGAGTTAGGCAATCCGTCAGTTTAGTGTAGCTCCGTGAAATGAGGGTACAAACTACAAGGAGCGGAGTGTAATAAAAAAAGTTAGGGGTAGCCGTGTGTATTTTAGGGTAAACCTCAGGGGTGCCGAGTGTAATTTACCCAATAAAGTTTAAAAGGTTTCTTGCTTTTTATGAACCCAAAACTTTTAATTGGGAAATCAAGAGTTTCCTGTGCAGCTTATCTCATTGAAATTAGAACTATATTACCTACATCCTTAAGTAACCCCTCCATACGTAACGCCCACCATAAAAGAAGGATTGCTCATCAAACTTTCCCATAAGCTTCTTATAATTCCTAAGAGCATGGAAAGATGTGCCGCCTTCTCTCAATACCTCTCCATGCATCTTTTTTCGAAAATGACTTCCACAGACATTACAGTTGAAATGTCAAAAAGGAAGTACCCTCCTGGGGAGCATCAACCCATTGAGAAACCTAAAACAAGTTGATAGGTAAGTTCACCACTTGAGCAGACATCTTTAATCCAAAGTCCACATTATACGTGTAAGTGAACTTTGTTTTGTTGAGTAGCACGGTTTTAATAAAAACATGCAAAGGTACTGGAGGAAAGGATTGGCCTATTAACAGCAACACCATTGCATGCACCAGGCTTGCCTCCCTAGTTAAAGAGGTTCTGCATATATTTGACACCGTGTGCATGTCTGTGCGTGTGTCACAGTATGATATTGACATCCATATCCACAAATCACTGAAGAAAGCCATATTCATGCACTCATGGAGGCAGCTATCACAAAAATGGGAGATTTCGTAAAGCCGATGTAGATGAGAGCAAAGCAAGACAAGGTTTTGAGTTTAACTTATAATCCGTAAGTGAAGAGTGATAATTAGCGATGCTTCCTTTTTTCTTGCAGCTTCAATCTGTTGTAAATAACCATCATAGAAAATCATAATAGGAACCCAAATATACCTGTATATTGGTTCATATGCTTTGACATCCTTGCATTCATCCACATTAGGACATAAAGAATGATGAGCAAGAGCATGGACTAAATATGGGAGGATGCCCTCTGGATAAAACACTTGTGTATTTGGGTCACATTGCACAGAAAGTTGTCGTGCCTTTCCTTGCTGACACATCTGAACAATGTCACTTAAGTTTTGCTTGTCCTGCCAAATCAGAGGGGGTAGAAATACATGAACGTGTATAATATGCTTGGAAAGTCATAATGACGGGAGCAAGAAAAACAAGTAGTTCAACAGAACCACGATATCTACATCAGATTTGCCGTATCAAGTACCTCTTCATATTCTGGTTGCTGAGATCCTATCTCAAGTAAGAAGGCGCATGCATATTTGGGGTCCAAAAGCCGGTCCTTTATGTACTGATGAACTTTGCTCAGAAAAAGCTTCCTAACCTGAGGTAAACTGACCTACACACCCCAATGGGAAAAGAATAAGTTGTCACAGGGGGGAGAAAACACAGAAGAATTATTTGTTTCCCAATCTGAATCAACAAAAACTTAAGATACATTCTCTACAATAATCTTTTGCATGTGAGTATTAACCTCTAAAGTTCTCAATGTTAGGTGAAAGATATCAATGGGAATCTTATGATCCCAGTGCTTTGATAGACGAAGAACAGCCTTTGCTGCAGAAAGTCTCAAATGGGCCTTATCAACTGAACTGCAAAATGGCAAGAGAAACCCGCATGTAATATCAAAGCCTCTTAAAAGGAGGAAAAAAAAGGAGGACGTATAA
The DNA here is from genome assembly GCA_033065855.1 of Escallonia rubra. Taxonomy (NCBI): domain Eukaryota; kingdom Viridiplantae; phylum Streptophyta; class Magnoliopsida; order Escalloniales; family Escalloniaceae; genus Escallonia; species Escallonia rubra. Next base: position 105,467 of record JAVXUO010001251.1, on the reverse strand, counting down.
AATCAAGTTAGAACAGCCTAAATATTGCCCGTGTTAAGAAAATTACCTCGACCGTATATCCTTTGAAACTTCACCGAAAATAAGCAAACTTTTAAGAATTTCCAACAATTTATCAATCCCAAGACGAAGATGAGAATCTTTGACAGGCAAATAGCTTTTAACCAACGTTTTGATGCCAAAGATCTGTAGAGCAAAAATCAATTTTCATTTTCCAACACATATGGAGCTTGGCATCAAAAGACTGAACAGAATTATCCCCATAATTACCTTCAGCGAACAAAGTTCGCTTCTCTCATCCCAAGATTCTTTTGCACCATCTTCCTCTTTCTGAAACAGAAAGAGTGCCTTAAATGCGACATCATAAGGACCAAACAGTGAGAGTCCACTTATGAGAACTGATTTTGGAAGGCATACCTGACTACACTCTAAAATGTTTCTCTTAATGAAATCTTCAATTTCACTCTCTCTGGTTTCAAAGACTGGCATAGCAGTCTGCGCAATACACCCCAGAGATTGTAGTACAGCAGGCAAATGTGTTCTCTCCTCTAGCATATCGACAAGCCTCTGCACATTGCCACGAACATCATATCACGAATAATATTTCTATTGGTCCATCAGAAGCCACGTGGGCTGGCCTACACCACTGAACTGTCAAGCTGGTCTCTTATCAAAAAAGATATGGCCGTTTAAGAAACATGCATCATCATTGCAACTGAGGAAGTTCTGGGGGATACCTTGTAAAGAACTGACAGTGACATAAGCCCATCATCCTTTGTTATTGCTGCTAAGGCATGTACAGCGTACTTGGCCTGCCTTCGACTACCCTCTAAGCATATCCTTTCCAATATAAGATCTAAGGACCTGCAAATAAACCCCATATGGCTGAAAAACTTTCGGGAAGTGAACTTTGCAAGAGAAAATAAAGTTACAAAATGAGGATTGAAACCTAGACGAAACTCCCAGTTGCTCCCGAATTGTTCCCCCTGCCTTTGCTAGGATATGCAATACGCCTTCTTTTATCACCTCATTGTCATCCTCAAGAAGATGGACCAAATCTTCTTCTATCCCACTAAGCAGCGAAGGACTGAAGGATGCAAGAATCTGATATTTCATCGCACAAACATGTAAAACAATAATAACGTATCGAGTTATGTTCATAACAAAAAACCAAGGAAGTCCAATACCATCATAATTCACAAACACAACTTAGTCAAGGATATCTTAGTCCACAAAATTATTTTTTTCTTCCGGTGGCATTGACAATGGATGGACGGCTATCAACTGATAAGTACTGTACTTTCGCAATGGCAAAAAGTTGTAAGCATTCCATTGCTTACGGTGCTTGTTCGCAAATAGATAGCATCTGCTACAAACCTACTTTTTGATTGTGAATGAATTTATTAGTTTAACTGGACAATAGCTTTCAGTGGTATCAAATGCTAGATTTGACAGTAGAAGCTCACAGAATCTTTTAAGTCTAAAATTTATCAGCATCAATCGAGCTTAGTTCTATTGCAGGCTAGCAACATATGGAAAGGTGCTTGTTTATATAAATTACGTGAGTACAATGAAGCTTACCATGACAGTAATACACCATTAAGCTAAAAAATTGTCCAAAAGAAGAATAGAAAGTTAATGCTATACCACTAGTATATTCATGCAGGACAGAGTAAACTGTGTACTTTCAGCAGATTTCTGCACATTGGTCTCAAGAAGAATCTCTTTCACATGATCCTTGTCAAATAGTAAATACGAGCATTTGATAGAGAAAGCGCTAAGAAACTCATAGAGTCGATGCTTCTCCCCAAGGATCCTAAGTAGATCGTCCTGGCAAAAGGAAAAAACTGATTAAGAATCACCCCGGAGACTACTGGAAACTGAGGATCTTATGACTGCAGCTGAGGTCTACTTACACGATAACTACAAGCTTGAAGAGAGCTAGTGTTTGGATCAAGTAGAGAAGTCAAGATCTTCCAGACATTAGCATCTTTTAATTGATCAAGAATCTGAAAGTTCTCCTCAGCTTTTGCAGGGTCCGCAAAACAACGAGACATAACCCGGAAGCAAAACATCACTCTTTTTTGGAGCTCGGAAGCATCACTCTCCTGCAATTAGACAAGAGATGGTATAACTTTTGAGCAATTGCCTTTCTTCCCGTCTCAGCTAGCAATTTGGAAGTTCAAGAATTACGGACCTGATACATTTGTCTAAGAGAAAGATACCTCTGCATCTCTTGTTGTAACCTGCAATTCAAGTAAAAATTCTCCTCAAAATTACTGCAAAGATACATCGACTGCAGACTATAAAATCGAGAAATTTCAGAAAACAGAACTGGAAAAGACTTGATGTCACCTTTGCTTCTGTTCCAGTATCTTCTGAAGAGCCTTGACCTCAACTTTGTCGAATCCCGAAAAAATTCTAACCCAACTTCCAACCTTATCCTTAACGGAAAATTCAGTTGGGAACATAGAGTTGCACAAAGTGGGTTCAATCGTGTCTGATCTGCAAAATACCAGAAGCGTTCATTGACATCGTTATCTATTCTCAATTTGTGAGAGACTCCCTGCCAATCACGGAGTAGCTTGTCATGAATAAAAAGGATCTGCTTACGACAGTTACAACAGATCCTTATCTATGGAAATCCTCTGTTTAGGTTTAGTTTGTTTCACAACCGTGTTGCATTCTTCTTGCTTAAATCTATTATATCCTGTTCTGAAGCCAATCACTTGGGGATAAAATCTCTTTGACTTAAACCTTTAGAGTTCATTGGTTTCCCATAACACAAGCAAATGATAGAACAATTAGAGATAACTTACCTGAAATCTTTGTCATAAAAGCATCTTATTATCTTCCCAGGAATCCAATCATACTCATCACTCTTAGTCGAAAAATCAGCCCGCTTCGAGCAGTAAGTCCTGTATATGTCCGCTAGCCTCTCAATAGTATACTTTTTCACAAGAAGCTGGAACAGAGAAAAGCCAATGAACGGAAAAGTTAGTAAAAAAAACATCCGCCCAGTAAAAATACATGTACAGAAAAAGTGGACTTATGTATAAGCATACAGATTTGTCTCGAAGGCGCTCTGCAACAAGCTTTACAGTCTCAACCGGAACAGAAGAAATTGCACGACATGCCACATCAGAAACTACAGCAACAACTTGCTTACGGACATTTTCGTCGTAGTCCAATAGCCGGTCACATAATGCAGCTAAGAAACGGTCATGCAGAATTCCAGATCATATTAGGAAAGATGTAAAATGCATATAACTATGTTAAGCATGTCCAAGAATTCTTACAGATAATTTGAGGAGCTTCAGCTCTGAAAGGATTTTCCATGAGACAAATCTTGACATGTTCAAGGACAGACATCCGAACCTCGACTACTCTATCAGTCAACCTCTTCAAAAACTCCAAAAAGATCGGTTGAAATATTTCACCCATGGCAGAACCTGGGAGCGCAAAAAGATCCCCAACTAGTCTCACCGCTTTCAAGCGAGTTTCTAGTTTATCACTCTGTGAAGTCAAACTTTAAAAGTAAGACATTGTTCATCAAATATACAGTACAACAGTTATCTAAGTATATTAGTAGAACTAGTTCGGCTGGTTTAAGTATGATTAACGTTATATGGAATCCCTTCCAAGTGCATTCAAGTACCCACGTTTGACATTGGATATGCGACAAGGGCATGGGATGTGTTTCTTGGAGTAGGATTACCACTAAAACGCATACTAGAACTGTAGAAATGTTATAAGTGCTCTAATGCAAGTCTGCAAGTATAGTTTCTCGTTGAACTGTTCGATGTTCCAAATGCATAAAGTACCCATCTTTCACGCTTCACACTCGACAAGGTTATGGAATATGTGTCCAACAATAGATTAAGCACTAGCACGAAGCTAGAACTGAACTTCTTACAAATTTGCAAAGGAAAATCTATAACAAATTCCTTCTGTTTGTAATTGGTTTAAAGAAGACTCCAAGTTTGGGTGTTGTATGTTAAATAAAACACCATTCTTCCCTAGCACACGAAGAAGATGATGAGAAATCTCAATAATTTGCCGTGTCCGGTGTCCTTGGAATTTGAAAAGAGAGACACCGGCAATCCAACTTTGGGACTAGTCAGAAATGAATGAATGTGTCCTGTGTCCTTGGAATTTGAAATGAGAGTAACTGGCAATCCAACTTTGGGACTAGTCAGAAATGAATGAACCGACGGTGTTAATACTGAAGTATGAAATGGTTTGACCATCAACTCTTCCCTCACGTACAAAGCCCTACTTTGTCTCTGCCATATTCCCCACAAGAAAGAGGGGGGGGGGGGGAGAAATGACTGAAAACTTGGTATAACAAACTCAATGTGGATGATAACTTGCAATGCAGTAAGTTTACAAACCAAAATTAGTCATCCTTCGCATGATTTTTCATGCCACATTAAGTGACAAGAGTAAATGGAACAGACGTTCCGCATAAAATTATGCACCAAGTGGACGAAAATAAAGTGAGCAACTGAAGCAATGATTACCAATAGCTCTCCAGTTAGGTATGGTATAACTCCTGATAGGACCTCAGGAGCACAGCTATATATATCGTAGATAATGTCATGGTAGTCAATGTGAGAGTTGAAGGACCCGCTGTCTCCAGAAATTGATGATATAAGGAACTGCTTTATGCCAGGTTCAAGTTTCCCAGAACATTGCCGTATAACGTTCATAGCAAGTTTCCTTGCAGCCATCTTGATATCCTAGCATTCAAGCTCCATTAAATCAACTCTTTGCAGAAGCGGTACTCTAATAAACTCAAATGGTTAAAACAGCAATTTATGTCATCAATAGTATTTTTATTTATAGAAAAAGTCCCGCGTGAAGTAGAGCTTACCTTTTTATTTCGACCTAAAACAGACAGTAAAACAATTAGAAGATCCTCGTGCACATCCTCACTCTCTTCTAAAAGGACAACCATGATTGTTTCCATAGATGCTAGAACAGCTTCTGAATGTTCATCACTGCATGTGCAAATTAGCATACAACAGTTACTACGTCATGACAACAAAGCCAGTCAAATATTTATCAACACGTAATTTGCTACAAGAGACAACTGCCATTTACTTCAACCAAAATAAAATACCAATGATTGAGATAATCATTGACTTCCATGTAAAGCCTGCCCTTGTACGAGTAGGAACCCTTACCCACCCTTCACTCCCCTCTCCCTCTCTACAAGTTGAGCTTGAACTTTTAAATACAGAAAGTATAGATGCTCTCTTCCATCAGAGAGTAAACAAGATAAGACCATCATAATTTGGATGAGTCAAGTGGAATGACTGATGGAGCAAAATAACATTTAAATCTTAAATAGAGGAAAGTTTTTAAACATACAGGTATGTTCCTCTTAAACAGAAGTGTGTGAAAGGGATAACCTACAGGGATCAAAATTGCCGGCGGAACGGACATTGATGGTCGGACCCCTCTAGTTGCATTCTATATTTATATTCAAAATACAGCCTTAGTGACTCTTCGATGCAGCGGGGACGAAACGACGAGATAGGACTTGGCTACAAAGTTAAGGTGATTGCTAGCTAAAGCACTGGTTCTATTTTAGGAAGCACGAAAACCAATCTGCAAGAGCCTCCCCACTCTTCCCGGTCAACCGACATAGGTAATCAACCCAAAGCAGGGCCCCAGTTGGTAGAAAAAAAAACCACAACCCCTTGGGGATAGTGGGCCAAGCCTTGCCAGCCAGTAATAGGTGTCAAGTGGAAATGCAGTGATGTATGCAGCTGAGGCATCCTGGTGGCATATCGACACGTCACTATTGTTACGCCGAACACCAGGCCGTGAGGCTTTCCCAGGGATGTTTTCTATTTACATTCCCGGAGATATTAAGCATACATGAGAGTAAACTCACCTTAAAATGGTCAATCTATAGGCCAGTTCCCCCCCCCCCAAACACACATACCAAAAAAAACCCTCCTTTGTTTCGCCTACTTCTAGACATAGGTGACGGGCGTATAAAGAATTTTAACCCATATCAGGAGTATAATGCCCAGCATTTCAATATGCAAGCCATGGGCCTCTCTGCCTTCTGCTAATTGGGCTTTCACCTGGATTCTTTAAACATGGATTATCAGGATAAATCTATGTTACATGATGATACACAAATAAGGTGGTCCAACTGGACAACTCGTCCCTCAATACTAATGCAAAAAAATTTAATGGAAAATACGCACCTGGCCACAGCAAAAAACGTGCTGAACATTTCATTCACTAGATCATCACACTCGAGATCCAGCATCACAACACAGGACCTATATCTTGCCAGAGTCTCCAAGATGAGAACTCTCCTCCCAAAAGAAGGACCACTAGTATCACTTAGCCCAGTAAACATGCTTACAATCAAACGAAAGATGTCCTGAAACATTTCCAACTACATTTTGTGACCTAGAACCAAAAAACTTCAACAAAAAGCAAACCTTTGAAATCAACAAACAAGTGTACCTTTAAAATTTCATCACTATAAGGAGCTTCAGGTGCAGTAACTCTAGTTATCTCACAGATACAGGTAGCGACAAGAAGCTTAACCTCTCTATCCTGATGCTTTAGCAGTTCTGGCTTTACAATTGCATTTAGAAAAGGCTGCATGGACTCCAACACTGATTTTTGGGGTGTTTGATCCAACTCAGAAAGAGACGTTGCAGCTTGCTGTAAGTCAAAGAAAACCAATTGGGCATTCCAGTTGAGCAACGGGTCAAGAAATAAGAGATTGAGTCCCACCCCTCAAGGGTGCATTCTATTAAATGTTACTAAACAAAGAAAGAGCATTCAAGAAACTAAGACAGCATGAAGTTGATACAGAACGTAACAAATAACAAACCATGGTTTGACACTTGGCTAGTGCCCTGGCTGGAAAGCAGAAGTATTCTTTTTTTCCCTAGTATTCGTATATGTTGTGTGTGTGTGATCAGTTGTCTACGTAAGGATATAATGTCAACCCTTTCATCATGGTCTGATATCCCAATAAATATGGTTGCGCTGCTGCTCTATGATGATTCAGCCTTGACATTTCACTACTATCCGGAGAGCTACAGAGGGACTAATCTAAAGGGCTACTTCTTTCTCACTCGTTGAGTCTCTTGTAAATCTTTCCTTTCTTCAATTTTTTCTTTACATGGGGGGGGTGGATAGGAGTATAAAAAATGGACCCAGAGATGCAACCAGGATAAATGGAAGTGGCAACATAATAAAAAAAAAGACAAAAACAAGTTGTTTTCCACGGATGTGATTACAGTAGGCCCTCTGCTCGATAGAAACATGCAGTTTTGGGACTTATTGCACTTGATAAATACCACTCCTTAAGCTCACAAAGAATAAGTCACAGTTTTCTTTGATCCTGCATGCTGGGTAGTCTAACGGTGTTATTGTTAGGGCAAGGCGTGAGTGATGTTACCTCCACGAAAGAGTAGAATCCATTGAAAGAATTGATTAGTGCTTTTTGACATGGCGAAGGAGTACGAAGAAAGTGGTCATTTGTTTCTTGACCTTTTCTTGGTTTTTGTATGCTGAGTGTGGCTAAACATAGCAAAGTGGCCTGAATTGATTGGCAGCGCACCAAATAGTAAATAAGCATTAGCAGAATGTCGCGGCTTATTGATGGCACAGCATTCTGGAGCATCATGGCCCAATGTGTTACAAGAAGCTGAGACTCCTAATACTGGAGGAAAAAATAGTGATGGAGAGCGACTTGGGTTCCTATTCTTTAAGCAATGTCAGCAAGTTGGTGTACTGAGGGGCTTCCATTTAGAACTAACCCGAATGCATGAGATTTGCTCTTGTATTTGAATTGATGACTCTCTATGATGGATGTCGGCATGTGCTCCGTCAAACCAAGTAAAATACTTTATCTTTCCTTCCATGCTCTAATCGCCTCAAGTGTTTCTTGAACAGACTATTCAGGCGTGAACAATATAGTACCAACCCTCAGAAGTTCAGTCAATGCCATAAACATATACCCACGTGATAACACTACTTAAAACAAATGCCCTAAACCACTAGGATCTCCATATGCTTCACATGTTCCTCTCTAACAATGACAGAGTATGATGCAGACAAAACCCTAACTGAACCAAAATTGCACGCATGCTTTCCACCAAACTCAATAATTTGAGCCACAAAGACTAAGCAATGAATAAAAAATTGAGCTAGAAAGACTAAGCACTGAATAAAAATTTGAACTTTGACGCAACAACAGTAATTCAAGTTGAGATTTCAACACTGAGTACGTAAAAAAAACCCTAATTCCGCCCAATTTCCACATGCTTCACATCAAAACTCACAAATTCACGCCAAAACACTGGTAATACAGCCACAAACAAATCACCGAACCAGTAATATCAATATAAATAACACGAAACAAGCGCGAAAGATATAGTTTCAAGCTGAAAATTTTGCAATTAGAGAGGAATTGGAGTGACCTTTAAGAGCTTGACGAGGGCGTCCTTGGTGGGTGGTAGGGTCTCGAGCTTGGATCCGACCTCCTTGAGCTGCTGCTGCAGCTTTTGAGTAGCCATGGGGCTCGTCAATTCCGAATTCAGGGGCTCTACATAAACAAACACGAACACACACACCCGCACGAGCTGTGTGTGTGTGTTTTTATTACAGGGGAAATCTGGTGTTCCGTGTCGAGCGGAAAATAAGGGAGGGGCGAGCTGAGGTGAGGTGAGGTGAGCTGAAGCTGTGTGTGTAACGAGGTGGGGTGTGAAATTACTTCTCTTGACTTTAGTTTGGGAGCTATTTATCCCCCCAAGTGTGGACGGTTTTGTAATGGCGCTCCTGTAGTTTAGCTTAATTACATATCTCACCCCAAAAGTTCTGCATTTTTGTTGAGGGGTCTGAATATGCACCCGTGGATATTTTTTGTTTTAAAGATTAATGTCGTCACTCCCAAATTTAGGTCAGACCTATTGTAGAATTATCAGATCGGAGTTTGAGCTTGATTGTAGAAGACCGTAACTATGTGCGAATATTCATTATAACACGAATGGAATTTTGAAATTCTCGCTTGGAAAAGCAAATTCTGGTAGAAGGTGAAGTTGGAGGAGAGTTTCGTGTCATATTTATTATGTTCTATTTTTGTTGTAGTTGCTTCATGTAATAAATAACCGTCAAAAGGAAATTGGGGTGTGATTTTCTCGATTTTACTATTTGAATTATTGGTGGTTGGTACCTCAATATAAAAATACAAGTTAGATGATTGCATAGCTGAAAAAATGTTATGCAAATGTAGGAAATCACTAAATTGGGTACGGGCTTCATATGACAAGCAAATGTTGTTTAGGTACCGTTTTCAACACTTTTTTTTTTTTTGTATTACTATATTTACTTCATAATTATAATCTGTTTGATTCAGGGGAGAATTTTATTTTAGAATGAAAGATTTAAACATATTGCATTAAATTCAAGTAGTTGTTATGAATACATCAAATGATAGCGTTATAAAGTTTACGAGAAAATGACGGGAAGAGAAGTATTGAATCTAATAAAATATTCATAATGAATGGACGAATGAAAAAATATTACAATATGATATGAAATAATTTGACCTAAAAATTTTCAAAAATTGCAAAAATGGCTATCCAAACACGGCCTAAGGGAACACCAAAACCCTTAGGACAGCTAACCGCGAAAAATCTCTCAGCCTCCGCGAAAATGCAACCGACGGAGGAGGAGCGCGACCAAACTGACCACACCGCCGCCGTCAGCCACCCAAACGCCGAGGCGCCTCCTCCTCCGAGCCCCTCCCAACCACTCTCAAAGAACGCACAGAAGAAGCTCCTGAAGCAGCAAAAGTTCGAGGCCAAGAAGGCCGAGAAGAAAGCCGCCGAGAAGCTACACAAGAAACTCGAAGCCGAGCGAAAGCGGAAGGAATGGGACGAGAAACTCGCGAGTTTATCGGAGGAGGAGAAGTCAAAGCTGATAGAGTCGAGGAGGGGAATGAGGAAGGACAGGATGGAGAAGCGGTCGAAGGAGAGAGAGATGAAGATCGAGCGGCTCGCACGAGCGAAGGAGAGCGGACAGAATGTCGTCATTGACCTCGAATTCGCCGATCTCATGGCGGCAAATGAGATTCACAGCCTCGTTCAGCAGGTCAAAATGCCGTTTGTTTTTTTTTTTGTTTTCTTTGCTTGGTTGCTTGCCCTAATTTTCTGTTTTGGTGTCTCTGTTGATGATTTGGCGCTTTTGTTACGGTTAATTGGCGGTAAATGACACATTTTTCCTGTTTTTACGTACTGAAACGAAGCAATTTTGGCTGCGTGGATTGCGGTAGATGGCTCTTTTAGGAAATAATGGCTTGATATTAAGCATGAATGGTGAATTAGCTTGTTTCTTTTTTACGACTACCATCACCATTGTTTACAATTACCGTAGTTACGGAGAGTGGCGAGTAGAGGATCATTTTAGCGTTGAAGGTGAGAATTGAAGTTTCAAGCTTGGGGCTTTCCTGAATTAAGTGGGAAATAGTTGGAATTTCAATGTGGTTATAAATGGAAAATATGTTGAACATGCATGAGAAACTTTTAGAGATCAAACCATGTTTCTGTAAGAGACAACATTGTTGTGATTTTTTTTGTTCGTTGAGAATGTTATGTTGTTTCGGCATATTTGGATGACTTGCGAATTGAGATTATTTTTAGCATATGCGGGCTTAATGTTAAATTCGTGGAGTGATTGGTGATTTTGCCTATTCCACCGAGGCAGGTGATGGAATCGCTGATTGCTCCGGTGGTATAGGATCAGCTTACACGCAGTAGAGAGCAGCACACTCTGCTACCATCATGGAGAGAGGAGGATCGATGACACATTCGAGGTTTTGCGTCTTGGCCTTACAGTACAGTGTTTGAACATGACAATTGACAATCCAAGAGCACAACTACCACCTAGTAACATTCGTTCCACACAATAGCTCTAGACAGATGAGGTGACTTAAGATATTTCTGATTTCAAGTTCCACCAGTTTTTTTTTTTTTTTTTGCTGGTAGCAGATTTCTTTAGTTGCAGTGAATCTGTAGATTCAAAGATTTTTAGTGAGTTGTCGCTAATGGACACGGTATATGTTGGAACTCATAGTGAGTCATGATGCATTATGAACAGCTAGATTTCTTTTTCATCTGTAGTTGTTTAACGCATTGAACATTTCCGTGTTTATTTCTTCTAGCATGTACAGCAGCAAATGTAATGTTTTCCGGCTCGGGAGTCTTAGTGTGCATTGAAGATGTCATCTTTATGCATGTCGAATAGGTGGGCAATAAGAAGTTGGGGTGGACAAGATTAGCACGTTTCAAAGTTGGGAATGGCTTGATCATTAGGTAGCATAAAAAACGTGTTTTGTTAGAGGAGAGTGTAAGAAAAACAATTAATATTACCGAGTGAGCTAACTACTTTGGACTATGGTTCGTGCACTGGTTTCTCTGTTTGTTTGCGGTGATCTGTAGCTTTTCCCTGGTTTTATGCTATTAATAGACTGACTTTTTGTAAACTACGAATGGCTTGTTTAGTAGCGCATGTATTCAGATTGATGGTTGATAGTGGTACCATAAGATCCTTTTTCACATTTCTTTTGTGTTGCAACTTGCAAGTAACCAGTAACCATCTTTGCATTACCTTGATTTCTTTGTGTGCCACATATGCAGATTATGTATTGTTATGCTGTAAATGGGAGATGTGCGGCCCCTGCCCATCTGTGGTTAGCTGGCTACCAGGGGGAAATGGAGAGCCAGCTGCAAAGGCTCCCAGGGTTTGATAAGTGGATAATCGAGAAGGATAAGCGACCATATATCGAAACGTTTCAAGATCGAAAGGAACATCTGGTATACCTCACAGCTGATTCAGAAACTATAGTGGATGAACTTGATCCAAAGAAAATATATATTGTTGGTGGGTTAGTGGACCGGAATCGGTGGAAGGGGATAACCATGAAGAAAGCGGAAGAGCAAATGATTCAAACAGCAAAACTCCCGATAGGAAACTTCCTGAAGATGTCTAGCTCTCAGGTACGGTCGGCTTTGCTATTTGCCCCCACTTTTGCCCATCCCGGCTCATTTCATTTTTCTCTTGGAAGTTATCTCGACAACCTTGCTTGTTGTTACCTACATAGTTTTCTGAGATTCAAGCATTTGTTGCCCTATGCAATTAGCTTCTTATTTGTTGGCATATTTGATGCAGTTCCTGAACCATGACTAGCACTCCATGTCACGTTATAACTTCTTTACTGTGGTTAGTTTGTCGAGAATGATAAATTGTCGTGCATTAAACCGAGGAAGTTAGTATGTGACACAAAATTTTCAGATCACATATCACCTGCCCATTTGGGCGAAATAGGAACAATTGGCCAGACCTCCAGTTAGATTTATTTGAGTCGTGGAGAAATGCTTGTCTACATTTATCTATTGCCATGCATGAAAAATCCCCTAGTGGAAACCTAATAGGATTTGCTTCATTTTATTTTTTTTATAATCTGAATAGTATCCATTTGTTGACCTGAGTGCAGGTCCTCACAGTGAATCAAGTCGTAGAGATATTGCTCAAGTTCTTGGAAACTAGAGATTGGAAATCTTCGTTCTTTGATGTGATTCCTCAGAGGAAAAGATTTGAAGCTGATTCAGAAAAATGTGAGGGTGAAACCGAAGGGGAAGAAAATGAGAAGCACGATAATAATGACGTAAAAAAGCAGTGCACTGGAACTAAAGAAGTCTGAGATTTACTCTGTTGCGAGGCAAAATTTTTGTGTGCCCCTCCCGTCTCATGTGCTGGTAGAAGTACGTTAACCATAAGTGCATCCTACTTCAGTCACAACAGAAGTTTTCTTTGGTGTCACTCTTACTTTTCGAAGTTCTTGATTGGGAAAGGCTAGCCTGGGCTGTAACAGCCCCTTTTAGTTCAGAAAGCACATTGCCTAGAGAGCTACATAATTCTGGAGATTGATAATATATATATATGAGAGAGACGACGTCAAATAGAAATATCAGCCTGGGAATGCCACTTTTTCGCCAGAGTTTCATTATATGCATAGGGCAAGGTCCGTAGTCCTACTTTGCTTGTAAGAAAATGGGCACATTTTTTTTCAAATTAAGGTAGCGTTTGAAATCTATTCTGTTTTCAGTTTTTTCTTCAGTTTTGTAAACTGGAGGAAAAAAACGCGTTTGACACACAGTTTTCGTTTTTTTTTTTTTAAAATCAGTTTTTAAACTAGCGTTGTTTTTTAAACCTCTCATTCTGGAGTTTTGGGTTTTTAATTTTGGTTTTTGTTTTGATGCCACCAGTCGGCACTGTCGCTGTCCACTGCCACCCACCTGCACCGCCGGCCACTACTGCCACCGCAACCACTATAAAAAACTCAAAATAAAAATTGGGTAATCAAACACTCATTTGTTTTTGTAAAAAAATAAAAATTAAACTAACTTTGATTTTTGATTTTTGATTTTTGATTTTTGATTTTTGTTTTTTTAGAAACAGAAAATCAAAATTGGAAATGATTTCAAACAGACCAGTGCACAATTTACATATATGTAGCAGTGACTTATTTTTCTTAGTCGGTAGAAAAAAAAATTCGCCAACCAAGGTAGGTCGACGATTTTTCGTGGTGTCGCAATGTTATGTTTTACCAACTGAGTAGATTGTACATGTAAAAATGGTGAATACTTACTCTCAAAAGGCATGTCGCCTCAAACATAGTTTTGAGTGAAAATCAGGAAAGGAAACACAATATGATCTGCAACTGCAAAGAAAGGCCTTTTCAAAGTTCCAAGAAAGTAATCACAACTCAAAAGCAAAGCAAAGTAGCGGAGATTAAACTGTTTTACATCACAGAGTAGCAGCGAAACAGTGTTCCTTCAGAATGTCTCGCATCAGAAAGCCTACCTTACTCTTTGCACTGGGTATCAACCGTAGCCACTGCAGCTCCCGACGGACCGGCACTGGGAACTGCATCCTTCAAGAAACCATTCACACCCACGGCTCCGAAAAAGCCGTTGTGGTGATGAGCCACCATGTGAAAAGGCGGTGCAAACGCAGTGAACCCCATTGCACCGCCATCGACCACCCGCTTCACCAGCGGCGGCTCGCTCCTTATCGAGCCGCCACGATCACCGCCGTCGAGCTCGCGGTAGCGGTGAAGGTAAACAGTGAGGGGCTCTATGTAGTCGTCGAAACCGAGCTTGCTCATGGCCCAAAGCACGTCCTCAGCCGTGATGGTCTTCCGCTGCTCGCCCTGGCAACGCTCGTTGGCTTCGCCCGTGATGAAGCTGATGTATTCCGAAACGCACTCCTGGATAGTTTCCTTGGCATCGTCGGATATCTTCGCGTGCGAAGGGAGGATTTTACGCATGATTCTGATCACGTTGGCGATCGGCATGAACCGGTCTTGCTCTCGCACGGTGCACTCATTGTCATCCGCTGTTGAGTTGTTGATCTGCTCGGGCAGCTGGATATTGATCTCTAGCGGTCTCAGCCCTAGTAAGATGTGAACAAAAAGAAGCTATAATCTGTACTACATTGCAATCTTGACAACCAGTTTGTTTGGTCAGTCACAAGAAATCAAACTAATGGTGACAACTAATGGGAGGTGTATGTAGCCTTCTCCCCTTGACTGAAAGTGGGAATACCTTCGTGTTGTTTGGAAGATAATCTCTCTGATTAATACCCATTAAGAATAATCGTCTGAAAATCACTGGTAAGTGTTGTTATAATTATGATTTAATTAGTTATCACCATTACCCCTTATGAAATAGCTCGAAGCTCTGATCAATACAACTGCTTAGATAACAGAAGAGGAGACCTCAAAAAGATTCTAAAATGGAAGAACATGACAAACTTCAAAAAGAGGAGGGAGGGTGGGAAGATCCAAAGAATCAAAAGCCAAAGAAGCATAACTCTAAGCTCTCTTATAAATACAATTGCAGAAAAAGAGGACAAGGAACGAAAACAGTCTTCTACTTAATTGCTTTCAACTCCTAGCGAAGCCCCACACCACAAAGTTTCTAAAAGCTGCAATCGTAAGAACCGGTTTCTTGCATATCACTTAGCGGTATTAGTGACAAAATGTTCTTCATTAATGATGTCTTGTCGCTGTGTTAAGATCTATAATGATAATCTTTTATCGTGAAAAGATCATATTCCTCGATAGGACTCATGAAGTTTATGTTACTTTTAATATACTAAAAACGAAGCGGCCCCTAAAAGTTTTAACAGCTGAACTGCAAGTTGAGTATAGTGAAAACAAAGTGCAACCATCAATCTTCCTCCCTCAAATCCTCCCTCATCTGCTGCACTTGCTCTTTCTCAATGTCTACGAGAAGAGAAAAAACTGGCATGATGAAGGGAAAAAGTTGCAGTAGGGTCATAAGATGAGCCAAGTTCATTTGGAAGAGAGTGCATGAGCGCCATGTGTAGAGGTCGTGTGGAAATTGGGAATTACATTGCATGCACTGCCACTTGTTTACATGTTGTCTTTTCACAATTTCATCGTCCTATTGGCACAACCACTTCCAGTTCACTACAAACAGTCTATCCCGTGCCCAAACAAAAGGAAGAAGAAAGGACCAAACCTAAGTTAAATTAGATCCACGGAAAATAAGGAACAAAATAAGCTAAAAGAGAAGAAGAAGAACACCATCTTCAAGGTAAACCCTAGCAAGATCAACCATATGGGAGTACAAGGACAAAATGCAGAGTGATTTAGTTACAAGGAATGGCATATTTCTGAGCGTGACGTACAACGCGTATCACTTGAAAAGTGTCACTTAAAATGTCTACGAGTTGGGATTATTAGCAAAAGAGCATAGAATGTCTCACTTGGCCTTAATGATTTGGTGACCTGCGATCGTTTTCGAATGAAGTAGCTAATTAAAGTCTAAAAAAAAGAAGGAAAAACCCTAGCTAGATCAAATGAATGCTGAACAAAGGGTTCTTCTTCACCTGCATTTGCATGCAGGTGAAGAAGAACACATAATGAAGTTTCAACGTATACGCAAGACGATGAAAACATGAAGAAAGCTTTCTAAAGGATATATATAGCACTTTCCATATAGAAATCAAAACCAAATATATTTTGAAGAGAAGCACCAGAAATATGTATCTCAAGGAGTAGCATTTCAATATGGAAGGGATATATTGGGTTGTGCAACACCATACCAGAACTTGGCTGTTGGATCTTCCGGTAGCCATGGAAGCCTCCTGTCCCTCCAAGTTCCATCTCTTCACTCCTCTTAAGATCTCTCTCTGGAAAGAGTTGGGTTTCCTGAAAATTAAACTTTGGGAAGACGAATACTTGGCAAATGGCAAAATTTATAGTGGGAAGAGGTAACGGGAGTACAAGTGGCAGCAGGCACGATGAACAAGAACAGGGCATTCGCCGCTACAAATAGCCTTCCACAGTTGGGTAACACTGGGGGTGGTGTGGAGCATTGACCGGCTGTGGTACGTAGCTTGGCCTATAGGTGGGTCAAGGTGGCTCTCTTAATTAGCTTTTGATGTATGTTGAGAGTTCCAATTCCATTCAAATCTGATTAATTAAGAAGCCAAACCAAGACATAAATCAATTTTGCATGAATAATCCCTTCATTTCACAACTTGGTTATTCACTTATAAAACACAATATCATCAACTATGTCTAATTTTATTTTCAAGTTTTCATCGCAAAGGATGTGATAAGTCCGACACTATCTCGTATTTAAGAGTATTAGGTCTTAACAATTTAAAAGACATGCGAACGAGCATTGTGTCATATATTTTGAGAGTAGTAGTAGTATCATTGTGTCATATATTTTGAGAGAAGTACTAGTATTATGTCTCTACCATACTATGTTGATACAATTATAAATAAATCACATCCCTCTGTCTCTCAACTCTCTGAAATTCACTTCTGCCAGTAACAGATCACTACCGGAATATGTACGGTGCATGATACAACCATAAACAATGCAACTACTAATAAAAAGTCACAGGCACAAAAGTTCGTTCTCGAACAAAAGCTTTGCACTCCTTTAGCACCACACTCATTAATAGCAACCCACTACATATAGCCACTACTGTTACTGCTGCTTCGCCATGAAGCCACCATCGCAGCTTTTACCACCCCCGCCGATGGCTACCACCAGGGCAACAACATTCCTCGTCATCAGGCATCCATATCGAATCCCAAACAAAATGCAATTGTGAAGTCGATTGCTCACATCCTTCTCTTTGTGAGATGACATAGAGAGTTACGGTTTGTTCCTCTAGAGCATTGTACTTGGTTATTAGAAGTTGAGACTTTTGTCATGTTATTTAATGTTGCTAAAACACCTATAGGAGCTATAATTAATGTTCGATCCTTCGACCCTCTGAGGGTATGAGATTGGACTCGTAATGAGGTTGCTTTAGTTTAGACCACAGCGGACTTGTGAAAACTAACGAGTTTGTGAGAACTTTTTTGAAGTCAAGAACAAAAGCTAACGTGCGATTTCTAATATTTGGATAATTAATGTGAGTTTTTTTTTTTTTTTTCTAAGCAAGACTTAAGATAACAGAACTTCAAAAAAGTACAGGGAGAAGAAAACTAGTTCCCATCTTCATCCATTAACAAAAGGGGGAAGATGGATGAGGTGGGAACTAGGCCAAAAAACTCGTTTACAGCAGCCCATCTGGCTAGATTATGCGCTAACCTATTAGCAAATCTACTAACTTTTAAGAACGTCCAACAATTGAATCTTTTGAGCATGTCCTTGGATTCCTCCACCACTGCAAAGCAAGACCAACTTGGTGTTGAATCGCAATTATTCATCCACTCCACAATCACTGAAGCATCGCCTTCAAACACCACATTCAAGCACTTCATCCTTGTAGCCAGTTTGATCGCAAGGAGAGCTGCTGTTGCTTCTGCCATTTCCGCATTCATTGGAGGGGACGCTTGAGCTTGGGCAGCTACAATCAATCCATCATGTGAGTTAGTACTGTCATTATATCACCAATCACAGATCTATTTGCTGTGCTCATTACCTAGTGTTGATGCTAAAAATTATTCTATAAATAATAAGCAAGAGAAAGGAGAGAATCTAACAGATAAGACTCTGGGATTAAGATTGTCTGTTCAGTTAAATATAAATTTGTTTTCCGTTGATTCTCATTGATACATGGGTACTTGAATGTACAAATTTTACAGCTTTAACATGAAAAGATCCGAAGCCTCTTTCTATTACCACGATAATGGTTACATCAATCCTCAAAAGGCTTGATTTTCACCTTAATACTGCCGTATGTTCATCTTTCCAAGAGTTACAACAGCCAACATCGATACATACAGCGTACGTTCATCATTCCCAGCATTACAATCGCAAACATCGATACGTACACCAAGCTTACACTACCTCAGGTGTGAAAACCTTCAGACTGCCGGAAGTACCTGCCAGAAATTGTTGCAAGAATATTAAGCATGACAGCTTCGTCGTCGAGTTCACATTTTTCAGCTCTCAAACTTGCACATTTCCGGAGCAAACTCCGGATGGCTGCAGAAGTGTTGGCGTCAAGTGGGGTATCAACTGCCGCACAAAGAGCAAATAACCATGCACAATCACCTCTTGACAGAGAGCTCATAGTCTCCAACAAGTTTATGCGCTTCTTCAGCATTGATGCTCGAGCTACCGAGTCCATCGCAAGAATTGCAGACAAGATAGGACCGTCTTCACTGGAGGAACATAGGGAGGCATCGTTTTCATCCACAGCATCAGTTATGGAATCATCAATTTTTTCTTGGTTTAAACTATCAAAAAGCTGATAGCAGCATCCTTCTTCATGAACATCGGGAATCAATTCGTGTTCACCAGAAACTTCAGCACAAGAACCGATATGATGTGATAAAGCCTGTAAACAGGACATATAAAGAACCAAGTCATCTTCTCTTGATCACATTTAGCATTCGGTACAAGTACAAAACTTGAAATTGCATCCTCTATCTTTTACGTGCAATTTTATTTCTTCAACCCCCGTCACATGGACAACGTAGTAGTAGGAGCTAAATCTTGAATAACCGCGCTTTGAAGCCAAAGCCCTTTTAGGCAGAGTTGCGAAGGAAGTGTGACATCAGGGGATTTTATTCTCAGCATTCACGATCAATGTCCTTGTAAATGCAATAGAAGTATTTTCTCGAAATCACAGAGAAAGACTGAAGTACATACCAGACTCAGTTCTGAAAAATCAGCAAGAAATGCATCCTCCCACTGTTTCAGAGGCATCAAGTGCTCTGGGCACTTAGCAATATCAGGAATCCTGGGCATATAAACAGTCTGCTCCTTCTTTGATTTACTACGTTTCACCTTTGCAACCGTCACATTTGGGATATGTTCGGCTTCCCACCTAGTAATAATAAATTAAAGGAGTTAATATGCATGCATGCATATAATTTTTATCCAAATAAACCTAATACTGTGATCTGATCTCTGTCTGATCCAGTTCAGTACTGTGAGTATTCAATTGCTAAACCAGTTATACAATGTTGGAACTTAAAAGAAAACATGCTCTCCTTGGTTAACTCCAAAGGACAACTAGCACCAACTTCATAAAAACTTAACTTTTCTTGAGAATAAGAACAAAGGAAATACATCACCACGGTCAAACACAAGTGATTTGAGTTTGAGCAGTGAACATTGTAAGAAAATAGCGTAGTTTCAAATTTCAACAAAAAAAAATGTTTCCTTTTTTGATAAGTAATTTCAACAAAATGTTTGCTGCCGTAAATGCCAGAAAGTCCAGTGAATGTCAGACACATATACTGTAGACATTGGTAACTCAATCACGTAGGACTGAACCCAATTTAGCTGTACATGAACTCTTTCCTTCACTCTCAGGTATCCAAACATATGATTGAAAATTTTAGTTGTAGAATCCCTCTATGAGCATAACTATTCACTACATGGCCAAAACGGATAGAAAACTCACTTCATTCATTAAGCAATAGCTAGTCTTACTCCATGTGAAAGGCATGTTGGATCTAACTTTTGCCCAGAGTATCAACATTAAGGACTCATACCTTACACGCCTAATGAATTCAAATCCATCTTGTGGAGGCCCAGAATCAAAATTGGGTTGGCCTGAAACCTCAAATGCAGGCTTTAGAATGCTATTGTATCCTGCACTACTGTCATCTTCTTCGCTGCACTCTTCCTTTGAAACTGTGGATCCATCTAGATCACCATCCCCATACGTGCTATGAATTTGAATATCCATGTTGTCATAAAACTCTTTGCCTGCAATTTATTAACAGTTCAGTCACATAGAGTCAGCCAGTTATAAGAACATGAAGTATCAGCCAATCAGAAAAAATTATAAGAAACAACGACAAACCTTCAAGGAAGCTCAAACAGTTAACAGTTAGTAAAACAGTTGCACCTCCTTCATTCACATACCAATACCAACTAGAATACACATGAAAATATGTCATGACCTGATCACTTTCCAATGAGAACTGCTATAACTGCTATCTTTTCCACTTACGGACATCTCAATTTAGAATTGCAGAGTGTCTACCATCATTATGCTATACGTATTGGCTTCATGAGAATTAGGCAATTAACGTAGTCAATAGCATGATTTTGCACGTACAGGGAGTGTAAAGCAGGTAATATACACATTCTGCACTAATATGTGCCTAAGTACACAAAGCAACGGATATGTTTTGGTGTCTATTGCAGTTTTTTGAGGCCATTCTCCAAAGCACAAAAATTTTCAAATGGTTCCCGCTTCCATTCGCAGTCAGCGCATCTGTGTAGAACATATCATATCCACCCATATTGAACCTATATTAAGAAAGAACAGTTTACAAACTCTAAGAATGTGCATAAAAATGGACAAGACTCGACATCACTCTTCCCCACTCTGCCTTCCTTTCACTGTCTTTCCTCTTTCCACTATTGATCATAAAAAAAATTACAACTATCCTTTTTCGCGCCAAAAAAAATTTGATATGAAGGTGGAAAAGCTCCACGTGCAGCATTACCAAGAACAGAGCCCAGGAATATTGTAGTAATTAGAAATCTTTAATCCTTGGTTAAAAGTACTTAAGAGGCAAAACTCAAACATTCTGTAGGAAAGAAGGGGTGGAGAAACTAATACATAACTACCATACAGGTACTCACTTTTTCTCTGTCCAATCCAACAAAGAGCAGTGATGAAGGAAGCTTCTGCAAGCCGCAAAAGGAAGCCAAGTTCCTTGTTTTCGGATCCAGAGAAACCCAAAATTTTAATCTCTGACAACTTCTGAAAGTGACAACAAACCAGCAATCCGATCATTCTTGTAAGGTGAGAAGAACGAAGAGGATGGTATCACTTTTTGATAGAGATAAATAAAGTGGAAAATGAGCCGACGGCTGGTGAAGCGTGTATAAGCTACTGCCCTTTCAAATCACCACTTGACTTGACTATAATCCCAACAGATCTTCAATAGAACTCTTTTATGATTTGAAGAACAGTCAACACTAAACTGATTCCTCTCAGGAAAGATAACTCCCCAAACCCGCACGCTTCTATTGCTACGTCTAAAATTAGTACAATGGGGTATGACATCAAGTAAAAGCAGATCATCTTGGATGGAAAATATAAAGACAGATATGTAGGTTCCCTCAACCTGCTCACACCCATTCTTTTCTTCCTTTACCGAGAAATTTTTTGTTGGTACCAATCATATAAATTATGAGGAAGATACAGCCTAAGCAAAGAAGTGAGGTTACAGAGTGAATCGAAATCAAAGTCATGGATCGAGACATAGTGAAACTAGGTAGCTTCGATGGTAATAATTTCCCAACAACTGTGAGGATAACACAGCTTCTAGTAATTTTACAACTCATGGGTTGCTACAAACCTAGAAACTCCGCGAACCCAACACACAGAAACAACTATCATATAAAAGTAGGAGTGATATATATATCGGAACATGGGTCAAGGGATTCAAATGCTGATAAGAATAAGAGTCAAGGTAACAATACTCCCATGAATAGGGGCAAAATAAGAACAGCGATAAATGGGAAACAACTCAAAGTAGAGCTATCTACACAACAGGAAGTTTCAGTCCTCCAAATAATGTGTACTACCAAGTTGCACTTAAGTTTGTCAACTTAATCACCAAACTTTAACATGCACCACTCTAATCTGTTCAAACAGTGCATTTCACAATATTGATACACACAAAGAAATCAAGGTCAACACTAAAAAAGGAAATTCCTTGACACTCCCCCTCTTTCATGGTTTTAGTCACTTTTAACCTTTTGTGAGTTCTTCACACTGAATCCGAACATCCAAACATTAGCTTTACCTATTATAATTACCCTAGTTTCACTTGTCCCCATGCTTAATAAGTTTGTCTCTTCTGACTCTTGCAAGTTCTAGACTTGACCTTGAACATCCAATGCTAACTTTTCTAGTTGTTTTTTCCCTCTAATTTGACGTGTCAAAATTTTTTTATTCATCGGAATAACATCGACTTTACTCGTTGCTTAACCCCTGCATTTGACTTATCAAACTATACTGAAGTTCAAACAAAATTCAAAGATGGACAAAAATTATGAAAGGCAAAATATAATTATGACTATTCAGTTTGAGCATAAGGATTATGAATGTAGAAAGCACCCAAAATCATCCCTGCAACACTGAAGTTCAAAAAAAATTCAAAGATGGACGAAAATAATGATAAGGGCCAAATAATTGACTATTCAGTTTGAGCATAAGGATTATGAATATAGAAAGTACCCAAAACTGCAGAGGCGGGTTTGTTTCTTTGAAATCGCTGCCGAGGATCAAAGTTCACATAATTTTGCTTCTGGGTAGTGTTGAAGTCAGCCATGGCATCATATGCCCTTGCAACATCAGGTCCAAGCCCACAGTACACCTCAAGCCACTTGCTTGATTGTTCTTCTGCACTTACAAACCTAAGGGCCTCCATCTCCTTCCTCGTGTACACATTCTTGGGTCCATGCCCTCTCTTTTCACAGCCACTCTCAGCTTCAATGAACAATTTCGGCTTTTCGTCGGAATTACTTTTCTTCTCATCCACGGTATTGTTAGTCTCCATCACCCCCCCGAAAATTTTGTACCCCTTTGATCCTGAAACTCGAGGGTTTCAAAATTATTCCAAGTTTTAACCAAATCGCTACTTTCTCTAGTGATTTCGGGAGTTGATATTCGTGTTTTCTGTTAGTAGCTAAAATATCATATTAAAATCTATTTTTATCTTCTGACTCTTGCAAGTTCTAGACTTGACCTTCAACATCCAATGCTAACTTTTCTAGTTGTTTTTTCCCTCTAATTTGACGTGTCAAAATTTTTTTATTCATCGGAATTACATCGACTTTACTCGTTGCTTAACCCCTGCATTTGACTTATCAAACTATACTGAAGTTCAAACAAAATTCAAAGATGGACAAAAATTATGAAAGGCGAAATATAATTATGACCATTCAGTTTGAGCATAAGGATTATGAAAGTAGAAAGCAGTCAAAATCATCCCTGCAACACTGAAGTTCAAAAAAATCCAAAGATGGACGAAAATAATACCAAGGGCCAAATAATTGACTATTCAGTTTGAGTATAAGGATTATGAATATAGAAAGTACCCAAAATTGCAGAGGCGGGTTTGTTTCTTTGAAATCGCTGCCGAGGATCAAAGTTCACATAATTTTGCTTCTGGGTAGTGTTGAAGTCAGCCATGGCATCATATTCCCTTGCAACATCAGGTCCAAGCCCACAGTACACCTCAAGCCACTTGCTTGATTGTTCTTCTGCACTTACAAACCTAAGAGCTTCCATCTCCTTCCTCGTGTACACATTCTTGTGTCCATGCCCTCTCTTTTCACAGCCACTCTCAGCTTCAATGAACAATTTCGGCTTTTCGTCGGAATCACTTTTCTTCTCATCCTCGGTATTGTTAGTCTCCATCACCCCCCGAAAATTTTGTACCCCTTTGATCCTGAAACTCGAGGGTTTCAAAATTATTCCAAGTTTTAACCAAATCGCTGCTTTCTCTAGTAATTTCGGGAGTTGATATTCGTGTTTTCTGTTGGTAGCTAAAATATCATATTAAAATCTATTTTTATTTTTTAACGACAAGACAAATGAAAATAATATGTATCTAATAGTGTTATTTGGAAGTGGGTTCGAACCTTTTCGGTTAAAATAATTATTTTTAATTTATTTCTTGTCAAATTAATAGGAGAACTATCTTCAAAAAGAAAAAATTATACCACACATCTGTTTTATTTTTTCAACCTTTCGTCGATCTTTTTCGCTCCCTTCTTTTTTAATCCAAGCCATCTCATTTTCATATTTATTTCAGCAATTGATTTTTACTTCATTTATTTCATAAATCAATTTCGTCCTAAAATATCTACTCACCGAAATTATCAAACGTTAAACTTTACAAATTAGTATAAAATTTTAAAATAAAGGGGTTCTAACTCCCGTTGGTTTGTGATTTTCATTTTCAATTTTCACAGTGATAACAAAAAGGATTCCTTTATTATGTATTCTTACTATTTTGTGCTTTTATTTTGAAAAACTCTAATTCAAACGGTACGAAAATCTAAAAACACCTCAAGGTGATTTCATCTTTTTTCGACCTTTCTCACTCATTGCCCCAAATAAAAAAAGTAGCTAAAAAAAGGTGGCCAAAGTTACTCTAACTAGATATAAAAATAATGGAAATAAAAAAATAACAAACGAACATGTCAATTTTCTAGTATATCAAAATTATTCATCCAAACATACTCGCCGGAGAACACAAGAGTGACAAGAATATTAGAACTTATAGGCTTTTAATATTTAGAGATAGAGATAGAGATGAAGTGGTAGGAGTTGCTTGTCAAATGTTTGTTACCCTTTTTCAACTTTTGGTTTTCTCAAATGCTTCTTACTCGATTCAACCTTTCATTGGCATAACACCGTATTTCTAGAGCAACCCAACGAAAGTCAATTTTAGGTCTGCAATCAGTTTCATATGCAAAGCTTACTCACTTCCTGAAATTGAGTACAACTTTTGCTTAGTGTTAAACTATTAGCTTTTTGGGCATCCCGTGAGTGCAAATTTTTGTTTCTTATCATCGTTTCCATTGAACATGGACCATGTGTCAATGTAGGATCAGTGAGCAGCCAAACTCAAAAGACCAAGTTGATGAAGACAGCCTTGGCGACATTTCAACCAAATCGTGAGTCCCATTCTATGGTATTCTACTGGAATTTCACAAAGTTCCTCTCCTCGTTCCAGAGTGTCTTGCATGGTACTTTTAACTTCGTATGCTCATTCTCTGAGCACTTGCAAGTGAAAACTGAAAACCTCACATTAAGAGCAACAAGACATCTTATAGTCAACAAAAAGGAGACAACCATGAAGGCAACAACCATATTCCATTGCTAGCAACTAGCAAGACAGGTCTGCTATCGCAAAAACAAAGGCACGTCTCTCCTGTACTGTGAATCAGTAACTTGGCATTTATGCTGATGTAAAGCAATTGCTTACTCAAATCTTAAGCATAGTTTCATTTAGCAAGCTAGCTCTTCATCTTTTGGCTTCCCTGTCTACGACTGCATTTCTACCTTGCCTTCGATTGTTCAAATGATCCCTCCCTTTCAGTATATGTCACTGCAGCTACCTAAAAATGGGGCAACCTGTAACATTGATGTTAGGAGCGGTCGGACACGAAGCCAAAGGACAGTGGTCAGGCTCCGATCCCCACCACTTCAAATTTCGGCCCTCGTTCTGCAGGGCAAAGAACAATAGCACACCCATGAAAGCTGTCCCAGCATCCAAAGCTGCAGAGAGGACATAGTTGTATCTTTGCCACCATGCTTTCCGGTACTTAAATACGAAATAGTTGAAGATGGTTCCGGTTACAAGCCAGCTAGCAATATTGGTGGGAGTTGCTGGTGGCATTCCGGCAAAGCCATATGATATAACTGGTATGTTAATCAAGGGAATCCACTTCTTTTCGGGGAAGATTTTGCTCAGTACCCAAATAGGCACCGGTAATAGAGCCCCGACGAGGAACAACCATACCAAGTTCCTGTATAATGCTCCAGGTCCAAATAGCCGCCTTGGTCCAATTAGGCCCCATATGACTGAAGCATCAAAGGTAACTCGGAATTTAGGGCATGTCCACGGGCTCTCAGGATGGAGGCTTTCAATATCACAGATGTTCTCAATGTTCTCCAGCATCCACCATGAAACTGCAAGGTTGACTGTACCAGCAACTAGAGTTCCAGCCAGCTGGATGAGAAAAGATAAAGAGAAAACTTGAAGATTAAATTGCAATCACTCTTAAGAATTGAAATCATTTTAATTTCATGCGGATTTCTTAGCAGCACATACCTGAGCTGTGAACATGCACCGCGGTGGAATTTTCATGTAATGTCCAAGTTTAAGGTCACCTAAAAAAGAGAGGGCATGAATTGTGCTGATTCGCCCGTAAATCTTGAAAAGCAAGTTTGCAATAGGTTTTCCTGGTAGGACATAGCCAAAGATGAACTGCGCAATAATGTCGTATCCAGGTTGCTGCAACATAATAACAAGAACAGCATTAGTATTTTCCAAAACTCTGGTTGTCCAAGTATTCAGGTTACCAAGTCCTCTTTCGTGCCTACAAAGATTTCCAACTCTCCTCGAGGAACAACAGTAGTAGTAATGTTCTAGAAATCAGAAAGTTCTTTCTCTTCACAATAGTCGGCTTTACTACCTGATTGGTTGTTGCTTGAATGACTCCAATCGGGAGAGTGACGACCAAAGCCAAAGCAAACCCAAAGAGCATGCCCCACCACGGCAGCTGCACATCGTCCTTCCACACAAAAGACATTAAAAGCGATAGGGCGATGCTTCCAATTAATAAGCTCATGAACCACCATTGAGGCACATCTTTGTAACTTTTCATCAATTTTGCATGGATATCCAGTTTGGCATTCTGCACTGCAGATTTGCTCTGCTTCCAAATATCCCTACCAATGTAAGTTAAGGGTTAAAGGTAATTTAACACGCAATGATCGTAAAATGAATAAAACTTCAGGCTTCTGTTTTGGCCAAAATTTCCGTTCAAAAAACCATGTCATCACAAGAGTGTTAAACTAAGAGCACGCAATGTCAAACACTTGGGCCACAGTCGATGAGAGGTCATTTTCACAACAATGTTTTGAAATGTGTTTTCTCAACTCTTGGGCCACAGTTGTATCATCTCAGCTTTATGGTCCACGGCTCTATGGAATCTGTAGCATTCAATTGACTGAGAATTCTATGCTTAAAAGTATTCATAGCTTCAGCAATTGACAACGTACGAGTGACCATTTCCACTCTAGTTTACAGCTGCTAAGAGTAAGCTAATTAGAAAGAAAATGACACCCTTGGAAAACAAGTGTTTAGCAGTAACCAACCTGCCATGAAATAGAGCCACGTGCACGATGGTTGCTGTGAATCTTGCAAATCCAGATCCAATTGAAAGGGCAAATAGAGGGCTAAGATAGAGCTTGCCATAATTATTATAAGCAGCAATATTGAGATCGTATTGTGGAGTCAAGATCTTGGTGGTATCATACTTGTGCCCACTAGTAGTAAAAAGCTGACTAGAAAATATTGGGAATTTCCTGGCATCAAATGTGTTGTACTTCCAGTAACAAAGAGGAACGATTATGTATATAAACATGATAAAGCCAACGCCAACATTGAGAACGGAAGACCAGGGTGTCACTAACGGGCTGCCATGATAAGCTGAAATCCCAGCCCAGTCCAGGGTGAAAGCACCCACCCCAAGTCCATGGTAGCCAGAACCAATTTGCTGAGCAGTGATACTGTGAGGCCACACCCAACAGACCCATGAAAAGAATGTCAATATTGGGAATAAGTAGCCTGGAAATGCGTAATAGGCAAAACTTGCAGCCATGAATATAAGGAAAAAACGCATCCTGGTCATGCCTTTTGTTTTAGATTCCTTCTCATGCAGCGCCCTGAAATGACAAAGTTGCATACATGATTAAAGTTACTTGATAGAAGATGATAAGATGAGGATATAACACAGAAATTAATTGGCAACGGATATTATTTGCTGCACTTTTTTTTTTTTTACTGAAGTAGACTACTAGTGGCTGAAATAAGTTCCGCTTTATTCATGTTCTTTCGAATATAACAGCATGAAAATTTGCATTTACAACCGCAAACATATTAAGGAAGTTGTCCGTTTTTCAATCTTTACCTTCTTTCAATAACATTAGTGTTTTCATGCAGCCAGCCATCCATCCCTGGGCATCCTGAGGGGAATATTAACTAAGCTAGCATGACACCCTATATGGGTGATGCTTATTCAGTCACTAATAAATAGTATGAAATACTTTCAGGGGATTCGCCTGCTTTGCGCATAAAGATGGTGATCGATGCACTTTCTAATAGCTTTTCAAATTTGATGAAACAAAAAACACGAAGAATATGTCCTTCTTGCTTTTTATGTGTTAGTAACACATAAAAAGGAAGAAGGAAAAGAAAGACAACCAGTGTTACACAAGCACATGAAAAGAAAGAAAACCAAACGAAACTATGACCAGAACTAAAAGAAATACAGAAACAGATTTGAGAAAAATGAAAACAAAAGACTACCAAGAAAAGAGTCATTTTTTCACAAATCAAAATCAAAGGAAGATCAAAACTTCAATTGCCAGGCATCCTTTCTTTTGTTCTGCTTTGCCTTTTTACGCAATCTTGGTTCAAAATATTTGATTAATTAACATTTTCGTGAGTCAAAACTGAGACAGCATCACAATCATAAAAGAGAAAACTACAATAAGAGGAGAGACAGACCTAAATAGAGAGACCTGTGCAACATTTGAAGGCCACCACATCTCAACTGGATCAACCAGGTACCTCCTCAACATACCAGCCCATCCATACCCCAATATCTGCACATCAATCAACAAAAGCTTGAATCTTTGCCAGATGAAGCCTTGACTACAAGTTGATAAAATGAAATACAGAAGATTGCAAGACCATTTAACAACTCCACACAAATTCTCATCGAATTAAAGGAATCTTATTGCTAAAAATCCAAACCAGGTATCCGCAGATATGAAATTAACGCATAGGATACAATCTAATCACTCATATCTCATAGTCTATAGCTTCTATCAAGCATTAAACCCGCAAACAAAAGCTATGAAATTAGTCCGAATTCAGACAAACAAAAAAAAGAAACGGATAAGCAAATCATTTTTCTTAATTTTTACTCTGAATTCAAAAAAAAGAAAAGAAATGGATAACCTTATCATCTTCTCAGCCATCAAAGTTTCTTGATTGTCAGTCTAAAGTTTCAAAGAAACACTATAAAACAACATGTCAAGGATCAATGAACACCCTTTCTTAAATTTAAAAAAACAAAAAACAAAATTTGGCAGATATGACGAATCACGTCATCTCATTAACCGTTCAACTTTCCAGATTTCCAGTGCAAGGTTTCAAGAAACACCATAAAACCATAAGTCAAAAATCTAAACTTTCAAAAGAAAATTACCCAATTTGATTCAAGAACAATATTTAATTTGACCCCAAGCAGTTACCTGAGTGGTCAACACAATAAGGAGGCCACACAGGAAATTCAGGCTCTGCTTGTAGTATGCCTTCATGACAGTAATGGCACCAATCGAATAGGCATCACCGCCCCCGCCGGGCCCCACCCCACAGTTCGCAAACACGGTGATAATCACGTGCTCCTTCATGTTAAACGGCCCCGGGTTCAAACTAAACCCGTAACCTAACACCTCGTATCTCTTGGTCGGGAGTGTCGCCGCCATGAACTTTCCGACCGGCAGCACCGCAATCTGCATGAGAATGGCGGATATGGACAGGGGCTGGGTTCTGTATATGAAGAAAGTGTTCAAAAATATGAGGATTATGCAGGATGTTAGGCCCAGAAACCAGGCCCGGAATGTCATCACCGGGAGCGACGGGTCGTCGGTTTCCGGCACCACCAGCGCCACCTCCTCCACCGAGCACCTTTCGTGCTCCTCCGGCGGCGCTCCGTTGGCCTTGGTTTGCTCCTCCCACTCATTGGACGCCATTGTCGAGAGTTGGCAGTGTTTTGGGACAATAGTATGTATACATTTTTGCTTCACGGGTGGCTATATATACAGGACAGAGTTGGGTGTCAAATTACAAATACACCCCTCATTTAACCTGAAAGCTATGTAAGAACGATAAATTTTTAAGTGCAGAACATCACTATAATATTGTAGAATTACGTAATCTCGTTTTATTTTCAAAAAAAACAATCTAACCTAGGAGTATTAACATTTATTTATCATTTGATTCGCACGGAGGATTCTGTTACATAGAGGGAATCAATGTATATGGCGATTTGGTTTCTCTTATACATCTTCACTTCTTTGAATAGTGTATAGATTATTAAACATTATCGGTAGTCTCGTAGAGATTTATGCGTTTGTCATCTCAAGGATATATTACTACTTAGGCCGATGCACGTGCGTAATCAAGGCGTCGTAAACTGCACATCTCACCCATATACAAGACTACTAACATGTCGATCCTTTGACCACCGCACCTCACTCATTTTGCACTTTTACAATTACTTGGTATTACTAGAATCACACGGATTACATGTTATTGCGTCTTAATCAAGTAGCATTTCCTAAATTCATCTTAAATGTAAATTTCAAACCAACACATAAAATGAAACTATGCTGCAACCAATCTTAACTCTATGCCTTGCTGCTAAGCTCACATTTAACGACCTGAAACTTTATTGTATATAATATGCCTATATGCACACATTCCTCGGACCTAACTGCCACTATAATTTATGTGGAGTGAGTCACGTTGTCATGAACTAGCTATATTATTTAACTAGCAATTATGAGTGTGACACGTAACATTTATTAGGGAATTTGAAATTTGAGGAGGAAATTAAGGTAGTTAGTCAATGGGAGATCAAGATCTTTAAAAGTAGGCTAATAAAGGCAGAGAAATTAGGGTCAGCCAGTGGTTAATGGCTGCTTTGCTCTTTTTGGGGGGCGTGTGAGCGTCACGAGGCGGGAGGCTTCCGACACGCTCTTGTCCCCGTCCGGGCAAAGGGCCGCACTGGCAGCACATGCGGAGTTCCCGCGCGGGGCCCGCGTCGAGGGTGCCACGCAGGACGGAGCGGCCACATAAGACAGCGGAGGCGGGCTCCACACGGACAGAGAAGCTTACGTGGCGCGGACTTTTCCCCAAACGGCATAGCTCCGGGAGTCTAAAAACTGCGAAGCCTGGTCCTGCTTCCGATGTTGTACAGCGGGGTACAACGATGCGAAGCTGCTGTTCTGACAATCCACAGAAGGTGGGGTCCATTGTTTGACTTCGCAAAGTTCGAGGCTCACGAGGGGGGCCCCACTGGTTGGATTGGTGGGCCCCCGGGTATTTTGTGGGCCCCGGCGACTATGGGGTCAAGTCGTTGACGCACTATTTGTTCTTCCTTTTTTTTTTTTTTTTGGGGTAGGCTCAAATCATGGTTTCTTATTTTCTTTTTGCGGTAGGCTCACTCGAATAGAAGTTTATCTCTTTATATGCACTATTTGTTCTTCCTTTCAAGAAAAGAAAATATGATCATGAATCATCGGTGAAATTTATCTCTTTATGCAAGATATTCGATAAAAGGATGGCTTGATCGGGAATTACATAGAAGTTTTTAAGGAATGAAAACTTGTTTGCATCAATATAACTGGACATAATCCGTTTAGGACAGCAAAGAGACATTCCTTTTGTTAGTATTTCACAGTAACTCTGTACGAGGATCAACTCTTTGTAGGACGATCAACTCGGTTCTTATATCTGGTGCGTTTATCCTTCTTATGAACATATTTTTTTTACTAGACACCAATTTTTGACATGGTATTAGAGCTAGGTCTTGGTCGTGTCTCATGCACTTCAAGTCACTACCTCGTGCATTTCTTTCGAATCGACAATTTGCTTTACTCGAATGAGACTGATCTAAATTTTCACGCTAAACATGAGAGTAGGTACTAATGTCCACATTGACTATACACCAAAATTAAAGGTGAGCACAGTTCGGTCTGGGGATCAAACCGCAAACCGAACAGTTACCCCTTGGTTTGAAAAATTGTGAATCGAATCAAATCAAACACCTTCAGTTTTGATGCTTCGGTTTGTTCGATTTGGTCAATTTAAATAGTTTGTGCTCACTTAAAGACGTTGTTCCTTATACACTACTATTTGATCTAATAATAATTAAAAATTAAAAATTTTCTTTATTTTAAATCTATATAATCTTGTTACAATTGATATATAAGTGTTCATTGATGTATGAGAAAGAATGAGTAAGTATACAATAGATATTTGTCACAAATTTTTTGTGTTATAAGTGTTATCATTCTTTTCTTTTCTTTGAACTTTCAAGATTGGTTTATTTGAAATTTCTTAGTACCATATATGTGAAATTATCAATGAATGTTACTAAAAATATATTAACATATCATAGGTAGATTTGGTTCAGTTCGGTTTGAAATCGGTTAAAAAAATGTGAACTAAAACCAAGGTTGGTTTGAAAAATGTGAAAATCGAACCGTTAAGATTTTCGGACGATTGATCGGTTTAAGCGGTTCGGATCTACTTAAACGGTTTGGTACTCACCCCTAATGAGAATTATGATCAGTTCTTAGATCTAGTATGCTTCTCCTTCGTACGAACATATTTTTATGTTGCACTCACAGAGGTCGTAACATATCATAGGCCGTGTCACATGCGCTTCAAGTCGCTACCTCATGCGTTTCTTTCTAATCGACAATTTGCTTTACTTGAACGAGGCTGATCTAAATTTTCACGCTAAGCATTAGAGTAGGAACTACTCTCCATAGTGACTATACATGAAAATTTGAGAATTGTGATCAGTTCTTAGATCTGATGTGCTTCTCCTTCATACGAGCATATTTTTATGTTGTACAGAGGTCGTAACGCCTGCGATGCATAACAAACAAAATATTACAAGCACTTTCATTTTTTCAATGAATATTATCCTATATTCGCTACTATCATACCCTCCATCAATAATGTCTTATAATGAATCATATTTCTATCAGAATTATTGTGTTGAAAGTCAAGGTCGAGCATGAGAATATGGCCAGAACAGTGTCTTGATAGACCTTCAAATCTACCACCTTCAAACAAACTAGGTCATGCTCACCAGGTCACCTCTAATCAATCATACCCTCAACGGTACTCCTTATTATATTCTTGTTCAATGTATGTTATAAAAATCCTATCAATCGTATTATTAATAAATAAAAAAATAGTATAAAGGCATAGTATAACAAAAATAAAAAAACAATAAGTTATCGCTTCCCCAAATGTAACTGCACGTTGTTTAAGGTATTATGTTCCATATGATGAGCTCAATTTTTTCAGTATATTGGATTACGTCGTCGGAAACTTTGGTTTGAGATGAAAATTGAGAAAGAAAAAAGTATTGTTCGACAAATAAGGTTACTTTTTGTTTTTTGGATAGTTCTATTGACATTCTTTAATTAACTACTACTGAATATCTCTTGCATGATTGTAAGTTGCCCAAATTATATGTATAAATTAGCAGTACAAGTCGCGTCGATTGTGTCATTTACATAATACCATGGGTGGAACTCTTGCATGATTCGGGGAGGCCACGGCTCCCCCCAACTTTTGGAATTTCTTTTTTTATATTTACACAAATGTCATTATCTCGTAACATTAATTAATTTAGGTTTCGTTTTGTTATATTTTTTACTCTTTATGAGTTTATGTCACTGCTCGTCATAGTCTTCTTCTTTCTCATTTTTTTTAAATTTAAATTCTTATAGTATGTTAACTTATATGTGACTATTATACTCATTCAGTTAATAATCACATTAGTAATTCATCTATAAAGTAAGAGTTAAGCTTCTTCATGCAAGATTAGTAATTCGTTCTTGACTAACCTTACCAGGTTAAAAAAAATCACTATGAGAAGCAAAATTAAATGATTAGTAATCAAATTGAGTAATTTTTTTATATTAGTCATCAATTTTTAATGTCTTTTTAGCCCTCCTCAATTAGACTTTCTGGATCATCCCCTGCACATAATACATTGTTCATATCCAAAAGGAATTTTATAAAATTACCAAAAAAGAATATATATGAATATAGCGTGGCCAATTGCCATCATCAACAAGGACACCAAGGCAAAATGATGTATCATCTATGTGATGGTTGGGGTCCTTCCATCTTTAATCCCAAAGGATCCATTGAAGATCACTCTAAATAGACAAGGGCTTCTCATCTGCATGATAACAACACCTTCACTAAACAATATATATCGAAACCTATAATTGCATGTGAACTCACGTACCATCATAACGACTTAGAATGAACTCTCATCTCATACCTAAATTAGGCCAAAGTTTTGTTGTACTTCATTTCAGAAACTGTCAAAGTTTCCCTTGGCCAGTATGGAGTTAGATAAGGGACCTTTAACCATACCAGAATACTTGGGCTGAAATTTCTGAAAAAACAGAGAAGAAGACATTGAAATGGACACATACTGTTGACTTATTGGTTCAGTGGCATGCTATGATACACTGGTGAGAGTTTAAGCTCAAAATGTATGTATGACCTTCTAAGTCCTTCCTTTCAAATGCTGCTATCCCAACAGCTTTTCTCCTTGAAATATCTTAACCTACTTCTCATTGGAAAAAAATTGGCTGCTACTCCGGTTGGAGAAATCTTCCTCCTACCCCATATATAGCGACAACTAATCGTCTGTAAATGTTTCTAGTGGCTTTTATTTAGTGACACTAAAAAAATGATGCTAATAATTGTCGCTGAAAGTGTTAGAAGAAAAGTCACTAGAAACATTTAGCGACTATTCATTGTCACTATATACAGGGTTGGAGGAAGATTCCTACAACCCGGGTAGGAGCCAAAGTTTGTTCATTTTCATTTCTTCAACTCATTAATGGCTTTGTGGTCCTATATACGA
The DNA here is from genome assembly GCA_033065855.1 of Escallonia rubra. Taxonomy (NCBI): domain Eukaryota; kingdom Viridiplantae; phylum Streptophyta; class Magnoliopsida; order Escalloniales; family Escalloniaceae; genus Escallonia; species Escallonia rubra. The sequence goes on along the minus strand of JAVXUO010001251.1, from coordinate 70,440 downwards.
CCTTCTCTTTCCTTAGTCATTCTTGTCCGCTCTACTTTTGTGGTCCTCATGAAAGATCTTTGGTAAAAAATATTTGAGAGCATAGGTGTTGTTCTAACCTCGCGTAGCAAGCTTAACGATAAGAGTTTATGTTTAACCGAAGGATAATCCATGTATTATTCAAAATATCCCTAATATTCACTATTGAGTTCCATATTTCATGAAGAAAATCTTAAGTTAACCGTGATTCCATCTCACAGAATGATATGCTGTAAGATGGTGGAACTAAAAATGGGAAAAGGAAGACCACCACTAGCGCTTGTTGGAATAAATGTGCAGAATGCAAGAAGAAAACTAAATTTATTGGCCTAAGGTGCGTTTAAAGACGCTGTTTTTAAATCAATGGCTAAGTGCAAGGTTCAATGAAATAGTAATAACTGCCTTTGCAAGATGATTGTCTGTTTACAACTTGTACTACCATGACATGACATTGTTGTTGCTCGTGAAAAAATTCTCCTTGATGGCAAAGTGAGCGATACGACGTTTTGTTCAAAAAGTAGGGTTGAATGGTGATGGAAAACCAGGTCCATGGGAAGGTGAGCCCCAGTTTTCCACTCAGAAACTGTTCAGAAATGGGCTCATCAGGCCATATATAGCTTTCGGTTTTTCGAGTAAAAGTCACAGATAGCAACAGAGATAAGGATTGATTGCATCATTTCAAATACAACTCTAGTTCTTGGAGTGGGGAGAGGAGGAATCTGAAGCCATGTTACCATCTATATAGCCTATATTTGGTCGGTCTTGCCAATTATTAGCGACAAGGTAGCTTAGGGACCACGAGCCTGTTTATGAGTGAGTGGCTGAAATTGCTCTGACAAAGGGTTCTTGAAGATGGATTTGTGGGGAATTTCTCCCGAGCTTACATGCCACACAACTTAAATCTTCCGATTTCAATGTTTACTAGTTCGTTCTTGCACCGTTGAAGTTGACGTTGTCGCTAAATCTGCAAATCTGTTTATATATGTAGCATTTTTCAATTTGTCGCGAACAAAGAGAATCCATATCAATTCACTACCATTATTAATGATCCAAATTCCCAATATATGCGAGCAGAGTTTTACAAATGGGCTACCAGCAAGGATCCAAATCCGTTTCAGACATGCTCTTTTCTAACGGTTGTTGTAGAGATAATTCCGTGTATAGTTTTGCATGTCTGCTCGACCTTCCAAAATTTTGAATGCACTTCAATTCGGAATCATTATTAGTACAAGAGAGTTGATGTTGCTTGCGGTTTCGCTTTCGCATGTGCTACACAGTTGGCAAAATCTCTTGGCGACGTCGCCTACAACGAGGATCGAAGGGTGTGGTCCAGGCACAAGTCGCCTCTATGAAAAACAAAGAAGGAATTTTCACTTAACATTGTTGGTTGATGACTTTATGTTTTCAATATTACTGAATTCGGGCCGGACTTAGTATGGGCCTAGCAGTGTGTTGCCTCGGCCTGTAAAATCTGTAGGATTCAAACTTTGATTTGGGCTTAACGGGCCTCACTCCTGATCAGGATTCAGCCCCTAGTTGCACCTGGCTTGCTAAACAGGCGGGCTTCGGCCCTTGCTCAGTTGCTCAAGTTTTCTCCTTTTTTCCCTTTCTTTTTTCGTTCTTTCAATTTTTTTTGACAGGATTACGTGACACGTTCTATGACATAAACAAAAAGTTATGCCCAATCTCTTTTTATATTTGACTGTTACGCTCCTTGTAAGTTAAGAAGTCAAAAACGTCTCGTTTTAAGAATGTGAGATCACGTAGAGTTCAAGTGTCCACTCAAAAGGTTCACATATACAAAATAAGCTCAACTCGGCCTATAAAGTAAAGTCAATAGGACTTGATCCATCAAAGTATAAATGTCCAACTTGTTTTTCACACTTACTCGATATGAGATTAAGTAACTCAACACGTTCACCTCGACAAATACTTATCATGAATATCCATATTTTTGTCAATGCCAACGCTAGACCAGAGGGGCGAGAGAGAGAGAGAGAGAGAGAGAGAGAGTAACTAAATCATGATTCTAAGGCACTGTATGAGTTACATAATTCAAATCACAGACCAATTATTTTGTAGTTAAAACCAGAAGAATACTCTAATTTTGAGTTATATTTCAAAACTCTAGCTCAATTTCCATACACCAAAATAACTTATTAACATGTATAAGTACATGATGGAGAGTTTGCATACACTAAAGTAGTGAGGAAGTAGACTGTGAATTAGGTTACATGACAGAATACCCCATAATCTGAGGGGTATAAGAATACCCCATGTAATACTTTGGAGGCCAGTGTTCACTCTTCTGCATGTCCATTTTCTTTTCCTCTTCCTTCTTGCCTTCGTCCCCTTCTTTCTTTTCTTCCTCTTTCCCTTCTTCCTTTTTCTCTTCCTCTTTCTTCTCTTCTTCCTTCTTCTCTTAATCCTTCACAATGTAAGCTTGTTTTTTGGTCTTCTTGCGTACATCATTCACCAGCTTTGTTGGATCAACAATGCCTTTCACTATTACTTTCCCGTTCGCTAGGTCCGCTGTCACCGATTCAACCCCTGCAAGTGCATTTTCAGCTTACTACTTGAATAATTCAAATCATGCATTGTTTTTCACAACATGTTTTTCGGGTTTAAGAAAATGTCGAAGAACAGAGTAGTGTGCCAACCAACAAGTTGTGAATTCTCACACGGGAGGACCAGACATACATTGCTGCATAATGTGTAATCATGTATGATTGTAGCGATCATTTTCCCAATCTTGAAAGGGGACAACATTGTTTAAGACCAACAAACTTTGTGCATCACAAGAAGGGAAAATATTTACCTTGGATCTTCCGGATTTTCCCCTGCAAAGTGTCAGCGCAGGCAGCACAATGCATGGCAACTTTCAAAACCACAGTTTTGGCAGCCTCTTCACCGTCATCTGCAGCATCAACACTGACAATCGACTGCCAAACGTCTAAGGAGGATCTTCTATTCTCTTGCAATGCTAAAACAGACTCAAGCCTTGCCACCACGTCAGCCATGGCTGGGCGTTTACGGGGATCACTCCCCACACACTTTCTTGCAATTTCTGTGAATACTATCAAACAATTGGGTGAGATTTGTCCCGTAAGACTGAGATCTATCATCCCATCAACAGTTCCTTCTTTGATGCAGTATTTAGCCCACCCAACTAGACCACGTTGTTGTTCATCCAGAACTGTTGAATCCACCGCCGGTCTCCCACACAGCACTTCGAACAACACCACACCAAAGGCGTACACATCAGACATCTTTGTCAGTCTACGGGTCTGGAAATAATCTGGATCCAAATAGCCAAAGGTCCCTTTGACGTTTGTGCTGACATGGGTGCATGATTGGTTTGCAGGGCCTATTTTGGACAACCCAAAATCTGAAATCTTAGCTACATAATTCTTATCCAGCAGAATGTTTGAACTCTTCACGTCACGGTGTATAACTCTGTGTCGTGCACCTACACCTGTGTGAAGGTATTCTAATCCCCGCGCCGCCCCGATGCATATCTTAAGGCGCTGCACCCAAGATAGAGGAGAATTACCAGTTCTGCTCGCGGTCTTGTGCAGGTGGTCAGCAAGTGTTCCCCGAGGCATATATTCGTAAACAAGGATCATCTCCTGTCCTTCATTGCAGTAGCCGACCAAAGAGACGAGATGACAGTGTCGAAACTTGGAAAGCATCTCAATCTCTGTCCAAAACTCACGGCCTCCTTGCCGGGACTTGGAATCCAACCGCTTTATGGCGACAGCTTTTGCCCCATCATCCATGAGCCCTTTGTACACCCTTCCAAATCCGCCCTTCCCAATCACCATTGCATCGTTGAAGTTATTAGTGGCAGCTCGAATCTCAGCAAGTGAAAAGCACCGGCGCGGCTCTTCCGGCGACGTAGACGATGATTTGCTTTTTTGACAAATATTTGCTTCCTGGAGTTGCCGCAACTTATAAACAACAATGTTCAACAGAGTCATCACAACTGTGACGCCAGTTGCAATCACGTTACCACGGCCAAAAGCTAACACTAACCTTTGTAGCTTTGGAGCGGAAGATGTTGAATCACGCACCGCGCACGCAGGGTATGGACCAGGGAGATTGGTGTCGAAGGAAGCGTAGCGGGCGGTAGTTTTGTTAGCATGGCAGGAAGGACCATGACAACAGACGATGAATAAGAGAATGGCCAAAATGGGTACTGGATCACAAATAGACATGCTCGAACTCTATCAAAACCAGAATTGCAGTAGCTGGGAGGTTTAGATTTGAAGTTGAAGGGCTTTTTCTGTTACCAGTGACCAGCGTGTATGCAAATTTAGTCAAAGCCAGCAATCATCTCAACTTCCAAGAAAGAGATAATATCCACCGGCCAATGGACCTGCACGGGATATGTTTAAAAATTTATTATTTTTTTCTAATTTTAAAATGTAAAACAAACACGCGTTAAGTCATGCTATTAAGTCATGCTATTAAATTTCTAATAAACATTTAATATACATTCATATGTCTCTTACCTTCTATGTTGTTCGTTCATGTTATATACTCACAAAACTGTACTAAACAATCTTAACTTCTTTGATAGAGCAAGAAGACGCATGAAAATATTAGAGAGATTTCAAACCACCAAAGCAAGGTGTTGAAAATATTAGTTAAAACACATTAATTATTGATACGTTACAACTCTTATTAATTGCTGGCAAATATATAATTTAAAGTATAAGATTACATATTGAAAACACCTTTTGAAAAGTTTTGATGCATTCTTTTATTTACAAATCGGACGTGGATGTTACAATAAAAATAATTATGGTATAATCTTAAAATGTTTTTTCATAAGTAATACTTTTGACATTGTATAGTTACAAATTATGAACGACAATCTCCTTTTAACTTAATAGTCAAGTGTCAATGTTCTAATCACCTCTTTAAAGCAATCTTATCTCTAAATATACTGGGAAGGAAGAAAATCACCATTCATATGTTCATTTTTATAATTTTGTTTGTTATTATTAACAGAATCAAGTCAAGAGTTACAATTTTCCCTCTTAATGGATTATGTATATAATGGATTATGTATATGAAGCTCAACCTTCCTTTAATCATAAATGTTAATTGACCCATCTGATATCTTTCTTTATGCAAAGCATTTCGCATATTTTTTGTTCGGTGCATAATGAAAAGGAAATATAGTACGCAAAGTACATTTTATGTACATGTTCAAATTATCAAAGATTAATCGAGTCATAACTATGTCTTTTTCTTCGGGCTGTCTAATCCAGATTCTGAGTATAACTCATGCACCACTACTACATTGATACTACCTCGAAACATCTTAGTGCTACCACTAGAAATGAGAATATTTAGAACTACCACTGTGCACACTTTATCACTTGCTCAAAGCATATTAGAGCATAACTTGTCAACCACCATTATATTAATATTACCTCTAATCACCTTCAAATGATCACTTAGTAACTGTTACCACTACCATCACATCTGCCATCACTGTAATCCTACTGCTAAGATTACCATCACCACAACCATCTCCAAAACTATACGTACCGTTGTAATCATGGCTTGTCAGAACTATTACAAATCTCAATCTCAATCTCATTAACAGTGCTACAACTACCACCACAAGAATTACCACTATCACATTCGTAATAATTGTCACATTTTCAGTTCCCACCACTGTCATATGGCGACATCTACCGTCGAAATCTCCCTAGTACCATTACTTTAACTATCATAATTGGCCATTGTTATCAACTAATGGGCGAAAAAAAAACCATGCAAAATTGAAACTTATGTGTCAAAAGGAGAAGATTTCTAAAAAATCCTATGTAGCGCAAATATAGAGTTTTAAAAATCATGTTATTTAAAAATACTTTTGAGGTGTTAATAATCAAATTAGGACCTAATATATAAGTATAGTAATTAGATAGAGTTTTATAAGGTGTATGATTGGCTTCTTAGTTTTATAAAGTTTACAAATATAGGGTAAATTATAGCTACGAATTTTCTAATAATAAATGATTGGAAAGAATTAAATAATAAGGTAGGAAAAGAAAAAAACACCAAAACAAAGGTGGAAAAAAAAAAGGAACACCAAAACAAATAGGATTCTTGAATCTTATAAGGTGTTAATAATCAAAATTAGGGCCTAATATATAAGCATAGTAATTAGGTAGATTTTTATAAGGTGTATGATTGGTTTACCTAGGAGTTTTCTAATAATAAATGATAGAAATGTGTTAAATAATAAGGAAGGTAACCCCCAGTTTTCCACTCAAAAACTGTTCAGAAATGGGCTCATCAGGCTAGCTTTTGGTCTTTCGAGTAAAGTTACAGACAGCAACAGAGATTAGGGTTGATGGGCATCATTTCAAACAGAACTCCAGTTCAGAAATGGGTTCATATGCCACACAATTTAAATCTTCTAAATTTGATGCTCAATCTAGAGTTCGTTCTTGTACCTTGGAAATTAATTTTGTCGCTAAAATTACGCATCTGTCTATATAAGTAGCATTTCTTAACTTGTAGCAAACGAAGAGGACCCATATTTATTTTCTCTTTCATTTTTTTTTTTGGAAAAAAGAGCGTAATCTAATTGTCCAAATTCCCAACGTACGCAAGCAAAGTTTTACAAGTGGGCTACCAACAAGAACCCGAAAATACATTTTTGACGTACTACCTTTTTGAACTATTTTTTTTTCTACAGAATTCTGCATTTGATTGGTCGTCGTAAACATTATTGGGTGTATAGTTTTTTTTTACGTCTACTCGTACCTTCCAAAATTCAGAATCACTGTTAATACAACAGAGTTGATGTTTCTTTTGGTTTCGCAGAGCTATTGAGGTGGCAAAAGCTCTTGGTTTGGTCGCTTTTGACTCAACGTTGTTTGTTGAGTCAATATTACTGAGTTCGGGCCAGACTTGGTATGGGCCTACCAGTGTGTTGCCTCGGCCTGTAAACTCTGTAGGATTCAAACTTTGATTTGGGCTTAACGGGCCTCACTCCTGATCAGGATTCAGCCCCTAGTTGCATCTCGCTTGCTAAACAGGCGGGCTTCGCGGCCCTTGCTCAGTTGCTCAAGTTCTCTCCTTTTTCCATTTTTTTCGTTCTTTCACCTTTTTAAAAGGATTACATGACACGTTTAATGACATAAACAAAAAGTTCTGGTCAAATTTTTTTTTAATATTTGACTGTTACCCCATTATTAGTTTAGAAGTAAAAAGCGTCCCGTTTTAGGAACAAGAGATCACAGGGAGCTCAGGTGTCCACCCAGATAATTCACATATACAGAATAAACTCAACTCGACCTAAAAAAGTAAAACCAATAGAACTTAATCCATCCAAGCATATATGTCCAACTTATTTTTCGCAGTTACTCGGTGTGAGATTAAGTAACTCTACACGTTCACCTCAACATGTACTTATCATGAATGCCCATGTTTTTGTCAATGCCAACACTGAGCCGAGAGAGAGAGAGATGTGAGATTAAGTAACTCTACACGTTCACCTCAACAAGTACTTATCATAAATACCCATGTTTTTGTCAATGCCAACACTAAACCGAGAGAGAGAGAGAGAGACTAAATCATGATTCTTAAGGAACTGTATGAGTTACATAATTCGAATCACAGACCAATATTTGTAGTTAAAACCATAAGAATACTCTAATTTTGAGTTATATTTCAAAACACTAGCTCAATTTCCATACACCAAAATAACTTATTAACATGTATAAGTACATGATGGAGAGTTTGCGTACACTAAAGTGGTGAGGAAGTAGACAGTAAATTAGGTTACATGACAGAACAAGCATGAGGGTTCTCATCACTGAACATTTGAGGGGCATCAGAGTACTCCATGTAGTACCTTGGAGGCCAGTATTCACTCTTCTTGATGTCCATTTTCGTTTCCTCTTCCTTCTTGCCTTCTTCCCCTTCTTTCTTTTCTTCCTCTTTCCCTTCTTCCTTTTTCTCTTCCTCTTTCTTCTCTTCTTCCTTCTTCTCTTCATCCTTCACAATGGAAGCTTGTTTTTTGGTCTTCTTGTATACATCGTTCACCAGCTTTGTTGGATCAACAATGCCTTTCACTATTACTTGATCGTTCGCTAGGTCCGCTGTCACGGATTCAACCCCTGCAAGTGCATTTTCAGCTTACTACTTGAATAATTCAAATCATGCAGGGATTTTCATATATAGAACATACTCCATTGTTTTTCTAGAGGGTGGCAATACACACGACATGTTTTTCGGGTTTAAGAAAATGTCGAAGAAGAGAGTAGTGTGCCAACCAACAAGTTGTGAATTCTCACACGAGAGGACCAGACATACATTACTGCATAATGTGTAATCATGTATGATTGTAGCGATCATTTTCCCAATCTTGAAAGGGGACAACATTGTTTAAGACCAACAAATTTTGTGCATGACAAGAAGGGAAAATATTACCTTGGATCTTCCGGATTCGCTTCTGCAAAACTTGAGCGCAGGCATCACAATGCATAGCAACTTTCAATACCACAGTTATGGCAGCCGGAGGCTGCAGGACGAGACACACAAAACAAGCACACCACTAGACATTCAGTCAACGAACCAAACGTAGTTATCAGCACAAGAACACAATTTTGCGTTAACTATACGTTTCTAGCAACATCATTTTCATCTTTAGGTTACCTTAAATGATGTCTAATTTCACTTGCTTGCACCTAAGTATTATTAGCTGATCTACATTTCCAAGAACAACTCAAAGCTTTGCTGTAAGGAATTGTAACAAGCAAGAACAACACATCATGGGTGTGGGGCTTGGCCCTGATAAGATACTATTGCAATCTGCAACTTACTAATTGAGGGATTGGAGGGTGCCCACCAGCTGATGGTGGTCAGCTGGTGGGGTGACATCCCATTTAAAGCTTGCCCCCTTTTAGTCCTCTACCTTACAATTTAATCTATCATCCATAAATAGTTAGTTAGTTAATGTGCCTGAACGACACGCCGAGGCAAGTGGCTGCTCATTTAATAAAGGCTTGAATGTAAGCCATCTCTTGTCATTGTACACAGTAATAGCTGAACACATAAATGTTAACTTAAAGAATAACTGAAGTTTATCATTCTGGAACTGATGCTGATTAGAGCTCAACTTTTTTTGTTTAATATTATACCCCAAAACTGTCTAATTAAAACATATTGTGCTCGAATTTGCCACAAACTGTCACTAAAAGCTTACATCCCAAAACTATATGAAACAATTTGTACAAGTATCTGCCACAAAACTGTCTCTTGAACTATTTTGTCTCAAAGAAAAAGTATGGCGAAAGAATCGTCGCTACCGTTGCGATCGAGAATCAGTCGCAACAGGAAAAACACAACAGTGACAAGCCTAAGCCAACCCATGATTTTCCTGTACCGGTGTTCTAGAGGTTGTTTGGTGGGTGAGCTGAGATGAAGTGAGATCATTCAGATCTACCGCCCGTGAGGGCATTTGACCCTATATGCCATATGTGGTGCAGTACAGTACCTTAATCGGCGGAGACAGTAGGGTCAAGGCCTCCACGGGTTCCTGAGTCACCACCCATCTTTTCCTTGTAAAATGTGCCACAGTGGGGCGCGGTTGGGTGCGTGGGTTGGCCCCTTTTGCTATTTCGTTTGTTCTGTTCTTTTCATGTCAGCAGATAGAAATAGCAGTCACAAGTTGCACTGTACTGCCCTACGATCTTTGAGCTTGAGTTAATTTCAACTTTATTATTGTCCCTACCCGACCCCAAATCGTTCTGATTACTTCAACATGGCTATGAGAAAGGACAGACTGAATCAGCTGATTTTCAACGAACGCTCGATTCTGACCCAATGGCTTGGGCACATACCTAGCGAACGACAAAAGAGATCGCACCAACAACACATCATTAACGGGGTCAAAATTTTTGCTCCCATCATTTTTCGAGCGAGCTTTCACTAACTTCTCTACTTAGCGACAAAAAGCAATCTCTAAAGCTCGTTGGTGGCACTCATGACAAAATTAAAGATAACAAAATTCGACTCCAATGATACTCCCAAAAGTGACACTTGCCAAAAGTAACACCATTAAAAGGCCTCATCCAAGTGCCAAATGACCCAAACTTCTTCTTGTTACAAAAAAAAAAGAGCATAGTGTAGCAGATAAGATATTGTAGACCTATGGTAAGGTGAACAATGGGGGTGGGATAAGAAAACAGTACCTCCTCTTTCTTCTCTTCTTTGGGTTCTTCCGGTTTTTCCTTCTTGTTCTCCTCAGGGGGTTTGGGTAAAGGTGAAATGAGCTCCACTTTTCGGCCACTTTTCTTTTGAACCCTCTCGCACACCTTTATCGGGTCTGCCGTCTTCCCTTTCACCACCACCTTACTCGCCTTGTAATCCGCCATTACATCCTCTACGCCTGCACTTTCCCGTAACACACAACAACAAAAAGTTAGAACAACACATGACCCTAGATTTGGCCTCGTTTCAAAGCCGAAACAAATGAACTATGCCATCTTAACTATTAGTAGTCCTCAAGATTAAGATTAATTAGACTCAATTGACTACTCTAGCTTACCGTGAACTAAAACAATAAAAAAATGTATGAAAGTGTTATTCTGTATATTTACTCAAAATTAATTCTTTAAACTTTTGGATTGGATCAACACTTGGAAAGTCACTTTTCATGAATATATATGGTCAAAGCCTATAAAGTATCAGAATTATGCTATATTAGTTTTAATATGAACTTCATTTCTCAAGATTCAAGGGTTTTTTAAGAAATCCAAAGTAAAAGTAACAATAATTAAAATGAAGGATCAGTTTCACGAGTCGCAAAGACACGCCACTTTAGGACTTGGGCATATGCAGATGCTGCTTTATTTACAGACAAAAGGTGAAGACTACTTTTTGATACACCATGCCCTTTGAGTAAAGGCAGAATATCCTGTGCTTACATAAACCAAAACTAACCCCAAAATGTTGAAATTAGAAAAGTTGTTATTAAGCATGCAAGTCCAAAGGAAAACCACCCAAAGAAAGTAACATGGATCAGTACATGATATTGTTTTCAAAGCTTAGCAAAAGCTGTATATCCCATATCATCTAGCTATCACAATCCCCATACAGCTAAGTTGGAAAGACAGAAATTAAATGGGGTTCAGAGAAGAGATCAGATGACCTTGAAATCCTCTCAAGGCCCTTGCAACTTTCCTAGCACAAGCCTCACAATGCATGTCAACCTTGAGCACAATTTCCTCCGGCTCTTCTGCCTTCTTCTCTTCTTCTTTCTTCTCTTCTTCCTTCTTTTCTTCTGGCTTTCCTGCTTCTTTCTTCTCCTCCTCTTTCTTCTCCTTCAACACCAAACACACACATAAACTAAACCAAACCAAACCAAACATGGACATTCACCAACAAACATGCCATTCTTATGCAGTGATGCATTTACAACTACATGTTTGGCACTGAAATAAAGGAGAACTAATGCTGAATAAACAGTAGAACACCTCTGCTTGGATTAAATGAAGGAGAAAAAAAAAAGGGATTGAAATATGGAGGTAGAGATTTGCACGCACTTCACCCATATCTTCGGAAAAAGCTCTGCTGGTACACCACCTCGGATTATCAGTATGCAACTATACGTAGGCTGCTAATGCAGAGCAGTGAAAGCCCTTTTTCCCTGCCTCTTTAAATCTCTCTCTCTCCCTCTCTCTCACTCTCACTTTTGTGGAGGTGAAAGAAATTTCTCAACATTTAAGTAGGGGGTGGTGATGATACTGCAAATCCGACGTGGAACCGTGTAAGGAGGGTAGACAAATTGTTCTATGCTGCGTCAGCATCTAATTATTTGCCATCCGTAGTACTCTTCTTGTATTAAAACAGTAGGACAAATATTCACACATTTATCTCCTTGTGAACTCCTTGTTTACCCTGAACATAATTTTTCCTCAGATGGATCCCCTATAATACTATGATACGAAAATGTCAATACTCGTCGCTAAAGTGTAGTTATCCATGTAAATGGGTCAATATCATTTCCATTGTCTGAATATACGTATTGATCATTTTATCAGCATCCAAGCCTTATATTCCAAATTAATTGGGATCGGCTACGACTACGTGAATATCTTCCTTCTATTATTCCCCTGTCTGAGTACATGTTCTCTGATAGCTATCCAGGAAAATATAATCTCTCAGCTGTTGTTTATTACTTCCTTGGTCCCTCATAAATTGATCATATTTTCTTTTTGACCGTCTCACAAAAATTGCTTAATTTCTAATTAAATTAAGAAAAATTCTTTAAGTGTTTTTTCATATTTATCCTTTTTACTCTTTTTTTTATTTAATTTCTCTTTCCACTTTTAACTCTCCAGTCTCCACCAACTCATTTTCTCTCTCCGGACTCACTTTCTTATACTTTTTTATTTTATTTGTCTCTTCATATTTAATACTACACCAACCAATTTTCTCTCTCCTTGTCCACTCTCTTCCCCCTCTCTTTAAAGGGTAAAATAAAAAATATATAATATATAAATTAAATCTTTAATATGTGTGTCAAGTCAGATGTGATTGATTTATGTGTGATGGAGGGAGTACGTAGTAGTAGTAATAGATGTATACATATATCAATGAGATGAGCGACAGAGTATCTATATATATGCTCCGATGGAACAAATATATATAGCATGTTGCCGGACCAATGGTATGCGCCAATTAGGACTATTGGATCGAGAAGAGTTTGATTTGTTTGAATGAGGAGCCAACACCACATTCCTAGATGGTCGAGACCATTAGTTAAAGACTGTACAATATATTTTACATGTCCACGTGGCTATTCAAGACGTACTATCACTTGGTAATACTTCCTCGAAATACATGTATTGTCATGTTAGGGCTCCCAGGTCATGGGAGCAATTGGTGTTTGTGAAGTTTTTTCTTATCTTACTTTTGTCAGTTAGCGAGAAAACTATGCTATAAAAAGTGACAACTTTTTTTTTTTTACATTTTGGAATATGTGTTTGTTGACTATCGAATGGAATACAAGTATGCCTTCTTATGACCAACTTCGTGGCTTTTAAGATGTCACTGATCGACAACGTAGATGTATTCCTTGTAGCCTTTACGTATCGAATATCGATGGAAAATGGTGGCCGGAGACTACTCGACAACTTAGGTAAAAACAAAAAACCGAGTAGACAATCTAAAAGACTCCAATTTGTGACCAAAGCTTATTGCTCATATATAGCAATTTAGTCGTATTTAGGTCACTTTAATGGAGCCAATCATGAGAACATAGAAGACGAAGAGGTCGAAATCAAATAATTCGATTCCTTCCGTTGCTTTACAAGCAACTATACTAGTGTGTGAACTCAAAAAAAGGGTGACCACTTTACAATGACTATAGGTAGAAAATGTTCTTGCATCACTGGAGGATATGAGACTGGAGCCCTCGATCATGATCTCCCAAGCCCAGTTGATCATATGAACCCAAAACCAGAATTTGTGGCCGGTTAGGGCAGGCACATCGGGGATCTTGAAAAGAAGGGCGAGAAGATAAAACCAGCCACTAGATGACACGTTGTGGTGATGGATGTTATCTGCACTTTGGTCTCCCATGAAATGAAAAGTTGTGTGGAAAATAAAGGGCTCTGATTGATCTCTCCATACCTTGTCTTCACCTTTCACGTAGAGCAAGTTGACACTTTGCCCTAAAGAATCTCATATCCCTTTCTTTGCTTTGCTAAGAATCTCCATGCATCATGTATTCTGATCTCCATGTATAAATGGAATGTTCAAATGGATGTATATCAAAATGACCTGGACTCCCATCCTCCTTTTCACTACATGCTATCCACACAACCCACACACACACACAAACACAAAAGCCCTGTGTGTGTGTGTACAAGCTCCTTCTTTGTTCTGTAAACATTCACCAACCTTTGTACTTGAGGAGTTTCCCAAAGGAAGATAAACCTTTGTAACCAGTTTTGAACAAAATTGTTGCTAAAGGTCTAGCATTTCGTTACATCTTTAATCTCACAACCTATGAACGAGGTTGGTGTGAGAGTGAAAGTCGGTTCTCGCTGCAGGTCTAGCATTGGCCATACTGAACGCTGTTTCCTTTTCTTTTTTCATTCATCGAAGAATTAAATAAGCGAGATTCCATTGAAGACACATCATATCGTTAAGAAGAGTTATATACATCAGGGTTTGCGGTATAACAAAAAAGTGTGTTTGTCACGCAAAAATTTGTGACGACAAGGATTTATAGTTGGAAATGGAGCTTAAAACAAATTAAGTTATACGTTTGTTCAAGCAATTTGAATATAATTAGATTACACATATTGTGTAGACATAGACACAGGTGTTGCACGAAAGGAATTTTGAAAGCGTAATAAGAACACGCTCCCCCCCCCCCCCCCCCCTTCCACGTCCTTTTCTGGGGTTTTGTTCCACAGATGAATGATTTTTGACTCGAATCTTTTTGTGCATATATAGCATGTAAAACGTTTAATAAATGCTTTAATATCTTAATGATGGCCAGCTATCCGAGAAGCTCAAAAATATTTAAAGACATCATTATACTAAGGTTAACTTTGCATGATTTTAAAATTATACAGATTGATAACGTTTTGGTTAAAAGTTCAAAAAAAAAAAAAAAAGTTATGCGCGGTTTGTTAATTGAGATCGATAATAGGTATAAAATTGGCGACATATTTTCCCGCTCTGACAAGGGCAGACCTACGTGGGAACTAGGGGAGGGCTAGTGCACCCCCTGGAATTTTGAATTTTTTTTTGGGAAATTGCACCCCTTCTCCTGTGACCCCGTTCCCCAAGACCCTGTCTGCTCTGCCTCTCAGTCTCTCACCTATGTCTCTCTCTCTTCGTGACCGCCGACAAGTGACTACACTCTGACCGTGAGTCCGTGACGACAGATGACGGCGACGGCCACTGCCCGAGCACGAGCTGTGACCAGATCTGAACGCCGGATCGTTTCTCAAGCTTCGTCTATGCCGCCGTGCGACTGACCGTGACGGGCGACGCCGTGACGACCAAGTTGCCAACGGCTGTGCAGCTGCAACCTGCAGGCGACACCGCAACTGATCGACGGGCGACCAGTCATCGGCGAACTTCTCTCATTCTTTGCTGCTCTCTGCTGACTGTTGTTACTTCCCATCTTGAGGTAAGCTGCTTCTTTATCTTGAAATTGTAGTTTAATTTCTTGAAATTATAGTTTAATTTCAGTAATTGATTATATAGAAATTTAAAAAATACGTTTGTTTAATTTGCTTGTTAATTCTTAATTGGTAAGCAGAAATTATGCCTTGATTATATATATTTGTGTTCCCTAATGAAAATGCTAAACCAAATAATGAATTATGCCTTGATTATATATATTGCAGAAATTATTGGTGATTTGGTGGAAGTTGGAACACCTTAATTATTTGGTTAATTTGCTTTACTAATTCTTAATTGGCTAATTACTTTTCTAATTCATAAATTAGTGCATAGATAGTTTATAATTGTGCTGGAATGTGACGTTGAGCTTGAGTTTGTTTGGCTATTTAATTTTAAAATTGGGAGGTTGAAAATGTACAGTTTTGTTGGAATTTGATGTTATGTTGAGATTGGGAGGTGGAGCTTGAGCTCGAGCTCGGGAGCGGAGGTTGATCTTGAAATGCGATTTAGTTTTAAAATTTGGAGTTTGATATTGAGCTTGAAATGTACAGTTATTTAATTATGTGAATTTGTGTTGAGATCTGAGATTTTGAATTTTATTCCAATGTGTGTGTGTGTGTTTTTTTTTCCCTCTAGAATGAAAATGTTTTTTAGAAAGAAGGAAAAATTGGCAGAATCATCGCAGTCTAATAAAGATAGTATTATTTTACTAACAAAAATTTTTGGCTATTATTTTACAATTTTTTTTTTTGTGAATTCGATATAATTTTTACACTCCCTGAAAAAAAATTCCGGTTCCGCCCCTGTGCTCTGACTCAAAAAAAATAAAAAAATTCCGTATTTAAGGATGATTGGATGCAAATGTCATGTCTACATCTACCATCACACTTTTTTCTTTTTCTTTTTTTGTTTATGAAGAAAATGGTAAAAATGGTGTAGTATATGACAAGGACACCAAGAGAATATAAATGCATTGATTGGTTTAAATGGAATACGAAATGATCAGAAAAATCGGAAGCCGCACAAACTTCTTCGGATATAAAGGCGATTTTGATATTCCGATGACAGAACCCCAACAACAAAAGATGGTTGTATATTACTACTTTTTATCAAAGCTTAAAATGATTGCAAATGTGGTCCCATAATATACTATGATTTTCGGATCTTCTTGCATGGATTCGTACTGACTCGAAGTATGAACTCCTTTACTTGATTTATTTGGCATAATATATATGCCTTGTTCCACAAAAATTCTTCTCCACCAAATATAGTTTGTTTGTACAATGGACTTTCGTATGCACTTGTTGGTTTTTGGGCCAAGGCTGTAAAGGGCTGGACGAGAGTCTTAGATATTTTTTATCACACACTTCATCGGCCCAAGCAGTAGAACTTATGTAACGCCCCGAAAATTTTAATAAATTTTCGGAGCGTAAACGGCCGAATAATCGGAATTCAAAGTAAACCTTATAATATCAAAAGTCTCACAAACAAAATCAGAAAATCCTAAAATATCATAAATATCACAAACGGTCATTCAGAGCATGCACTAATAACTCCCATGAGTATATCAATAACTATCATAGGGCTCAAAGCTTTTATACAATCAAATCATTTCTCCATTACGGAGTTTCAAAATAAAACCTAAGTAATACCAACTTGTCTTGATTATATACACTTAAATGTCAATACTAACTCTGAAATAAGGCAGCTAACTCTTGGTCACACAGCTTGCCCTTCAAATCCGAAATTTCACCTAATAATCACCTGAAAGAAAAAACATTAAGGGAATGAGTCAAATGACTAGTAAGGTCGCTTAAAGGACCAATCAAACAAAAGCAAAATATCTGAGAAACTAAATTTCGAAAACACAAAAAATTTAACGGGACGGATATTAGACCAAATTTCAAATTTCAAACTATTTGAATACAAAGACAGACACAAAGGCAAACCACTTTCGACTGAACATAGGTCATACTAAATATCAAATGCCAAAATATATCTGAGTATGAAAACAGACACTAACAGACCAAATATCAAATGTCAAAATATATCTGAATATGAAAACGGACACTATATAGCCATTCAGAAAGTGGTCACATACGTCATTCCTGACATATGAGGCCGGTTTAGAAAGTAAGATCGTGATCTCTAGCTCAACTCCCCTGAACTAGCCCACGTTTCACTCCACGTGGGTAAGTCGGAAATAAATCACATACACTGTGACATGGCTCATAAAGTTACCAAAACAAAATCTCAAAATAACCGTTATCAAATATCGGACATGTCAAACCATATTCAAAGGCTTCAAAATAACATTATCAAATAACGGACTTGTCAAAACAATAAGTGGAGTTTACGACATAATGACAATCATAAATCACTGAAACGAACGATATTAATATGTCAAATTCTGAGGTCAAACAAATTTGACGGAATTTGATTTTTCCCAAAGCATAGCATTGAAAATGAGTTATTCATAACCATGGTCAAGACAAAGGGAAAGAAAGTCACTTAAACTCAATTCGAAGAAGTTCAGATTTCAAAAAGAAATTAAGGACTTACATGAGCGATTGGTCAATCGCTGATTCGAATTTCAAAAGTAAACCCTTACCTTAATCAAGCCTTTGAGAAATACCAATACTTAAGCTCCACCTTAGAGCTCCCGAACTTCCCAAGCCTTCTCTCTCTTTCTCTCTCTCTCTCTCTCCACCGTAAGGGAAAAAGTAATAGAGAACCTCAAGAAGGCAAGAAAGGGAAAAAGAAAACTATTTATATGGGATGAAAAAATCAAGTTTGCATTCGACAAAAAATAATGGTTTCATTCGACCAAAACCAATAGAAGTGAAAATGGTTAAAAAAAAAATTAATTCGACCGAAAATGAGTTTTAATTCAACCAAAAGTACTATTCATTCGACTCAAAATTACTGTTCATCGATTGAAAACTTCAGATTTTTTTTTTGCATTCGACCGAAAACTTGTTTTCATTCGAATTAAAACTTTTAATTCGACCGAAAACTTCAGTAGCTCATTTTACACACAAAAAACTTTTCATTCGAAGCAAAACCCATTTTCTTTCGAAGCCAAACTATTTTCATTCGACCAAAAACTTGGTTTCATTCGAATTAAAACTTTTAATTCGACTGAAAACTTCTAAAACTCCAAAACACCATTTTCCTTCGTTTTGATTCGAACGAAATCACTTTCATTCTACCGAAAATTTTAGAAACAATCCCAAACCATTTTCTCAATATTATCAGAAAGACCACAAACTTATTTACTAAAAAAAATATTCTAACACAAGAAAAAGTAAATTTTCGGGTTGTTACAACTTCAGCTCTGTCCTAAGAATAAGATTAAAGATAATTTTGTACATACTAAAGTGACAAATTTAGGTGGCAAAATTAATAGATAAGAATGATCAAAGATATATTTCTCATAGTTTTTAATACTGTACCGATATTGGTCGTGTCGACCCGTACCTACCACTTTTGCTTTCTATCTGTAAGGTTTCCTTTTACATTTTGTACCAATCAAAATACTGCTCCGTACCAGTTGTACCAGCCAGTAAGGTAAAATCGGCCGAGAACTACATATTGATCGAAATATTGTGCTTTGTAACGGTTTCTTAAATAATACTCGTAGGTTCTACTATATCGATCAAAGCCTATGTTACCTTTTCCTTCAATATTAATTATAATTTGCAAAATCTATCCTAGTAAGTTTTTAATCTTCATCACAATTTTCAGTTTGTTTTACTTTTCTTTTTAAATTTGATTTGTTTAATTTTCATACTTGGAAGCTTTCATAAGATTCTTTCATTTATATGATGTATTGTTTTACACACACATATAACTTATTCTTGAACCGAAGACGTTATCTTGAACAAACAACTTATTCTTTTAGAGGACGTAATTCAATTGAACAAGCTATTTATTTCTAATGCTATTGTATGAGAACAAGCAGTTTATTCGGGATAAACAAATTTGTTAAAAAAAGAAAGCAATTCAAGCCGTATGAGAATAAATAGTTTATTCTAGAGGAGTTAATTATGAGGAAAAAAAATACATGTATATGTTTTAAATTCTCTAAATATTAGGATTATATATGTATATAATTGAAAGAGAAATCGTGACAGTACCGGTATTGATACGTATCATTTTACAAAAATATATAGTATGCGCTCCGATGCCAAATTTATAAGTACGATGATACTTCCCCCACTTATAGAATAACAATTCTGACTTTGTCATAAATAATATACTACTCTGAGATCTCTCATCGGGATCATGCTAGATTTGGGTCCAGTTTGTGTGGATGACATGAATCTACTAAAATAAACTTTTCCAACCCTTTTAGGCACATAGCGAACAGTCAACAGGTTGGTAAATTCTGCTATGCCACTCGGAAACAATTCTTCCGAGAACTTTTCAAAAGCCCACTGGTTTTTCCATTCATACCTAGGGAATGTATAACGAATCAAGGGGTATTGTTTTGTCGCTAAAAATATTATCTCGATATCTCTAAAATACGTAGCGCTGTAATAATATGTCTGTAGTAAACATAAGATCTTTATTTATCTATTGCCAAATAATACTCCGGTATGACCATAACTTTGGAAGTTGATCAATTGGTAGCGCTGACAGCTTAAGCTAAGCTGCTAGCGGTATCAGGCCGTCCATCCATCACGGATGGACAGACCACATCTGTTTCTTTTAACTAAACTTCACCGTCGACTATATTATGGATCAGATTGTGAAATTTAACACCCCTTCAAAAAGACGTCCAGGAACGAGCAAGTAATTTAGTTTAAGTAGGTCAAACCAAGGAGTTTATTAGGAATCACATGTCTGCTATGCATTTGATCGGCTTTAGGAGGTAAATTTGGTGCGCTAAGTTTAAAGTTGTCTATTGTACAATTCTTATCGCTGAACCAGAAAAACAAGTTCTTTTTTGGGGAGCACTGAGGGAGGGGCAGCACAAACAAAAAGCCAAACATAGAAGAAAGAGAGAAAGTCATTATTTCAAATGGGGCCAAATTAAACTAACTAGCATCGTATGAGACACAAACACATTGAAGTGCACTAAGAATTGGGAGATCACACTCTACTAAAGTTTTCTTAGGCAATTCAAGGAGTATCATGCTGGAAAGCAATATAAAGAGACTTTTTACATAACAAGACATCTATGTCATTAAAGATAAATTTTCGAGAGGAATTACATGCACAGGGCATTGCTGCTAGGGTCAAAGAAAGCAATAAGTACATCATGAAACAATGTACCAAGACTTTGCACCGTGTCCCCTTTTAAGTAATTTGGATCGGTCAAACGAAGAATTTGTTAAGCAAATGTGCATTCATTCTATCGCTTTATTTATTTTCGCTCATAATCTATCAAATACGTGTTAACGAAGGGACTCTTAAGTTAGGCAGTGATTAGTTACACCACACACTTTTACACCTTGCGCTGCTGTTGTTGTCATCATCAGTGAATGATGGCTTGTAATTGAGTTGTGGAAGATGAGGTGGCTCTATCGAAACAACAAAGCACATGCAACAGGGAGAGTGAAGGGTCAGCAATCCTACTAGGCCAACCCAACCACCTCCCCTTGCCAATACCGACAATCTCATTACATGATCACATGAATTTCAACGTCTTTTACGCAATTTCTCACCATCCTCTTGCTGTTCATTTGTCCTCAATCATCACACTTACGCCTTCTTAAGCTAACTTCATTGTCTCTCCTCTCTCTCTCTGTCCCTCTCTCTCAAGTCTCATTCACCTGCCAGACTCAGATCTGATCACAACCCCTTCAGCTATGGCTGAGAAGGAGAAGGTATGCAAAGCTTAATTATCTGTCCCATGTCAGGGTTCACGTACCCATTTCATTTTCTTCTCAATCTTCCCTTTTCTTTCTATGGCATGTTATGTTTGGGATCGTTCCGTTTTCTGGGTTTTGCTAGCTTCATTTTATGTCCTTGAATATGCATATGGATGTTCTACCAGTTCTTTCATGCCAAAATCTGATAGTCCAATTGTTCTTATCATTCGTTCATCTGGTTAATAAGTTCTTCTGTGAACAGTGATATCTGATTATGCTTCGTGTACTCCACTATGTACTGCGAACAGGTTACAGTCATGGTGTTGAAGGTTCATGACCTGCAGTGCTCAAGCTGCTACAGAAAGGTCAAGAAGCTACTGTGCAAATTTCCTCGTGAGTGCCTCCACGTTATCTGCAAGTTATGGGTTTTGCAAACTGAGCCACATAAATTATGGCAAATTTCGTGGCTGAGATTATCTTTTAGTGGCAAAAAGTATTTGAAGTGCCAAAAACTGCTTTGTGGCTGATAACGATTTTTAGGGGCAAAAAAGCTACCCCTTTAATTATTGGCTGATTATGTAGGACTAGAAGTTGCCGTGAGCGACTGATGAAGAATCTTCTGTCACTAAAGAATAAAAAGAGTTGTAGGCTTCAGCGACTAAAAGAAAGAAATGGTAAAGCAAAGTGTACTCCACTTTTGCTAGAAACAGATTCAAAAGCAAAAGTAGAACGTAACTGCTGAAAACCTAGGAGCCAACCAGGCTTGACACCACGCTGTATTGGCTTACTCGGTGTATAGTAGTTTCAAGCAATTCTTACTATCGGATTTGTAGGTTTCGGTCACTTTTGTCGCCAAAAAAAACTCTACGTCTATAAATGTGCCACATCAATTGACAGTTCAAATTTCAAGACCGGTAGCATTATCAAAATTACACGACAAATACATGTGTTAGAGTATAACATATACTGTTGAGCCCATTATGGCTTTTATTTAAAGCAAGTGGTATCAGATATCTCGTTGTGCAAGGTCTTGAGTTCGATTCTTTCTGCTTAGATATTTGATCCCCTGCAATTTGCACCTTATTTATTTGTGTTTGGTGGTAGTGCACCTTGATTTGTCCTTCCGCATAAGGAGAACAAGCGCTAACTTAACATGAAGTCGTTCTTTTTTGTTGGTTGTTAATCTAGAAAAAGTGTGATTATATTTTTTGGTTCAGAACTGAATTCTTTGTGTGCTTTGTATTGAAAAATTTTGGGACGAGAGAAATAAGAGACCAGGTATATGATGAGAAGAACAATGCGGTGATGATCAAAGTAGTATGCTGCAGCCCAGAAAAAATTCGAGACAAACTTTGCTGCAGAGGTGGGAAGACAATCAAGAGCATTGAGATCGTCGAGCCCCCAAAGCCCAAGGCCCCTGAAAAGCCCAAGGAACCTGAAAAGCCCAAAGAACCTGAGAAGCCTAAAGAGCCGGAAAAGCCCAAAGAGCCTGAGAAGCCCAAGGCACCCGAAAAGCCCAAAGAGCCGGAGAAGCCCAAGCAACCCGAGAAGCCAAAAGAGCCCGAGAAGCCCAAGGAGGCACCTCCCCCTCCGAAAGTTGTTCCACCAGCGGCACCCAAGCCGGTGCCCGCATGCCCGCCCCCACAGTTTGTGCCAATTGGGGTATGTTGGGGGCCCACGTACGACTGTTATCCCCAGCTCCCATGTTACCCTGATGGGTATGGAAAGCCGCCACCGCCGCCGCCACCGGCATTTGGTTATGGCTGTAGTTGTGGTTGTGGTGGGGCTAGGAGTTGTTACTACATTCTGAGTGAAGAAAACCCATCCGCATGCGCAATAATGTAAGTGGTCGTTGTTTTTGGTCATGGTCATGACCATGATCATACCCATGTCACTTTTGATATCCCTTGTTGCATTGTCCAGTCAGTTTTTGGTTTATAAGGGCTACTCATTGAAAACTATAGACTAAAGGGTACAGAGGGTTCTCAAGGGTACATAAAGATATATAATAAGGTTGGTGCTCTGGAATGCTGATCGCCAATATGGTGGTTGTTTAATCTTGATTTTAATAAAAGTTTCATGGATTATTGGTATTTTGTAGTGCATGTCTTTAAGAATAAGCATAATACGTTATATGAAAGTACTAGTGACGACCCATGACAACCTATCGTTTTGTAATCTCTCTAACTTTTTAAATCACGTTCATTTATTTAGTATTGCCTTCATGCCGAGTATTCTTCATGTTTGCGCTTCGAAAATGAAGAGATCTATAATGCATAATATCGTGTGCTTAATGTTCTATACCTGACCTAAACCTAGCTCTGATCAACTGTTATAAGTTGATATTAGATTCTTAGCTGGCTTGGATCTCAATCCTCTAAACATGCTTTCTGGGTTCAATTACTACAAATATGGTGTCGATTCTTAGTAGGAACTCCCCAGTGAGTTAGATTATTGGCTTCACTATATGGGCCTTTTGGCTACCTACGTAAAGCAAAGCAACACTGTGGCAGGTAGTCTTGCTAAAGGTAGCCCATAAGTAGGAGTCATACAAATTAAATAAAAAAAAAAGGCCCTAATCACCTTATGGGGTTTGAGCAAAATATTTGAGCCACTGCCTCGTGTTGAAATAAAGATAAAGGAACGAAGTTATGGTGGCTATATGATTTGTGATGTACACCGGTTTACCAGGGCGTTATGAGTGATTTTGAGGTGGTCAAATTTATCTTCAATGGGTTCAGAACAATCTGGTTGGTGTTTGGAGTATTTATCACCCATTTCAAAGCTAGAAAAAGATATAAAAGTATAAATCAGGGTTTTTTTTTCTTTTGGGACGTAACCGTGGTATGTCCTAGTAAAAGCCTACAACTCTCTATATAGTGACGAGTCATGATTGTTAAATATATTTAATTAGTGACTTTTAAGTAGTGACCCAATAAAAGTAGTGACACTAATTGATCTAAGAGTTAGGCATTGTAATTTCACAAGTATTAGCACTTAACTCATGAATAATTAAATTGTTACTAGCACCTTATAAAGAGGAACGGCGAGCTAATTCACTTGAAGTCTTTTATCTATTATTGATTTTGACAAAGGATCAGTCATGTCGTCAAAGTTTTGGATCTTTGATGCTTAATCTTTGCGAGCAACTTGTTGATACCTATAAGAAATTTTTTAATAATTCAACTTCTCTAAATATAACTGCATGTGAATACATGCAATGACAATTTAGAGTTTTTTTTTTCTTTTTTTGTAAATTTGCAAAAGGCAAAGATGATATTTCAAAAAAAAAAGAATCGAGCAAATGATCAATTTGATCCTTTATCTTTGTTCCAAAATTCCAAAAGATCCTTCAAACTTTAATTTCCCAATCTTTTGCCAAGTCAGATCCTACTGAGCATTTTAAGGGCGCTGTCTCAGTAGTCAACGCCGATTTTTCACTGCATTGTCGTCGAAAGGTCTACCAGAAACACAGAAGCTAAAGTTCATCAACCTTTTAATAAATGGACCAAATACAAAGAACCAAATTTATAATTTTTCCAAGATTCTCACGTCTAACTTCTCATCTAACATGGCTGCCTACACTTATATGGTAATAGTACCTCAACACCAACATCGTGTATTGCTTAGCTTAGTCTGTGTATTTTCAATCTAAATAGGGTGACAAAACTATTCTCATAAGAAAGAAGTAAAAAAATAAAAAAAAAATGAAAATTAACACACACACACACACACAATATATGCCTTGTTTAAGACTTGAAGACGAAGTCATAAACAAGACATATTGTGTGTGTGTGCGTCTGTAAAGTGGCATTAATGGTCCCAACGTTGGGCCGGGGTTAGGTGCCTGTCCTAGCAAAGAGGCACCATGTCCTTTTAAAAACCGCCACTTCTTTGTACTAGGGTCAGGTGCAGTACCATGTTACACTGCTTTAACAAAAGTTCCTTATGTGCCGACATTTTAAAAGTAACTCAAACCTTTTTTTTCAAACTTGGCCCCCGTCACTAACCATTTAAAAAGAGCTACTTATGATGTGATATATATATATATGTCAGCTACACCCGCCAAGAAATTTTCTTTTATCCGGATAGACTCTTCATTTGCACTTGTTTTGACTAACTTCGTTTGTAAGCAAGCCTTAACATCAGTAGATCCTAACTTGATTCGACTAATTTGCACATCACAATAATTGGTGTCACTCTTCGTTGCAAGTCACACAAGTGTTCTTTACGGACATCGTAACGAGAAAAGTTAAGCTCAATTGCCAAAATCTAAAACTCGAACGTTAATTTCCTTTCTTGTTTGGATAACAAAACCGTCGAATGTTTTAAAGAGATGACTCCTTGAAAACATGCGGTATAAACTTTAATACCGAAAATGAGTTGTAATAATTTACATCGGACACAAAAGTGAATGCCTGCAATAAAAGAAAATTCTTTTCACCAGCGTGCTAAAAATTTGCTTGAATAAAATGGGAAAAGGTAAGATGGCTCAATCAAAGATAGCACATGCAAATATTGTGAGAGTGACTGAAGGGTCAGCAATAGGTCTCCTTTCTATAAGGGACGATCTTGATGATCGCATGAAATTCAATCTTCACCCTTCGTTCAGATATCTGTACGGAACTAGGTCTCATAATTCTTCTTGTTAAACCATCTCTATATTAAGACTTTCTTTGTGTAACACAAACACTCACCCACCCACGCACACACCCCACACACAGTCATTCTCAGTATAGTTATATCAACAGCAACAACCTATGGCTGAGAAGGTACTCTCATTCTCGATCCAAGTTTGTTTTCCGAAGAATTTCAGTTTTTGGTTGGCTCTTTTTTTGCAGAATCCAAATCTATCATATGCATAAGATCATGGGTTGGTTTTGTTCTCTTATCATTTGTCTATTCTGTACCCTCCCCAAACAGGTAACCACCATGGTTTTGAAGGTTGACCTTCAGTGCTCTTGCTGCTACAAGAAGATCAAGAAAATCCTTTGCAAATTTCCTCGTAGGTCTCCTAACGCAAACGTTATGCTTCCTTTGTCCTTTCAAACAAAATGGCGGTCTTATATCTTGTCACCTTTCAAGAACATTTATGGACGTACGTTTTGTGTGTCTTGTGTATTGAGATGTTTTTCATCTTGTCAATTTTTGGGACGAAAGAAATTTCAAGCCCGGTAGCATTATCAAAATTATGCGGCAAGTGTTAGAGTATAACATATACTCTTGAGTCCATTCTACAGTTTAAAGCAAGTGGTATCAGATATCTCGTTGTGCAAGGTCTTGAGTTCGATTCTTTCCGCTAACATGTTTGATCCCCTGCAATTTGCACCCTGTTTATTTGTGTCTTGGTGGTAGTGCACCTTGATTTGTCCTTCCGCATGAGGAGAACAAGCGATAACTTAACATAAAGTCGTTCTTTTTTATTGGTTATTAAACTAGAAAAAGTGTGATTATATTTTTTGGTTTAGAACTGAGTTCTTTGTGTGTTTTGCATTGAAAAACTTTGGTACAAGAGAAATAAGAGAACAGGTATATGATGAGAAGAACAATGCGGTGATGATCAAAGTAGTATGTTGCAGCCCTGAAAAAATTCGAGACAAACTTTGCTGCAAAGGCGGGAAGACAATCAAGAGCATTGAGATCGTCGAGCCCCCAAAGCCCAAGGAGCCCAAAAAGCCCAAAGAGCCTGAGAAGCTCGAGAAACGCAAGGAACCCGAAAAGCTCAAAGAGCCCGAGAATCACAACACTTTTGTGCTCGTTCAGGTTGGCTACCCTCCCTTTCACCCGCAAGGGCCGTGTTGTGGGCCATGTTCCGAAGGTTATAGTGGAGGCCCATGTTATGAAAGGCCGCCGACGCCTCCGCCGCAGCTGCCGCCGCAAGGGCCGTGTTGTGGGCCATGTTCCGAAGGTTATAGTGGAGGCCCATGTTATGAAAGGTCGCCGCTGCCTCCGCCGCAGCTACCGCCGCCGCCTTCGCCGCAGTTGCCGCCGCCGCCTCTGCCGCAGCTGCCGCCGCCGCCTCTGCCGCCGCCGCCTCTGCCGCAGCTGCCGCCGCCACAGTTGCCGCCACCATCGCCACCGCCTTCGCTGCCGTCACGACGCCCATGTTATGATGGATATGGTTATGGGTATGGCCCTTACGGTTGTACTTGTGGTTGTGGTGGGATTAGGGGTTGTTACGTGAACACGCAGTACTTTTGTGAGGAAAACTCATCAGGATGCAGAATCATGTGACAAGAATCACTTTCCCCTATTCATCAGCAGTGCATTTCATAGCCTATTTATTCATAAAATCTTTAGTTTGCTATGAATGTGAAGGTAGAGGGTTTTTGGGTGATTAGAGAATTGTTATCAGGATAATGACTTGACTAAATTTAACTTTTTTATTTTCGTTTTTGTCCTAGTATATGTGTAAAAGTCTTGTCAAATGAAGTTCGAAGTTCAGTTACAAGTATTATAGAATTCGGTGAACAAGTAGAAGATGCTATTATGAAGCTGCTATTCAAAGACGGTGTTCTACTTTTTCTTTCTAAGTGCTTCAATGATCAAACTTTACAAAGCATCCAAAGTTTCTAATTGGAAATGGAAGAAATAGAAGTCATTCTAAGGTTATAAACATCATGTTTAAGTTGAGGGGGAAAGAAAATGAGTACAACACCTGTTTTTTGTGGCACATCACTATTGCCCAAAGACCTTACTTACATTCCTACACTAGAAACAAACCACTAGTACTCCAATCACCGAGGCCCATATCATTCGGTCATTACGTCTCGTGTGCTGTACATACAAAAGGAAAAAATCTGGCTCTTAGTCGGGTCGAAAAAATTTATTTCTACTCCTCATATAGCGACAATTAATGGTCGCCATATATTTTCAATGACTTTTATTTAGTGACGCTAAAATAAAAGCTGTTAAAAATTGTCGTTGAAAGTGTTGGCAGTAAAGCTATTAGAATTATTTAGCGACTATGAATTATCATTATATACGGGGTTGGATGAAGATTCCTACAACTCAGATAGCATTCAAAGTTTGTTTTATACAAAATTTTTGTAAAATAAAGGAGTTTCGATTTTATTCACTTGCCTCTGAAGGTGTACGTACCACCTCTAAAAAACGGTGACCAAGTTACTTTGTTATTAAGCTGTAATCTCTAGAAAGGACTAGGGTGTAACGCTCCAAAAAAAAATCGAAATGTTAACACTCACTCGATTATTTATACTAAGACAATAATAACTTCATAACCCAATAAACAACTATTATCAGTGTAGTTAAATCAGTAATCATACTCTTAATAAACTGTCAAAGATGAAACATCAAATCTAAATCTTATAAATTTCTGAATAATAATATTAGACGAAGCAGGGTTCAAATGAGCAATACTAAAACTTAATTCTCTCGCTCGGCTCTAATTTATACTTAGGCAACCTAATGCTAGTTATTACTTGTAGAAAAGAAGTCAAATAAGAGTGAGCATGTGAGAGCCCAATAAGTTCGATCAAGGATTAAAAGCAGAACGATTCTAGCGTTTAAAGCAATTGGTATCAGATATCTCGTTGTGCACGGTCTTGAGTTCGATTCTTTCCGTTTACATGTTTGATCCCCTACAATTTGCACCATGTTTATTTGTGTCTTGGTGGTAGTGCGCCTTGATTTGTCCTTCCGCATAAGGAGAACAAGCGATAACTTAACATGAAGTCGTTCTTTTTTTGTTGGTTGTTAATCTAGAAAAAGTGTGATTATATTTTTTGGTTTAAAACTGAGTTCTTTGTGTGCTTTGCATTGAAAAACTTTGGGACGAGAGAAATAAGAGACCAGGTATATGATGAGAAGAACAATGCGGTGATGATCAAAGTAGTACGCTGTAGCCCAGAAAAAATTCGAGACAAACTTTGCTGCAAAGGTGGGAAGACAATCAAGAGCATTTAGATCATCGAGCCCCCCAAAGCCCAAGGCCCCTGAAAAGCCCAAGGAACCCGAAAAGCCCAAAGAACCTGAGAAGCCTGAAGAGCCGGAAAAGCCCAAGGCACCCGAAAAGCCCAAAGAGCCGGAGTAGCCCAAGCAACCCTGAAAAGCCAAAAGAGCCCGAGAAGCCCAAGGAGGCACCTCCCCCTCCGAAAGTTGATCCACAAGCGGCACCCAAGCCGGTGCCCGCATGCCAGCCCCCACAGTCTGTGCCGGTTGGGGTATGTCGGGGGTCCACGTACAAATATTATCCCGAGCTCCCATGTTACCCTAATGGGTATGGAAAGCCGCCACTAGCATTTGGTTATGGTTGTAGTTGTGGTTGTGGTGGGGCTAGGAGTTGTTACTACATTCTGAGCGAAGAAAACCCATCTGCATGCACAATAATGTAAGTGGTCGTTGTTTTTGGTCATGGTCAAGACCATGATCATACCCATGTCACTTTTGATATCCCTTGTTGCATTGTCCAGTCAGTTTTTGGTTTATATGGGCTACTCATTGAAAACTATAGACTAAAGGGTAGAGAGGGTTCTCAAGGGTACATAAAGATATATAATAAGGTTGGTGCTCTGGAGTGCTGATCGCCAATGGTGGTTGTTTAATCTTGATTTTAATAAAAGTTTCATGCGTTATTGGTATTTTGTAGTGCATGTCTTTAAGAATAAGCATAATATTTAATATGAAAATACTAGTGATGACTCGTGACAACTTATCGTTTTGTAATCTCTCTAACTTTTTAAATCACGTTCATTTATTTAGTATTACCTTCATGCCGAGTATTCTTCCTGTTTGCGCTTCGAAAATGAAGAGATCTATAATGCATAATATCGTGTGCTTAATGTTATATACCTGACCCCAAACCTAGTTCTGATCAACTATTAAAAGTTGATATCTTAGATTCTTAACTGGCATGGATCGCAATCCTCTAAACATGCTTTCTGGGTTCAATCACTATAAATCTGGTGGCGATTCTTAGTAGGAACTCCCCAGTGAGTTAGATTATTGGCTTCACTATATGGGCCTTTTGGCTACCTATGTAAAGCAAAGCAACACTGTGGCAGGTAGTCTTGCTAAAGGTAGCCCATAAGTAGGAGTCCTACAAATTAAAAAGAAAAAAAAAACCTAATCACATTATGGGGTTTGAGCAAAATATTTGAGCCACTGCCTTGTGTTGAAATAAAGATAAAGGAACGAAGTTATTGTGGCTATATGATTTGTGATGTACACTGGTTTACCAGGGCGTTACGAGTGATTTTGAGGTGGTTAAATTTATTTTCAATGGGTTTAGAACAATCTGGTTGGTGTTTGGAGTATTTATAACCCATTTCAAAGCTAGAAAATACCTATAAGAATTTTTTTAATAATTCAACTTCTCTAAATATAACTGCAGGTTAATACATGCAATGACAATTTAGAGTTTTTATCTTTTTTTAATTTGCAAAGGCAAAAATGATCTATAAAAAACAGAAAAAAGAAAAAACAATCTGGAAAATTATCAATTTGATGCTTTATCTTTGGTCCAAAATTCTAAAAGATCCTCCAAACTTTTAATTTCCCTATCTTTTGCCAAGTCAGATCCTACTAAGCATTTTAAGGGCATCGCCTCAATAGTTAACGCAGAGTTTTGACTGCATTGTCGTCGAAAGGTCTACCAGAAAAACACGGAAGCTAAAAGTTCATCGACCTTTTAATAAATGGACCAAATACAAAGGACCAAATTTATAATATATCCAAGATTCTCATATTTAACGACTAACATGCCTGCACTTACGTGGTAATAGCACCTTACCACCAACTTTGTGTTTTGCTTAGCCTAGTTTGTATATTTTCAATCTAAACGAGGTGACAAAACTATTCACAAAAGAAAAGAAACAAAAAAAAAAAAATTAAAAACAAACACACACACACTTACTATATATATATATATATATATATATATATATATATATGAGCTGATCCGTTGACCTCGAGGGCAACTTCAGCTAAGTTGCTCGCGCGATCTGCCGTTCATTCATTGCCGATGGACAGGCCAAAATTTTATTTTAAAGTAAATTTCACTGTCCGCTACATTATGTGGCGGACGATAAAATTTACATTACTGCCCCCTCCTGTTTGCCTACGAATCTCTCCGACTCATTAAATGCCTTCGAAGCATTTTGATCAAAATCACCATCCGCTACATTATCTAGCGGACGATGAGTTTTTTTTTATAGAAAAAGTTAGATCTGATCCATCCATTATTATGGATTGATGGTCAGATCGCGCTGTCAACTTATCTGAGTTACATGCAAGAGATGAATCCCCTCCCCCCCCCCCCCCCCCCCACACACACATATATATATATATATATATATATATATATAACCTTGGGCCGTGGTTAGGTGCTGTCCTAACAGGCAGGCATAATGCCCTTTAAAAGCCGCCACTCCTTTGTGTATGGTTAGGTGCAGTACCACCATGATGGTAGCTTTTAACCAATTGTCGTCAAATCTTTAAATCAACTCTTTGAGCTCGTTGTACCAACTGCTTTTAAAATAGTATACTGCCTTTAACAAAAGTTCTTTATGATCTTACATTAAAAGTAACTCAACCCTTTTTCATATATGGCCCCCGTAACTAACATTTACAAAGAGTTCCTACGATGTGATATAAATGTCCGATTACCCTGGCCAAGTAATTTTCTCTTGTCCGGAGAGACTCTTCATTTGCACTTGATTTGACTAACTTCATTTGCAAACAGGCCTTAGTATCAGTAGATCCTAACTTGATTTGACTAATTTACACATCACAATAATTGATGCCACTCTTCGTTGCAAGCAAAACACGTGTTTTGAACGGACACCATAGCGAGAAAAGTTAAGCTCAATTGACGAAATCTAAAACCCGAACGTTAATTTCCTTTCTTGTTTGGATAACAAAACCGTTGAATGTTATATAGATACGACTCCTTGAAAACATACGGTATCAACTTTAATATCGAAAATGGGTTGTGATAATTTACATCAGATGCAAAAGTGAATGTCTGCGGTAAAGAAATTTCTTTTCACAAGCAAGCTAACAATTTGGTTAAGAAACAAGATCGAATTTGGTCAAGTCTTATATTCGGGGATTGCTAAGAAACAATATGCTAGAAGCAAACAAATGATTGTTTCTTGTACAATTAAGGATCCTCTCTTGTTTTGTTGTGAATATATGCAGGTGAGAAGTTAGGAAACAATAAACTGAGGGATATATGTTGACCATTCTCACGTAGTAGCCAACTAATTGAGCACCTCAAACCAGGCAATTTAATGAGAAGGTGAGATGGCTCAATCAAAGCCAGCACATGCAAATTTTGTGAGAGTGAAGGCTCAGCAATCGTAGGCGCTTCTATAAGGGACAACCTGGATGATCGCATGAAATTCAACCTTCACCCTTTGTTTCACATATCTGTACTGAACTAGGTCTCATAATTCTTCTTGTTAAACCATCTCTCTATAAAGAGTTTCTTTGTGTAACGCAAACAAACACGCACCCACCCACACACACCCCACACACAGTCATTCTCAGTATAGTTATATCAACAGCATCAACCTCTACTCATTCATCTGTGGTTCCGGATCTGATCAAATCTCAATTCACACCTATGGCTGAGAAGGTACTTTCATTCTCAATCCAAGTTTTGTTTTCCGTGGGAAAATTTCAGCTTTTGGTTGGCTCTTTTTGCAGAATCCAAATCTGTCATATGTATAAGATCATGGGTTGGTTTTGTTTTCTTATCATTAGTCTATTATGTGCCTCCCCAAACAGGTAACCACCATGGTTTTGAAGGTTGACCTTCAGTGCTCTTGCTGCTACAAGAAGATCAAGAAAATCCTTTGCAAATTTCCTCGTAAGTCTCCTACCGCAAACGTTATGCTTCCTTTGTCCTTTTAAACAAAATGGCGGTCTTATATCTTGTCACCTTTCAAGAACATTTATGGACGTACGTTCTGTGTGTCTTGTGTATTGAGATGTTTTTCATCTTGTCAATTTTTGGGACGAAAGAAATAAGGAACCAGGTATATGATGATAATCAGAATACGGTCACGATCACGGTGGTATGCTGCAACCCAGAGAAGATCCGTGACAAGCTGTGTTGTAAGGGTGGGAAAATAATCAAGAGTATCGAAATCAAGGAGCCCGCAAAGCCCAAGCCCAAAGAAACTGAGAAGCCCAAGGAAACTGAGAAGCCCAAGCCCAAAGAAGGTGAGAAGCCCAAAGAAAAGCCCAAAGAGGCTGAGAAACAAAAAGTTCTTGAGAAGAAAGAGCACGAAAAGACTAAACACAAAGAATCCGAAAAGTCCAAAGATTTCGAGAAACCCAAAACTCCCGTACTCGTTCCGGTTGGCTGCCCTCCCTTTTACCCGCAAGGGCCATGTTGTGGGCCATGTTCCGAAGGTTATAGTGGAGGCCCATGTTATCATGGATATGGAAGGCCACCGCCACCGCCACCACGTCCATGTTATGATGGATATGGTTATAGATATGGCCCTTACGGTTGTAGTTGTGGCTGTGGTGGGACTAGGGGTTGTTACGTTAACACACAGTACTTTTGTGAGGAAAACTCGTCAGGATGCACAATCATGTGACAATGATCACTTTCCCCTCAGCATGACATTTTGTTAAATTAATTATTCATAAAATCTGCAGTCTGCTATGGGTGTGAAGGTAGATGAATTTTTTGGTGATCAGAGAATTGTTATCAGATGATGCTCTGTACCTTTTAAGTGGTCAAAGTTCACAAGGTCTTGTCTTTTATCCACGAATCTCTCTCTCTCTCTCTCTCTCTCTCTCTCTCTCCCCCCCCCCCCTCCAAATGTATTTTGATATTGACTTGACTAAGACCTCGTTTGACGGAGCTTTTTTTTTTTTTCAGTTTTGGAAACTGGAAAAAAAGTCGCGTTTGGTAATCATTTTTTTTTCTTTTTCAGTTCAAAAAATCAATTTTTAAGCTGAAGAAGAAAAAAAAAACTCCAAAAATGAGTTTTTTTTTTCAGCTTTGGTTTTTTTTTTTTTTGAGACCACCACCCTCCCACTGTCGGCAGCCACCACCGGTTGCAACCTCCGGCAACTGCAGGCTGCCGGCCACCACCGCCACCGCAAACCACCACAAAATAAAAACTCAAAATAAAAACGGGGTTATCGAACACTCACTTGTATTTGTAAATAAAAAAAATTAAACTGCTCTTTAAAATTGTTTTTCCAAAAATTGAAAAAAAAAAATTTGTCAAACATAACCCAACTTTTTTATTTTCGTTTTCGTCCTAGAATGTGTGTAGTAGTCTTGTCAAATGAAGTTGGAAGTTTAATAACAAAGTATTATAGAATTCGGCAAACAAGTAGAAGATGCTATTCAGAAGAATATTATGGTATTCGAACTTAGTTCTATTCTAAGTCCTGTCAAAGATGATGTTCTACTTTTCCTTTCTAAGTGCTTTAAGGATCAAACTTTACCGAGCATCCAAGGTTTCTAATTGGAAATGGAAGAAATAGCAATCATTCTTGAGGCAATAAACATCATGTTTAAGTCGAGGGGAAAGAAAAGGAGTAGAACACCTGTTTTGCGGCACATCATTATTGCCACCTACACCAGGAATAAACCACTAGTACTTCAATCACCAAGGCCCATGTCATTCGATCATTATATTTCGATATATGTTTTTATTGACTTTTATTTATTTACGCTAAAAGTTACGCTAAAAAAAACTATTAACAATCGTCGTTAAAAATATTGGCAGAAAAATTACTAAAAATATTTAGTGAAATTATCATTATATACGAGGTTGATATAAGATTCCAACAACTCAGGTAGCAGTCAAAATTTGTATTATACAAAAAATTTGTAAAATAAAGGAGTTTCGATTTTATTCACTTTGCCTCTGAAGGTGTACGTACCACCTCTAAAAAACGGTGACCAAGCTACTTTGTTATTAAACTGTAATCTCTATAGAGGACTAGGGTGTAACGTTCCGAAAAATTCGAAACGTTAACACTCACTCGGTCATTTCTACTAAGATAATAATAACATCATAGCCTAATAAACAACTATTATTAGAGTAATTAAATCATTAATCATACTCCTAATTAACTGTCATAGATGAAACATCAAATCTAAATCTTATAAATTTCTGAATAACAATATTAGACGAAGCAGGGTTCTAATAAGTAATACTAAAACAGCATTTGAATACATGCAATGACAATTTAGAGTTTTTTTTTTATACTAATTCAACTTCTCTAAAAATAACTGCATTTGAATACATGCAATGATAATTTAGGGGGTATATGTTTACGCAATTTGTTTCGTGTTTTGTATTCTTTTTTTTGTTTTCCAGATTTTAATATTCAATTCTAAAATCGTATTGTGTACTTTTAGTTTTTTTTCGTATCTATTTTTTCACTTTTTCTGTACGTTTACCATTTTTATTTTTATTTTCAGCAACTTTTTTAAATCAATTCTTGTATGTTTAGCATTTTCTACACTATTTGTACTTATATCTTTCTATTTTAACTTTATTCTTAACCAAACAAATTATTTTTAAACCTTCCATCTTACTTCTCCCAATAAAGTGTCTCACTTACCTTTAAACCCCTCCACGCCAGGTCCATCCCTCCCGCTCCATAAATCCCATTCCCATCACCTGAATCATGGCCCACATATTTTGTAATGTTCCCCTTCTCCTTCCTATCTTCCCTTTTCCCTACCCTTTTTCCTGTGCACTGAGATGCCCATTTCCCCTCTCCCATTAATGAGTTAAACAGCACAGTCGCACACACCCAACCCCGGATTATTGGATGCTTGATTGGGAGACAGAAGGTACCGGCGGCGTGTCGGTCATCTCTATCCTGGGTCTTCGACAGCAAAAGGGTTGGGGTGAGATTTCTCTGTTGCTTTCGACAGATTGACGAATGGTGTGGGAGAGAGTTGTTGTGGATTTGTTCATTGGAAATGAAGGAGATAAAGAGGAACAAGAGAAAGAGGAGAGCTATGGTGTCCCTCTGACGTGACAAGGCATAGAGGTGGTCAGAGGCCCGGAAGAAAAAACGTTGAACAGTGAAGACTAAAACTCTATTCTACGACGGTGAGAAACCGAGTGGCGATAAAAGATGAAAACACATGTTTTTTTTGACACTGGTCGGATATTTGGATCTCAAACCGAATACATAAAATAATAAAAGTACGTGTGAAAATTTTATCTTTTTTATCATCGTTATAAAAACGAAAACCAAATACCGTAAACATACAGCCCCTTAGAGTTTTTTTTTTTGTAAATTTCCAAAAGGCAAAAATGATATCAAACTCGAACGTTTACTATATTTGTTTTTTGTTTTTTGCAATGATGATAGAATTTTTTTTTTGTGTGTACTTTTATCACTTTCTATTTTTGTTTCGGGTAAAATTACTCTAACACTATCAATGTGTTTTCAGCTTTTCTCACTCAAATGTAGTTAACCAATGTACGAAAAAGTAAATTTTTTTTTTTGTGTTGTAAAAGTGATAAATGTACAGGAGCGTATTTTCTAACCGAATACAAAAATCATGAAAATATAAATATAAAATGAAAACAGAAAACGAATATGATAAACGTACGGGCCCCAACAACATCGTGTATTGTTTAACCTAGTATGTATGTTTTCGGTCTAAATGGGGTGACAAAACTATTCCTATAAGAAAGAAATAAAAAAATATATATAACACATACATCATATATGTATCTTCGATTTAGTTGGCATCTTCTATACCTTATAAAACTCTAATCCTATTTTCTTGAATTCTTACAATTCTAAAATAGAGTAAAATAGGTGCTAAATTTTAAATGACCACAAAATAACCTCAACTTCTTGAACTCGAACCATTGAGCCCCGTGATTTTCCTTCTCCCATTTCATAATTAATTATCTCTCTTTTTGTGCATAGCACGAGATTATAGCGAGTATATATGAACATAATTGGGGCTTCTCACCGGTAGCCTATGAGGCCAGACTGAAGACGACTTCAAGACTTAAACATGTGGTAATATCATACATACATGTGGTATTTATATAAAGTGGCATTAATGGTCCCAACGTTGGGCCGGGGTTAGGTGCATGTCCTAACAAAGAGGCATCATATGCCCTTTTAAAAGCGGATAGTCCTTTGTGCTATCGTTAGGTGCAGTACGATGATGGTAGCTTTTAACCAACTAGCATCGAATATCTAAATCAGAGCAATGCTCTTTGAGCTGGTCGTACCAGCTGTTCTTAAAGTGGTACACTGCTTTAGCAAAAGTTCTTTATATTCCGATTTTAAAAGTAACTCAACCTTTTTTTAGAATTTGGCCCCCTAAGGCCCTAACTAACCTTT
Source organism: Escallonia rubra (assembly GCA_033065855.1). NCBI lineage: Eukaryota > Viridiplantae > Streptophyta > Magnoliopsida > Escalloniales > Escalloniaceae > Escallonia > Escallonia rubra. The sequence goes on along the minus strand of JAVXUO010001251.1, from coordinate 33,097 downwards.
TACAAAGAGTTACTTATGATGCGATATAAATTAAATGTCCGCTACACCGGCCAATAAATTTTCTTTTGTGCGATAGACTCTTCATTTGCACTTGTTTTGACTAACTTCGTTTGCAAGCAAGTCTTAGTATTAGTAGATTCTAACTTGATTTGACTAATTTGTACGTCATAATAATTGGTGTCACTCTTCGTTGCAAGTCACGCAAGTGTTTTGTACGGACACCATAGCGAGAAAAGGTGAGATGGCTCAATCAAAGCCAGCACATGCAAATATTGTGAGAGTGAAGGGTCAGGAATCATAGGTCTCCTTTCTATAAGGGACGGTCTTGATGATCGCATGAAATTCAACCTTCACCCTTCGTTCAGATATCTGTACGGAAGTTGGTCTCATAATTCTTCTTGTTAAACCAACCATCTCTATATTAAGACTTTCTTTGTGTAACACAAACACACGCACACACAGCCCACACACAGTCATTCTCAGTATAGTTATATCAACAGCAACAACCTCTACTCCCTCATCTGTGGTTCCGGATCTGATCAATCTCAATTCACACCTATGGCTAATAAGAAGGTACTCTCATTCTCGATCCAAGTTTTGTTTTCCGAACAATTTCAGTTTTTGGTTGGCTCTTTTTTTGCAGAATCCAAATCTGTCATATGCATAAGATCATGGGTTCGTTTTGTTCTCTTATCATTTGTCTATTCTGTACCCTCCTCAAACAGGTAACCACCATGGTTTTGAAGGTGTCAGACCTTCAGTGCTCTTGCTGCTACAAGAAGATCAAGAAAATCCTTTGCAAATTTCCTCGTAAGTCTCCTACGGCAAACGTTATGCTTCCTTTGTCCTTTCAAACAAAATGGCGGTCTTATATCTTGTCACCTTTCAAGAACATTTATGGACGTACGTTCTGTGTGTCTTGTGTATTGAGATGGTTTTCATCTTGTCAATTTTTGGGACGAAAGAAATAAAGAACCAGGTATATGATGATAATCAGAATACTGTCACGATCACGGTGGTATGCTGCAACCCAGAGAAGATTCGTGACAAGCTGTGCTGTAAGGGTAGGAAAGTAATCAAGAGTATCGAAATCAAGGAGCCCGCAAAGTCCAAGCCCAAAGAAATTGAGAAGCCCAAAGAAATTGAGAAGAAGCCCAAAGAAATTGAGAAGCCCAAAGAAATTGAGAAGAAGCCCAAAGAAATTGAGAAGTCCAAAGATTTCGAGAAACCCAAAACTCCCGTACTCGTTCCGGTTGGCTACCCTCCCTTTTACCCGCAAGGGCCGTGTTGTGGGCCATGTTCCAAAGGTTATAGTGGAGGCCCATGTTATCATGGCTATGGAAGGCCACCGCCACCGCCACCACGTCCATGTTATGATGGATATGGCCCTTACGGTTGTAGTTGTGGCTGTGGTGGGACTAGGGGTTGCTATGTGAACACGCAGTACTTTTGTGAGGAAAACTCGTCAGGATGCACAATCATGTGACAAGGATCACTTTCCCCTATTCATCAGCATGACATTTCATTAGATTATTTATTCATAAAATCTGCAGTTTGCTATGGATGTGAAGGTAGATGGATTTTTTGGTGATCAGAGAATTGTTATCAGATGATGCTCTGTACCTTTTAAGTGGTCAAAGTTCACAAGGTCTTGTCTTTTATCCACGAATCTCTCTCTCTCTCTCTCCCTCCCTCCCTCCCCTCCCCCCTCCCCCCCACCAAATGTATACGGCCGAGATAAAATTTTGATAATGACTTGACTAAATTTAACTTTTTTATTTTCGTTTTCGTCCTAGTATGTGTGTAGTAGTCTTGTCAGATGAAGTTGGAAGTTTAATAACAAAGTATTATAGAATTCGACAAACAAGTAGAAGATGCTGCTCAGAAGAATATTATGGTATTCGAACTTAGTTATATTCTAAGTCTTGTCAAACATGATGTTCTACTTTCCCTTTCTAAGTGCTTTAAGGATCAAACTTTACGATGCATCCAAGGTTTCTAATTGGAAATGAAAGAAATAACAATAATTCTTGAGGCAATAAAGATCATGTTTAAGTTGAGGGGAAAGAAAAGGAGTAGAACACCTGCTTTGCGGCACATCATTATTGTCACCTACACCAGAAATAAATCACTAGTACTTCAATCACCGAGGCCCATATCATTCTATCATTATATCTCGTGAGTGGTACACAAGAAAGGGAAAAAAATTGACTCATGTGTCGGTCAAGAGAATCTTTATTCTACTCATTATATAACGATAATTAATGGTCGATATATGTTTTCAGTGACTTTTATTTAGTTACGCTAAAAAAAACTATTAAGAATCGTCGTTGAAAATGTTGGCAGAAAAGTCACTAGAAATATTTGGCGAAATTATCATTATAAATGGGGTTGGAGGAAAATTCCTACAACCCAGGTAGCAGTTAAAATTTGTATTATACAAAAAATTGTAAAATAAAGGAGTTTTGATTTTATTCACTTTGCCTCTGAAGGTGTACGTACCACCTCTAAAAAACGGTGACCAAGCTACTTTGTTATTAAACTGTAATCTCTAGAGAGGACTAGGGTATAACGCTCCGAAAAATTCGAAACGTTAACACTCACTCGGTCATTTCTACTAAGATAATAATAACATCATAGCCTAATAAACAACTATTATTAGAGTAATTAAATCATTAATCGTACTCCTAATAAACTGTCATAGATAAAACATCAAATCTAAATCTTATAAATTTCTGAATAACAATATTAAATTGTCACATGTTTATGCAATTTATTTTCGTGTTTTGTATTCTTTTTTTGTTTTCCAGATTTTAATATTCAGTTCTAAAATCGTATTGTATACTTTTAATTTTTTCCGTATCTATTTTTTTCTGTACGTTTACCATTTTTTTTCATTTTCAGCAACTGTTTTGAATAAATTCTTGTATGTTTAGTATTTTCTACACTATTTGTACTTATATCTTTCCATTTTAACCTTACTCTTGACCGAACAAATTATTTTTATACCTTCCATCTTGCTTCTCCCCATCTTACTTCACCCAATAAAGTGTCTCACTTACCTTTAAACCCCTCCACGCCAGGTCCATCCCACTCCCATTCCCATCACCTGAATCATGGCCCACATATTTTGTAATGTTCCCCTTATCCTTCCTATCTCCCCTTTTTCCTGTGCACTGAAAAGCCCATTTCCCATCTCCCAATAATGAGTTAAACAGCACAGTCGCACAGACCCAACCCCGGATTTTTGGATGCTTGATTGGGAGACAGAAGGTAGCGGCGTCGTGTCGGTCGTATCTATCCTGGGTCTTCGACAGCAAAAGGGTTGGGGTGAGATTTCTCTGTTGCTTTCGACAGATTGACGAATGGTGTGGGAGAGAGTTGTTGGGGATCTGTTCATTGGAAATGAAGGAGATAAAGAGGAACGAGAGAAAGAGGAGAGCTATGGTTTCCCTCTGACGTGACAAGGCATAGAGGTGGTCAGAAGCCTGGAAGAAAAAACGTTGAACAGTGAAGCCTGAAACTCTATTCTCCGACAGTGAGAAACCGAGTGGCGATAAAAGATGAAAACACATGTTTTTTTTGACACTGGTCGGATATTTGGATCTCAAACCGAATACATAAAATAATAAAAGTACGTGTGAAAATTTTATCTTTTTTATCATCGTTATAAAAACGAAAACCAAATACCGTAAACATACAACCCCTTAGAGTTTTTTTTTTTTTAAATTTTCAAATGGCAAAATGATATCAAACTCATATGTTTACTATATTTGTTTTTTGTTTTCTGCCATGATGATAAAAAAAAAAAAAATTGTGTACTTTTATCACTTTCTGTTTTTGTTTTGGGTAAAAATTACTCAAACAGTATCAATGTATTTTCAGTTTTTCTCACTCATATGTAGTTAACCAATGTAAGAAAAAAGTAGTCTTTTTTTTTTTTGGGTGAAAGTGATAAATGTACATGAGCGTATTTTCTATCCGAATACAAAATTTATGAAATGGAAATATAAAATAAAAACTGAAAACGAATATGATAAACGTACATGTCCCAACAACATCGTGTATTGTTTAGCCTAGTATGTATGTTTTCAGTCTAAATGGGGTGACAAAACTATTACTGGAAGAAAGAAATAATAAAAAAAAATTAACACATACATCATATATGTATCTTAGATTTAGTTGGCATCTTCTATACCTTATAAAACTCTAATCCTATTTTCTTGAATTCTTACAATTCTAAAATAGAGTAAAATAGGTGCTAAATTTTAAATGACAACAAAATAACCTCAACTTCATGAACTCGAACTATTAAGCCCCATGATTTTCCTTCTCCCACTTCATAATTAACTATCTCTCTTTCCGTGTATAGCACGAGATTATAGCGAGTATATATAAACATAATTTGGGCTTCTCACCAGCAGCCTATGAGGCCAGATTAGACTGAAGACGACTTCATGTCTTAAACGGGTGTGTGTGTAATATCTATCATACATACATGTGGTATGTAAAAAAAGTGGCATTTATGGTCCAAACGTTGGGCCGGGGTTAGGTGCCTGTCCTAACAAAGAGGCATCATATGCCCTTTTAAAAGCGGACAGTCCTTTGTGCGATCGTTAGGTGTAGTACGATGATGGTAGCTTTTAACCAACTAGCATCGAATATCTAAATCAGAGCAATGCTCTTTGAGCTGGTTGTACTAGCTGCTCTTAAAGTGGTACACTGCTTTAGCAAAAGTTCTTTATATTTCCATATTAAAAGTAACTCAACCTTTTTTTAGAATTTGGCCCCCTAACTAACCTTTTACAAAGAGTTACTTATGATGCGATATAAATTAAATGTCCGCTACACCGGCCAATAAATTTTCTTTTGTGCGATAGACTCTTCATTAGTAGATTCTAACTTGATTTGACTAATTTGTACGTCATAATAATTGGTGTCACTCTTCGTTGCAAGTCACGCAAGTGTTTTGTACGGACACCATAGCGAGAAAAGGTGAGATGGCTCAATCAAAGCCAGCACATGCAAATATTGTGAGAGTGAAGGGTCAGGAATCATAGGTCTCCTTTCTATAAGGGACGATCTTGATGATCGCATGAAATTCAATCTTCACCCTTCGTTTCAGATATCTGTACGGAACTAGGTCTCATAATTCTTCTTTTTAAACCATCTCTATATTAAGACTTTCTTTGTGTAACACAAACACACACACACACACCCCACACACAGTCATTCTCAGTATAGTTATATCAACAGCAACAACCTCTACTCCTTCATCTGTGGTTCCGGATCTGATCAATCTCAATTCACAGCTATGGCTAATAAGAAGGTACTCTCATTCTCGATCCAAGTTTTGTTTTCCGAACAATTTCAGTTTTTGGTTGGCTCTTTTTTTGCAGAATCCAAATCTGTCATATGCATAAGATCATGGGTTCGTTTTGTTCTCTTATCATTTGTCTATTCTGTACCCTCCTCAAACAGGTAACCACCATGGTTTTGAAGGTGTCAGACCTTCAGTGCTCTTGCTGCTACAAGAAGATCAAGAAAATCCTTTGCAAATTTCCTCGTAGGTCTCCTACGGCAAACGTTATGCTTCCTTTGTCCTTCCAAACAAAATGGCGGTCTTATATCTTGAGTTTTTCTCCTAAATAATACTATTTTAAAACTTAATTACCGATTTACTAAACTTTGAAACTTATTTATCCGCATACCACTCTTTTAGATATCGCGGTTTGAAACCATGACTTTAAAGTAGAAATGAAAACCACGTTTTCTATGTTTTTCATTTTAAATTACGCAGAAAATGAAAAAATAAATAAATGAAATCATGTTTTCTACTTAAATCAGTGGTTTCAAATTGCGATTTCTACTTTAAAGTCATTGTTTCAAATTGCGATTTTTAAAAATGTTGTATGTGGGTAAATAAGTTTCAAAATGGAGTAAATTGCTAATTATGTTTTAAAATAGTATTATTTAAGAAAAAAACTCCTTATATTTTGTCACCTTTCAAGAACATTTATGGACTTACGTTTTGTGTGTCATGTGTATTGAGATGTTTTTCATCTTGTCAATTTTTGGGATGAAAGAAATTTCAAGACCGGTAGCATTATCAAAATTACACGGCAAGTGTTAGAGTATAACATATACTCTTGAGTCCATTCTAGCGTTTAAAGCAAGTGGTATCAGATATCTTATTGTGCAAGGTCTTGAGTTTGATTCTTTCCGCTTACATGTTTGATCCCTTGCAATTTGCACCATGTTTATTTGTGTCTTGGTGGTAGTACACCTTGATTTGTCCTTCCGCATAAGGAGAACAAGCGATAACTTAACATGAAGTCGTTCTTTTTTGTTGGTTGTTAATCTAGAGAAAGTGTGATTATATTTTTTGGTTCATAACTGAGTTCTTTGTGTGCTTTGCATTGAAAAATTTTGGGATGAGAGAAATAAAAGACCAGGTATATGATGAGAAGAACAACGCGGTGATGATCAAAGTAGTATGCTGCAGCCCAGAAAAAATTCGAGACAAAATTTGCTGCAAAGGTGGGAAGACAATCAAGAGCATTGAGATCGTGCCGCCGCCACCACCGCCGCCGCCGCCTCCTCCGCCACCTCCGCCGCCGCCGCCTCCGCCGCCTCCGCCGCCGCCGCCTCCGCCGCCTCCGCCGCCGCCTCCGCCGCCTCCGGCGCCGCCTCCGCCGCCACCACCATCGCCGTCGCCTTGTAGTTGTGGTTGTGGTGGGATTAGGGGTTGTTACGTGAACCCATGTAGTTGTGGTTGTGGTGGGATTAGGGGTTGTTACGTGAACCCATGTAGTTGTGGTTGTGGTGGGACTAGGGGTTGTTACGTGAACCCATGTAGTTGTGGTTGTGGTGGGACTAGGGGTTGTTATGTGAACCCATGTAGTTGTGGTTGTGGTGGGACTAGGGGGACTAGGGGTTGTTACGTGAACCCATGTAGTTGCGGTTGTGGTGGGACTAGGGGTTGTTACGTGAACCCATGTTGTGAGGGATATGGTTATGGGTATGGCCTTTACGGTTGTAGTTGTGGTTGTGGTGGGACTAGGGGTTGTTACGTGAAGACGCAGTACTTTTGTGAGGAAAACTCATCACAATGCACAATCATGTGACAGAGATCACTTTCCCTATTCATCATAATGGCATTTCATTAGCCTATTTATTCATAAAAATATGCAGTTTTCTATGGATGTGAAAATAGAGGGATTTTTAGGTGATCAGAGAATTGTTATCAGGATGATGCTCTATACCTAGACCTGACAAACGGGTATATCCACCGAGTACAGTAATACCCGGTCGGGTCCAGGTAAAAACGGGTCGGGTAAATTTTACCCGAATTTTCTCGGGTAGTCTTTTTAGGAATCCGTACCCTACCCACGCGGGTAGGATATTACCCGTGGGTCAATGACCAATTTTGTTTTTAAGAAACAGATTTTATTACCTGATTTTGCTAATTAATAGTTATTACTGTTATGCAAATTCTTTTTCCTTCCGTTTCTTTTCCTTTTTTCTGCCGACACATTTCATATTTTTGGTCAATTGCAATTTGCAAGCATCTACTCCCAGTCCCCAAACCCTAACCAAAATCCAAAATAATACAATCAAACGTAAACACAAATACATAATCACAAGCATAAAGCCATAGAGCTTCTCGATCGGCAGACCCTTTCCCTACCCACAATCCAAAATAATACAATAAAAATTAACACATACATACTCACATGCATAAATTCATAGAACTTCTCGATCGGTAATGAACTGAAAGATTGACGGTTGTCAGTAATCGATCTGTGACTGATGGAGAAGACATCAAAACGTCAGTTGAAGAGCCCAAGTTCGTTGTGGCAGTAGAGCAGGAAGGTCGGGGTCGGCGATCGACGATCGCGTTGAAGAGTGAAGGGCCCGAGAAGACTGATGCCTAGTCTGTTGAAGGTAGATCTCAGTGAGGGGGCTCACAGTCGGCGGTCGATCTTGATCTCGAGTGTGAATGTGTGATTACTGATTTGTGAGGGAAGAGGGAAGAGGGAAGAGAGAAAGGGGCGGTTGCGGCAAAGAAGGATGGGGTGGTGGCACAGAGATGGAGATGTGGCTGGCACTACAAGAAAAGAGCTCTATAGTGACGAAAAAGCCAACGGTAGACAAGGGCCCGTGGGCATAAGTGGTGTTATGCCAACAGTAACAAGGGTCCATTGGCACAAGTGTTGTTATGCCAACGGTACACAAGGGCCCGTGGGCATAAGTGTTGTTATGCCAACGGTAATAAGGGCCCGTGTGCACAAGTTTTGTTATGCCAACGGTACACAAGGACCCGTTGGCACAAGTGTTGTTATGCCAACGGTACATAAAGGACCGTGGGCACAAGTGTTTTACTTTAATTTTTTCATTGGATTAAAATTGATGGTTCACATAGATAGAAATGGTTTAGTGGGTAAGCCATGATATGATCGACTGTTTTGATATTCTACACATCATGAAATGAATGTCCCCAAATGACCAGAGAAAACAAACACACACTATATGATTTTACAAGATTTATTAATATGGCTACGTTCTCGATCACCAATTTACGATTCCACCATTGATCAATAGTTTATAATATATCAATAGTTTATAATATAAATCCCCAACTCTCACTTTGTAATTCTTACGCTCTCATATATGTCTCAATATCCATGGTAAAATATACATAGGATAACTTGAATACACACAACTTCATCATTATAATAATACCCTTCCTACAAGTGAAAGACATAGTGATAAAGACCTAACATTATTATGTACTTTTATTGGTGATATTGCATATTTTGTAGACTTTATCAACAATATATCTCTTATAGAAAGTACTAAAGCGTTCTTTAGTCGATTCTTAGTAATTTTCCTTGAAATATCTAAGAGAACTTTCATTGTGATTTGATAGCATATTAGTGATCTTGTTTTGAATGGCACCTTGATTCATGGCATTGTAGGTATATAGACTTTATCAATAACACTGTTTTAATAAAAAGACTTAAGTTAGCATTTTTTAAAGTCCAACATTCTTTGGATCGAGATTTAGTTGTTTGCCTTTGTTACACATGTTCTCAATCACCAAATTTAACGTCGTTCTCTAATACAAATGCACCAATGAAAAACTTTTTAAAAACCTTTGCCAATTGTTCTTATGAGGAATTAAAAATTTTGAAACAAAAGTTTCCTTTAATTGACAAAATAAGGTTTATTAGTAAACAAATTAAGGGTTTTTTTTAAGTGAATGTCAATATTAAATTTATACAAAAACTTTTCATTCATTCTCTTTTCAAATCTCACTATTTTACTATTAAAATATGCAATATTGGTACTTAATAATCCTTTAACTGCATTACAGGTCTGAATTTCGTATAAAAAAGTTAAAATCATCCAACAATCATGTAATAGTGGGGAGCATTATATATATTTTGCTTATAGGTCCAAGTATTTTGACGACTGTTGTATATAATAGCTCTGCAATATAGTTTAGTAAAAGTTAGCTAGTAAATGATTTTACTTTCGTGTATAACACAAAATTTTAGTTAGTATCTAAAAAAAGTGATTATAGTAAAGTTCACGGCTCATAATAATTAGAATTGGAATAATTGTGGCGCATTAATTAGGCGGGAATGAAAATCTAATTTACCCAAATTCTCTCTCTCTCTCTCTCTCTCTCTCTCACACACACACACACACACACACACACACACACACATGCATGACTCTGCCCCTCTCTCCCTCCCTCTCACGTTGCCTTATTCCATACGCCGCTGCCGCTGCCATTGCCGGCTCTCTGTCGCCGTCGCTATCCCCGCTGCCGCCGCTTCTCTCTCACGCTGTGCAGTCACAGGTAAACATTACGTCCACCCAATTTTTGGTGATTAGAACGTGTAACCATTGTACCGCACTCTAAGCCGCCGCCATCACATCCTAACTCCGCCACAGTTTTCAGATCTGCTCTTTCTTATTCATCAACTGTCTGGATTTTTTTGATTTACACTCGCCGCCCCCGTCCCTCCCCCGATCCACCCGTAAATGATTTAATTGAGTTTCCAGCTTGTGGTCGGAACTCGTTGAAAGAAAGGTAATCTACCTTTATACGTTAATTTATCCTTAACGAGTTTAGGATATAAGCATGCTTCTGTCAATGGAGTAAATAACCAATAGCAAAAGATGGAGGCTTGCAATGACACTGTATATTCTCTTCTCTCAGTTGGCCATTTTTATGCTTGCTTCAACTATTTGGCATTACATTTCATGAAATATGAAGTGTAGATTTTCAGTCCCATACATTGTTGAAAAAGTACAGTTGCCAATATTAGCTTATTGGAAGGTTGTTGCATTCTGATTCCAAAAACGTAGTTCAAGGATTTATAGTTCACTATACGAACGTTATTGTTTAATTTGTTCACCAGAAAGATTAGTACGGTATGGCTGAAAATAGTCTCAATTTAACAAGTAACTTTGATGCCATATTGAGGAATTTTAGTGCTTTTCCCTTGTATACATCAGTTTCATACTCTTGAAGACTATCCCATTGCACATGTACACTCTCCAATCTCCAACCAATTATACTTATGTTTCCAGAATCCCCTATAAGCAAAAGTTGGTGTCCAAATGTCACTACAAAAAAACCAAAGAAGCTGTTCATAACCTTGAAATACCATCCCAGCAATATGGTTTACATCAAGGAATTGTATCCTTTCACTTTGTCAAGTTTTCCAGTTGCATTGGCATATTAAGTTCATTATACTTGACGATTTTCCTTTCTATTTTCTTTCTTGCAAAATATACTTATTTCAGTTGCATGGTATGCAAATTTTGAATCTTTTTGTTGCTCGGGGGGCCTTTACTTCTACATTAGTGTTTGCTTCTCTTGAACAATTACATGAACAATATCAGGATTAAAATCGCCTGCATGTTAGATAGTTGTTCTCTTTCCTTTGAATTTCTTGGTAGCCAAACAGATTACAAAAGTTTAAAAAATATATATATTTTTTTGTTGGGGTTCTCTTAGAATCCTATTCTTTTGGTTTTGGAAATCGCACATTCATGTGATTCCATTGATTCATAGATGTGTGATTGTAATTAAAATCTCTTGCACTTCTTATAAGGATTTTCCTTGACCAATATTTTATTGAATGGGATTTTCTCTGAAGTCGAATTGTCATGCCTTTATCGTTGGATGAGCTATAGCAAGTCATTATAGTTTGAGAATTTGTTACTTGAGTAAAAAAATTTTACGTCTGTGTATATAGTCTTAGTTTTAAAATCTGCAGTATCAGGTAGCCCAGATGTACATGGTCATGAAAATGCAGCAAGCAGCCACTACCAATACCAAAGGGGTGGAGGTTTTAGAAAACAGACCCTTTGAAGATGATCAATTTGGAAGGGGCCGATATACCTCAAAAATTTACCGCCTACAAAGGTAGTCTGATTTAAAAATCTTTTTTTTATGGATTTGAACAAATGCCAGTTTCCATTTTAATGACTCAAATGCTTAAGTAATTAACGACAGACACACTGGCACTTATGCATATAAGATTGCATGTGTAGATGCTTGTATAACTACCCTTACATGTAGCATAGTGAAACATATATATGTGCTTACTGCAGATTCTTAGCTTACTATTGTGATTATGGAGAAATGTCCTAAAGAGTACTACTTGGCGCAACTTAGTACACACGCAAAGTGTGACACTGCATCCTGAATGAATTGTTGGTTAACAAAGCGTTTACCAATCAAGTGATCGTTTAGCAAATTTGAAGTCAGGCATTCTCTTGAATAACTAAGTGAAAGAAGGTCAAAGAGACGTGCTTTGATGAGACTTTGTAGGCACCTGCATCAAACATATGACGAGAAAGCTGAAAGTCCCAGACTTTCAAACCACCCGACTCCAACTATGCCTTGTACGTAGCCGTCCCAAGCCCGGAGAAAGGGTATTGTTCTGAAAAAGAACTGCTGTCATTAAACTTATTAAATCCAGTGAACATGGACTTTACAGTTGTGGATAGGAGAGTAGAAAATTTTGGATTCATGTAGCAGATCCCACCTTGTTTAGGAAAAAAGATTAGTCGAGTTGAATGGAAGGAGAAGAAGAATGATGTTTTTCCCAAGGGTTGGAGAATCACACACAGATGCAATTGACATTATCATTAAAAGTCGCTGCATTGGTAGTAATCTCCAAATATCAGTGTATCACAATATATACTGGTAGCTTTTCTGTTAAATTGGGTCATATGTGCTGTTGATGCCTTCTGCTTTCCAAGCTTATGAGCTCTTTATCTTTTCACATTTTCCAGCAAAGCTCCTACTTGGCTTACTACTTTTGCTCCATCAGATGCTCTTGTGATGCAAGAGGAAGCCTGGAATGCATTCCCGAAATGCAAAATAGGTTGGTCGTGTCCAGTTTGACCTTTTGATTTTTAATTTATGTTTCTTTGGAACTCATATTGACACATTTATTGGTTGTTCTATAAACTTGGATGGTACACTCTGCAGTAATCAAGGTAATTACAGTTTCTCTTCCTTTTATCATTACTCTTTATTACCGCAGATGGAAATGTTTCATCATTCATTTAGTAAACAACACACTCATTAGTTTGGGATACTTGCAGTGCCAATACTTCAACAAATTCCTAGTGAAACTATTCATAACACTTACAATGGTAAGTTTTTTGTTATATATGGTCGTTGATTCCCATTTTGGTTTCTGGTGAAATTGGTAATTTTCTCACTGGGTTTTCTCACTCTTAGGATGAGATAAAAAAAAAAAAACAAGCTATTGTTGCAATGTCAACAGATGGGCCCAATATGCTAGCTGCTAGTCAAGATGACATACTTCCACAGACCTGTGGTAAAGATGCGTCATGGTAGAGTTCATTGCGCCAGCCTGGGTATGGCCTGAATTAGTACTGTTTGAGGGTAGGAAGACTCGAGAACAAGGACCTAAGAGCTTCTTCAGTAGGAAGGTGAGTAAACTTGAGTTTTGAATATGTTTCATAAGTTCATTTAAGATATCCAAACGGACAGAAAACCTAAGTAGGTGAAAGAGATGAATCTTAAAGACACCTTATGTACGCGTACACACATGAACATATGCATCAACTGATTACTTGTTCAGTTGTTCTTTTTCGCTTATGCCATAGTGGTGCTGTGATAATAAAGGTACCAGTCTTATTAGCATGCAAGCTTTGTTTAAAAGAGGATGCTTTGGCATTAGCTTTTTGGAAGCACCATGAAAGCACAACGTAGACATGCAAAGGAACTCTTAAATATATTGCCTACAACCAACTTGAGATATGCTTGTGCAAAGCATTTTTATTTAACGTACTTTAATCAATTGATGGCCTCAACTAGTATGGTTTAAGGTGCTCGGATTAGTACTGGTTTGAAACGGGCTGGCCTAGTACTCTTTTGAAAGGGATAGCCTGAATTAGTACTCAAATTGGACTCTTTATATTGTTGTGTTTGTCCTCTTTTCATCATCCGTGTGAGGAAGCCCGTGAGTGAACAGTCGAAGCTGTCATGCTCATGCCCGAATATTCTACTTTTCTTAGTTTGAAATTGAGGCTTATTTTTCAGTTTATGTTGTTCTTTTTGTCTATGAAAAACATGATATGCATTCTTGTTTTGTACCACTTGAGGAATAAGCAATTAGCGTGCCCCTTTTGTAGGATGGTTGTGATGGCGTGGAGCAAGAACTAAACAATGCGAACGAAGATGGGTTCCCTTGAGTTATTTATGGTTCGTACTTGAGTGTGATTGGTCTATATGCTTCATTAGTGTTAGGTTGTTTCGTGGACATTAAGATTTCTTTGAGTACAACATGAAATTTTTTAGAATCTTTGTTAGTGTTATGGTATTGTAATTAAGTGGTCAGATTGATGCATTTTCTATATAATTCGGTGTTTAAGGATTATAATATTCTTATGGTTTGATGAAGTTTATTTCGTGCACCACTGTTAGTACTACTTACAATTACAGGCATTGTGAAATGAATTAGATGCAATAATTAGTGACAATAAATATGTATCCAGAAAAAACAGGAAATGGAACATGTGCTTTCGGGAAGTTTCGTGGGTAAAAAAAAAAGCAGTAGATTTGCATCTATTCCAACGGCATGAAACGTGGGAAAAAAAGCAAAATACCGGCAGCATATCTGTCACCAAAAGTCTTAAAAACCGTAGGCACAGATGAAAAAGGCTATGCTAATTTCGTAGGTAAAAGTCAAAAAAACCGTAGGCATATACCTAAAAGGCCTATGGTATATCCGTAGGCAAAAGTCATAAAATCATAGGAATAAAAGGGAAAAGACCTACGGTATATCCGTAGGTAAAAGTCTTGAAAACCATAGGCGCAGAGGGAAAAAGACCTACGGTATGTCCGTAGGCAAAAGTCTTAAAAACCGTAGGCAGAGAAATGAAAAGGCTTATGGATATCCGTAAGCAAAAGTCTTTAAAGTCATTGGCATAAGTGACTTATACCAAACTTAGCATGTGTATGTCCCTACGGAACGACCGTAGGCTTATATCTCTACTGACGTAGGCATATGTCTATGCCCTCGGAAGAAGCACCCACGGTACACGACCGTAGGCATAGGCTATGCCTATGGTACTTTTTACTTATGCCAACGCTTTAGTATTGTACGCATAAACCGTTTCTCTTGTAGTGTGGGGCGACAGCAAAGAAGGATGTGAATATGAAGAGAGACCAGGTGAAAAATGAGAGAGGGTTAGGGCACAAAAAGGATATATATATATATAGTATTAAAATCCGGGTAAAACGTGTAACCCGTACCCGACTTGGACCGACCCGTAAAATACGGTCCGATTCGGGTATGGGTCTAATTTCCACGGGTATCACATATGTGTACCCGTACCTGGGGCTTTTAACAAGGTACGGATCAACCCGCGGGTACGGGCATAATTTTGCCAAGTCTATCTATACCAAAGTGGCCAAAGTTTATGATGGTGGAATTTCACAAGGTCTTATCTTTTATCCACAAATATATATATATATATATATTATATATATATATATATCTCCAATGTATATGGCCGAGATAAATTTATGATAATGACTTGAATAAATTTAACTTTTTATTTTCTTTTTCGTCCTAGTATGTGTGTAAAAGTCTTGTCATACGAAGTTGGAAGTTCAGTTACAAGTATTATAGAATTCGGTAAACAAGTAGAAGATGCTATTCAGAAGAATATTATGCTATTCTGATGATGTTATTCAAAGATGGTGTTCTACTTTTTCTTTCTAAGTGGTTCAAGGATCAAACTTTACAAAGCATCCAAAGTTTCTAATTGGAAATGGAAGAAATAGCAGTCATTCTGAGGCTATAAACATCATGTTTAAGTTGAGGGGAAAGAAAATGAGTACAACACCTGTTTTTGCGGCACATCATTTTTGCCGAAAGGCCTTACATTCCTACACTAGAAATAAACCACTAGTACTTCAATCACCAAGGCCCGTATTATTCGATCATTACATCTCGTGTGTTGTACATATAAAAGGAAAAAATTTAGCTCATACTCGGGTCGAAAGAATCTACTTCTACTCCTCATATAGCCATAATTAATACTCTTCATATAGCGATAATTAATAGTCACTATATATTTTCAGTGACTTTTATTTAATGACGCTAAAATAAAAGCTGTTAAGAATCGTCGTTGAAAGTGTTGGCAGTAAAGCTAACACTGTATATTTTCAGTGACTTTTACATTACGAAAAGATCCCAATTTAATTAGATTAAGGTAAAAATAAATTTTATCGACACCTAAAAGTTCCAGGCAATACATTCTCTCCACCTTGAAAGGAGTTCCGTCCTCGAAATTAATTGTGTCTTATACTTCCCAAAATAACTTCTTGCATCGTCTCCTATCCATCACGCTTCCCCTGTGTTACTCTGATAATATACCAAATCATGCCCTTGCACAATCCACCTAAGAGTAACGTGCTTAACTTTAAGCCTAAACAATCTCCAGTGACACATGATCTGTGTTCTACGAGATTCGAATTTTAGTTTTAACTTCCCTTATTATCACCACCCCAACGCTATACTATCACATAGGTGATCGAGGTCTACGCCTACACAAGGCGCAAATGGAATCATCTCAATATTCACTAAATGACATTTCACTGACAGTTCATGCTAACTAGTAACTAAAGTTTCTAAAATTATTGGCACACTTTCTGCCCATTGCATCACCCACGCTACTATATTTTCAAATGTAAAAATACTTAATCAAATTGCTAAGAATAAATTTCATAATTTTATACCCAGAATCATCTTAGAACTTCAAAAATACAGTTACTCAAGACGAAACCAAATCCTATCTTTCTATCCGTATTCCTTTAACTACCAAGACCAGAAGCTCAAAAGCTAAGGCTTAATATAACGATGGAATGTCTATCAAGTGTTCTCAACGAAACCATGAGGTCATCTAATAATAAATATCCAACCCCCCCCCCCCCCCCCCCCCCCCCCCATAACATTTGATGCATACTACATTGACTTAACCAATATAGATAACTAATTTCTATAAGCACTTACACATTACATCAAAGACTACCATGCTTTTGTTGTCCACTCTGATATCTCAAATCAAACGAGTTCAAACTATTTCTCAGTCCATCACATTTCAAACAATTCGTATTACAACTTCGGCTAACATTATTCTTACAATACACCATAATCAATTACTAAGATTAAACTTAAATATTTACATTCTTAACACTTCTCTTCCTTTCTTGTCCCCTGATCTTGCCTAACTAGTAGTGGTTAGGGTATTTCTTAAAAAATTTCCAAATCTGTCCTCGTTTCCCATCCTTCTGTTCATTTATTTTTCGTTCAATTGTGCTTTAGAATACTTGTAGGGGATTGATCAATGGAGAGAACAAAATTTGTGATATAGAAAATGGAGAGAACTACCCTAATTGTATAATACAAAAAATTTAGCAAATGTGAAGCTGATTGATCTAAATCCATTAAGTCGCTCAATCCAACTTCCTAGAGTTGGTGGTCTAGTGAGAAAGTTTGAAACTAATGAAACGGTTGTGGCAATTCTGGGAGGTAACAGATCTATGTGGCGGCGATTAGATTGATATGATGACGTTGGTGCTTTTATCGGCGACAATTGGTCTTTGGCGGTTTTGATGGGTGCACTCCCTGGTATATATATTATCGGCAAGTTGGTGTATTTGTTGTCGGTGGCAGTTGGTGTTTGATGGTTGCCAGTAGGTGGTAGAGGTGGTGCATTAGGTGGTGTTAGTAATAGAACTGGTTGCTACAGCCAGAATATGGCTATGGCAGGAGGGTGATTGTGCTCTCTCTATGGGTGTGAATGGATGGATATCATAGAGGAGAAGTGGTCGACAAGGGGGATAGAGAACAGAAACAAATGGCATAGTTGTTTTGTCTTGACTCTTGAGAGACTTTTTCTTTGCACTTTTTTCAGAACGTTTGATGTAAATTTAAACCAACCTTAGTAGATCCTAACGTGGTTTGAAATA
Organism: Escallonia rubra; assembly: GCA_033065855.1. Taxonomy (NCBI): domain Eukaryota; kingdom Viridiplantae; phylum Streptophyta; class Magnoliopsida; order Escalloniales; family Escalloniaceae; genus Escallonia; species Escallonia rubra. Next base: position 15,552 of record JAVXUO010001251.1, on the reverse strand, counting down.
TTTTCACATCATAATAATAGACGCCACTTCTCGTTACGAGTCTTATAAGTGTCTTACCTAGACACGACAGCAATAGCGAGAAAAGATACAAAGCCTTTTTTGTCCAGATAACAAAACTTTCGAATTTTTTATAGGTACAACGCCTCGAATATAGGCGGTAGCAACTTTAATACCAAAAATGGGTTACAGTGATTTGCATCAGATTTATAAGCGAATGCCTGCAACAAAAGAAAAATGTTTCACAAGCTTGCTAAGAAACAACATTAAATTTGGTTGTCTCTTATATTCGGGGCTTGCTAAGAAACAATATAGCAGAAACAAACACATGATTATTTCTTGTATAATTAAGGATCCTCTCTTGTTTTCTTGTAAACATATGAAAAGAAGAAGTTGGGTGATATTATTTACCATTTTCACGTAGTGGCCAACTGATTGAGCACCTCAAACTAGGAATTTTGCTTGAACAATTTTTTATTTATTTTTATATAACATCGGAATTACATTAAAATATGAGAGTTTGCAGGAATATATAAGGATACGTACATAGTTGCTACAAAGGAGCTTTTAAATAGTTACAAAAAGTGGTGAAACTAGCCCAAAAGCCTGTTCCCATATAGTATGTGATACAGCAGCAAGTGCCTGTACGAGAGACCCCAAGGATGAGCGTCACATCAATCTGAAATCAGTCCCTATTGGGTGAGGGTGAACTCTACGTGCAGTCCTAGCAGACTTTCTAGCTTCAACAAACATGGCTGAGTCTTGATAGGTGATACTGCACACGTCAAAAGAGGAACATAGAGAATATATATCATATATCATGGGTCTCACCGCAATGTCTTGCGCATCAGGAGCCATCACCATCTGTGAAAGAATGTGGTGGAATTTCATAAGGTCTTATGTTCTATCCTCTCTCCCTCGCCCCACAATGCATATGGCTGGGATAAATTTTCTCATAATGACTTGACTAAATTTAACTTTTTTTTATATTCCTTTTTATCTTGTGTTGTGTGTGTAAAAGTCTTGTTACATTAAGTTGGAACTTCATTACAAGTATTATAGAATTCAGTGAACAAATGTAAGATGTTGTTCGTAAGAATCTTACGAGAGTAGAACTTAGTTATAAGTTAGTTATCAGTTAAGTCTCGTCAAAGATGGTGTTCCTCTTTTTCTTTCCAAGTGTTAACTTTCAAGATGGTGCTTCACTCCTGGCTATTCTCTCTGATATGGCTAGCTTGTCTCGTAGTCGTTGCATTTCTGCTTACAGATGCAAGAAAGTCAGTCACAATAGTTGACAATCTTCGCATTGTCACTAGAAGTATTAGATATATCTCCATCCAGTGTATTTTCCGTGATAAGCTAGCATGTGCAAATCGAAAAGACTAGAACAAGAATACCTGCATCAGCCTTCTTTCTTCCAGCCATTGCTTGACAGGCATGGCCTTATAGTCATCTTTCCATTCATTAGCCACAACAGTTGCAACTCGATTGGCTGAAACTTTGACTCTTGCTAATTCCCTTTCCAATGTCCTTCTCTCCTCCTTGAAAAATCAAGTTCAGTACGTATAAGCAGAGAGCCACTGTAACATTTCACCAATTAAAGCTTAAAACATTACCTGCAATTCAGAAATCTGTCTTCGATAGTCACGAAAGGAGTTGGCTGCTGCTCCACCTGCAAGAATGGCCTCCTCAAGCTCTTTGATTGTTTGGCTAAGCTTTTCAACCTCCAAGACCTTTTGACGGTTGGTTTTTTCAAGGAGTCTGTTCTCCTCCTGCATATGGATATTCTCAGGAATGAGTGGATTGCTAAAAGTCCAAATGCATACTTACGGTGCATGATATGCAAGTCGGAAATCATGCCTGGCAAATCTCTATTTGTCTCCTCAGCTCAAAGTTTTGATTTTGAACTTCCTCCACTATTAGGGCTCTCTCTAAAGCACTTCTCAATATCCTCTCTGCTTCAAGCAAAGCTGCTTCTTTTGACTTGGTCAGTCGTTCCAATGCCTTCTTATCTTCCTGTAGTGCTGCGATCTGAAAATCCAAAGAGCGCATGTGAGTCTATTGCAGCATTGACCAAATTCCCATGGTCCATACGGAAGTTTTCCTCGAGAGGAACTGCTGGCCTTCTATTTACCTCATTTCTGTACATTCTAATGTCTGCATCAAGAGGAGCAATGACGGATTCAATAGGAAGATGACTGTCATCCTTTTGTCTTGTATGAACCCTTCTGAGAGTTGCTTCTGCAGCAAATTGTGCAGCCAATGCTTCCTTCTTCTCGTTTATTAGTTTCTTGATATCAAGGTTCTGCACTTGTCAAATTCAAACAGTATGAAAAGTTTTGTCTCACGACTTAAACTATGATTACCAGAAACCAAAAAGACACTGTTACAAACCTTTTGTTCTAATTGACTCTCAGTCACTCTGAGCCTCTCATCCAACTTTTCCAGTTCATTTGCGAGCTGCAAAGCACCTCAAATATATAAACTTTTCCAGTTCATTTGCGAGCTCCAACTTTTCCAGTTCAGCCACTTTCAACACTTTAATTTCATTTTGAACAATTCCCAACTCCCGTTCCTTGTCTGTCACAGAGGATATTAGCATGAAGTGATGCTCATTTCTGACTACATGTCGATAGTTTGCAGAGAAAAGAGCAAGAACATTTCCACCTTTTTTTGTCAGGCAGACAGAATCCTGCTCGAAAGTAGGCTAACATTTTGAACAATCAGGGTAGATTTTGCAAATTAATGATAGGTATTAACTGCTTGTTGATTAACTTGGATTAATGCTATTTTCATTTTATCAACAAAAAGAAATTTTACATTTCCGAAATTTGTTAGGTCTTCTTCGTACTTATCTCATACCTCAGACATTAAGGTGTTACTTACGGGGGCTTGATTTCGGCGGCAGCTCAAAGTTGCCAAGGATTTTACTTCTAATGTTACATTACAAGAATAAGTCTAAGCTGGTCAAGTATGTAACGAATGACCTGGAAGCCAGCAATCGAAATTTCTCCCTGGTTTTTACTGTTGCAACAAACATTTACAGTCACAAGCCATTTCTTGAATGTGCTTCCTCTCATTTTTGTTGTCCTTTCCTCCTCCTATCCTTCTTTTTTCTTTAAAAAGAGTCATTTGAACATAGTGACAAGTCGGGTTGCGCTGCGAGAGTAATATAGCTATCTCACCCCAACGGGATTAAGGGGAGTAACTTGAAGTCCTTAGACGGGGTCTCCACCATGTCACCAATTGCAACAATTAACTGGAGCTCATCAACCACACGATTCTATTTATACTTGGATAACGAGCTATCATTGACTGTTCTTATACATAATGCCAGCTATATTTTTTTGTTCCTTCTTCATAAGATAAAAGCTAATTTTCTGCACCTTTAAACGTAAAATCCTTTTCATCATGGTTAAAAAGGGTAGAAGTTAAGGTATTATTATATTCTGTAGAGTAAAGTCATAAAAAGTGCAAACTTTGTCATCCCTAGAAAACATGATTCCTGCCCTATACCAAAGGTGAAAACATGGTTAAAAGACTTGCAAATATGAAGGTAAACATCCAGAGAAAAAAATTGGTTGCTACTCCGATTGGAGGAATCTTCCTCCTATCCCATCCCTATATAGCGACAATCAATCGTTTCTAAATATTTCTCATGTATAGCTTGATTGTAAATGGAGTACTATTAGTGACTTAATCTTCTAATCTTCTCACACTCAGAAGACTACCAGAGACAGATCTGTGGAGAATGTCATTTCCAGTTAATGATGTAATGACGGATGGAGCCAACAGTTCTGCTGCTATAAGCTACAATTTTGTCACGAATACCTTAAGCGACAAAAAAACATCGAAATTAGCAACAAAAATGTGGAGAAAATTTCATTTACAGAGAACCCTATGTTCTTAAATCTAACTTACAATCAAGCCTAGATCGACATTAGCAACAAAGTTGCGTTTGGTAATCTTTTTTTTCTCTTCTTCAGTTTAGAAAAATCAGTTTTTAAACTGAAGAAGAAGAAAAAAAAACTCCAAAAATGAGTTTTTTTTTTTGAGACCACCACCACCACCCTCCCACTGCCGGCAGCAACCATCGGCCGGCGACCACCGCGGCAGCCACCAACCACCGTCAGCCACCGCCCCCCACCACCGCAAACCACCACAAAAAAAAACTCAAAATAAAAACTGAGTTATCAAACACCCACTTGTTTTTGTAAAAAAATAAAATTAATCTGCTCTTTAATTTATTATTTTTTTTGAAACTGAAAAAAAAAAAAAAAAATGTTGTCAAACAGAGCCTTAATGAACCACAAAAGAAATATATAAATAATTTCCTAAATAAGTATGATCAAAGCAATTATATTTCAGAAAGAAATGATTGTCAAAGTTTCTTCAACCAGCCCAACTCCCCAATTGAGGAGCCCAGCGTATTAAGTGTTGGTCCAATGTAGAAAAGGGCCCAATTTTGAGGCCCAATATACAAATTGGTGCCATTTTCTGTAGAGAGAGAGAGAGAGAAGAGTGAGAGACGGAGGAGAGAGAGGAAATTGGTAAATTGATTATGTAGTGTATAGCAGCGTTAACACCTATCTTGAATTCACCCAAAACAGTGTTCTTTGCATGTGCATATCATATGAACTCCAAAGCCCACTTCATTCTTTCTTTTTACAGTTATCAAATCTCACCTGGGTAGTTCAAGAACTTGAATAAAGTGCTTAAATTTGGTGAATGGTGTGATCTTTATACAGTAGTATGCAGTATATCTCATCTGAACAGCAAAACCCACCTCATACTCTATACTAATAACTGTTTTCAGCTTCTGGTTACTTTAAGAAATTGAACCTACTGATTGTATGTATGAATTGTTACAAACCTTTACCAAGTTGGTGTATTCATTATTCAGCAATGGTGTCAATACCGTCAAAGAACGTATGGATGCGGCGACAGCAATGTCCATGTGGGGACTGGAAATGTTTCGTTACTTACGAGGGAGATGCTGAGGATACAACTGCGGGAACCCAGTTAATTAAAAACGATTCGGCGTCATCGGAAGCTATGGTTGCCCCATACGTTGGTATGGTATTTAAGAGTGATGACGAAGCATTTGAATACTATAGCAATTTTGCCAGAAAGAATGGGTTTTCAATTAGGAAAGAAAGGTCAAGGTTAATCCCTCAATTGGGGATTTATAAGCGGGACTTTGTTTGTTATCGTTCTGGTTATGCACCCGTGAGAAAAAAGCACACAGGGGAGCACCATAGGGATAGGAAGTCAGTACGGTGTGGATGCGATGCGAAATTGTATTTGTCGAAGGAAGTTGTTGATGGGGTTTCCCAGTGGTTTGTTGTGCAATTCAGTAATGTGCATAATCATGAACTCTTGGAAGATGACCAAGTGCGCCTTCTCCCTGCTTACCGTAAGATTCACGAGGCTGATCAAGAGCGCATACTTTTACTTTCAAAAGCTGGCTTTCCGGTGCATCGTATAGTTGAAGTGCTTGAGTTGGAAAAGGGCATTCACGGCGGGCAATTACCCTTTTTGGAGCGGAATGTAAGGAATTTTGTCCAAAACCGTAAGAAAATTATTCAAGAGAATGATGCTTTACTCACCGAGAAAAGGAAAACGACACGATGGATCTTCTCGAGGCATGCAAGACTGCTAAAGACGGAGATGCTTACTGTTGCAGCTAAAAACTGGATCGGAAACCACACCAGAAATCAGGCCTGCAAAAGAGAACACGGAGTGACCGCCGGGTGGGATTCCGGCGGGGGAACGCTTCGATGCTTAAGTCAGAGATGGCTAACAAGGTAGAACTCTGAAAAGCAGTATTACACAATGTGTATGTATGTGAACCTCCCTTTACCTGAGGGAGCCAGTACGAGATGATTGATATGAAAAGTGCCATATCAGTAGTGAGCCAGTACGGGTTACGTGTCATAACCGCCACGTGTCATCTGTAGATTGAAGGCATATTTTTAGCTATATCATATGCCCCCTGCTTTTACCAGCGTTAATGAAGCGGGTGGAAGCACACTTTTTCCACTGGTGATAGCGAAATATGGCAAAAACAGAATTGAATCTGTTTGTCTGACATTTAAAATATTCAAAGAGTGCTCTGCTCGGACAAGGTTCTGCTCGGAGATGGTTCTGTTCGGGCAGAGTTCTATTCGGATTTTTTCTACTCGGACCATGGGCCTGTTCGGATTTTTCTGCTCGGACCATGTTCTGCTCGGACTATGAGCCTGTTCGGATTTTTCTGTTCGGACCATGTTCTGCTCGGACTATGGGCCTGAGCTGAAAAGGCCTCATTTTTTCTTCTGTTCGGTCAGCGGGCTCGGACGTGGATCTGCTCGGATTTTTTCTGGTCTGACCCTGGCCTGCTCGGATTATGGCCCGAGCTGAGAAGCCCCAACATTTTTCCCTGCTCGGACCATGATCTGCTCGGACCTGCTGTGCGGATGCGGGCCTGATGGTGGAGAGGCCCAATCTAATGAACTCTTTGTTGAAAAAGTAAAGAACTCCTTATTGCTCTTGTGTCCGAGCAGATTCGAACCCTTGACCTCGCACGCGGAATGAGAACAAAATGCCACTGAGCTGGTCGGCCTCGTATGTCAAGTCCAAGCAGAAAATATAGTTGTACTATCACTTGAGAACTTGAAAAGTCCATAACTTTTTGCTCGGATATCCGTTTGAGGTGATTTTTTTTTATTTCGGATAGTTTTCCGAGCTCTATCCATAGAAAACCTCATTTTCTCCAAAAGAGTTCAGTTGAAATCTCTACCTAAGAAAACTCCTTTGACCTCCACTCGATTTTTTCTCTAGTCAAACTCTTTAGAGTTTTACCCATGGGCTCTTGAGAGCACAAAGGAAACAGAGTTAGGATGTTTGCACGGGCGACGAGTTCGGCGATCATTCTGCTCGGACATGGCTTGTCCAAGCTCAACGGTTTTATTCCCAATTTGTTCGGGCATGATGCTTCGGTTCCTTTATGCTTCATCCGAGCACAAATGGTATGAAGTTAGTTCTCTGCTTGGGCGGAATGCTCGGCCAACTTTTTGTTCGGGTAGAATGTTCGGCCAACATTCTGTTCGGACAGAATGTTGGTCCAAGCTTTGGTCACTCTGCTCGGGCAGAGTGTTCGGCCGACATTCTTCAAGGACTGTTTGTTGGTTTCAGTTTCCATGCATGAACTCATCCTCCAAAGGATGGTCCTTCAGGCGTTGCCTCCGAGCCTTAGATCTAGTTTTCGTCTTGTAGGCTCTTTATTTCTTTTTAGACTGAGTATTTTTTATGCCATTTTAAAGGCATTGTATGTACTCTATCTTTTGTTCTATTGACGGTACTTTGTTCACTATGTGTTTTTTATGGTTTATTCTACCATTCACACAACGTTATTTGTTTTTACTTTGACTCTAACTCTTTATTCGTCACTTAAAGAGTTACCAAAGAAGTCGAGCACCCTCGCTCGGCCTATATTTCGAAGAAGCAAAAGCTTTGGTGGAGTGACGATGCCCCCATTAACTTTTGTTTCTTTACGGACTTAGATCTGTAGCTAATCCGTTTGGCCTCCTCTTGTATTTTTATAAAACCCAAGAGTTATGCACTTTGTTTGGGCAGAGTGTTCGGCCATCACTCTGTTCGGACATAATGTTTTGTCTTAGATGATCACTCTGTTCGGGCAGAGTGTTCGGCCATCACTCTGTTCGGACATAATGTTTTGGCTAAGCTTATCACTCTGTTCGGGCAGAGTGTTCGGCCATCACTCTGTTCGGGCAGAGTGTTCGACCATCACTCTTCGGACAGAACGTTTTAGCTAAGCTTATCACTCTGTTCGGACAGAGTGTTCGACCATCACTCTGTTAGGACATAACGTTTTGGCTAAGCTTATCACTCTGCGCGGGCAGAGTGTTCGGTCATCACTATACTCGGGCAGAATGTTTTGGCTAAGTCCAGCACTCTGCTCGGGCAGAGTGTTCGGTCATCATTCTGCTCGAGCAGAATGTTTTGCTAATATTGGCACTCTGCTCAGGCAGAGTGTTCGGCCATCACTCTGCTCGGGCAGAGTGTTCGGCCATCACTCTGCTCGAGCAAAATGTTTTGGGGAGGTTTATCCAACCTAACAACAATGCTAAGAAGAAGTAACTTTATTGCTTGGAGAAGTTTACACTGGATCATTTAAGAACCCGTTTATTCGAAAAAAATATGCTAAAGACTATTCTGGAAAAAGAGCTGGGGTGTTTGACAAGGTCTAAGCCCTTTATCCCCTCGAAAAGGAAGTGTCTTGCCTCGGGGCAAGATGCTACTGCGCGACGCGTTCGTTCATGGGCTTGAGTCCGAACCTCTTCTATCAGATCAAGATTTCCCCTGAGTCCAATTTCTTTGTCTTCTTTGGTCGGCACGAAGTAACATAACATTGTCGAGCTATAATTTGATCTCCTTTGACTTCTCCAATCCCCTGTTTTGTTGGGAACTTCATTTTGAGGTGGTAGGTTGATACCATGTCTTGCAACTGATTAAGTGCAGGTCGTCCAAGTATGGCATTGTATGCAGAAGGGACTCTCACCACCACAAAATCAAGCATCAAGTTTGCTTGCATCGGGGGCGTACCTACCGCAACTGGAAGTGCGATAACGCATTCGACTGTGGCTGGATGATTAGAGAATCCATATAATGGTGTATCCATCTTCTGAAGACGGTCCATAGGGATGTTCATCTTTTTGAATGCATCATAAAACAAGACTTCGACAGAACTCCCATTGTCAACCAGAACCCGCTTCACATCGAAGTTCCCAGCTTTGATCGTGATGACTAACGGGTCATCATGAGGAGTTTTGACATTTTTTAGATCATCTTCTGAGAAAGAGATAGTAGGTAAAGACACAGTCTTTGGTTTCTTACTTGGGGGTTGGCTCGTTATGCACACTTCCCTAGCATATGCTTTTCGAGCTTGTCCTGATGAGCCTCCTGCAGCTAATTCCCCAGAGATAGTGTTGATTGTACCCTCATTCTCTTCATGTTCTCTTTCTTCAGTGGCTGAGGGTGTTTCTTGTTGTCCTTCTTTGCGCGCCACCCACTTTCTCAACTGGCCACGCTTAATGAGAGCTTCGATCGCTCGTTTAAGTGATCCGTAATCATCAGTTGTATGGCCATGATCGTTGTGAAAGTGGCACCATAAGTCTCTATTCCTTTCGTTCGGGCGAGATGTCATCTTTTCTGGCCACTTGAGAGCTTTATTGTCTTTGATCTCGTTCAGTATCTCTGACGGTCTGGCATTGAGCGACGTTAAATTCTCCCAGGGAAACGGGTCTTTGAGACGCCGTTCGGCACGCATGGAGTGTTTCATTTTCTTTCCTTCTTGGGGAGTCAATTCCCGTGACCGTTTCTTTTGTTCTTCTCCACGTCGTCCTCTGTGTGTCTCCAGATATTCTTCAGCTTGAATATATTTGTTAGCCTTCTCAAGAATGGCTTTCATATTACCTGGAGGACTTTTGTTTACAGAGAACGCAAACTTGGATGTCGGACGGAGGCCTCGGAGGAAGGCAGTATACTTCACGGATTCGTCCAAGTTATCAATTTCCATAGTAGATGCGTTGAATCGTCCGAGGAAGCACACCAAAGATTCATTTTTCTCTTGTACAATGTTTAGCAGACTCGCCGAGTTTTTTCGTCGGGAGCGACTGCTTATAAAGTGTTTGTGAAAGAGATCTGATAATTGGCTGAAGGAGTAGATGGATCTTGGTTGTAGAGATTTGAACCATGCATGTGCAGCTTTCCTCAGAGTGGTAGGAAAGGCTCTTCACATGACAGCATCTGAAACCTGGAGGAGTAACATGTTCTCCTGGATCTCCAGTCCCGTCGTAGAGATCACACTGAGGCATGCGAAAGTTGGGAGGTAGCTTTGCTTTCTCGATGGTTTCGGATAACGGATATCCAGATTCTTCCCTTGGGAGAGATCATTTTAGAGAGCGATATCTAGGGACCATCTTCCAGGAGTCTCGTTCTCAGGAACAAAACTCAGGCGTCCTCTTTCTGTGGACAGACCTTCGAGGGGTCTCAGCTCTGGCGACCTGTTCGGGAGAGGAGTTGGTACTGCCTTCGACTGATGGATCCCGTCGATAGCATGATCCACTCCTGGTCATGTGATCTCTACTCTTCTCTCTGGGATCATAAGTCGGATCGGCCGTTGATCTATATTTACGGCCGTAGCTTGATCTGGAGGTGAGACGAAGACGAAGGTCGCTAGGGTCAAGATGAGAATGATGAGTGGACGACGGAGCCACCGCCATGTCGAGTTTTTCACTGAAGCGTGTTTACAACATCCTTCAGTTCATGGATTTTCTTTGTAAGGTCGGCATATGGTGTTTTGAAGAGCTGACGGTTCAGGCGATGTCGAAGGTCGCCGTTTTTCAGAGTAGACGTTGGAGATCGGTTTCTCAGAGGTCTAGTTTCTGATTCGGGAGTAGCAGCTGCTACGTTGATGTAAACAACTTTAGAAGAACTGGCGCGATGGCGGCGTAAAGGGGTCGAGTGTCGGTCATGAGAACGACCTTGTCGATGAGAGCTGCTAGTTCTCGCACGATGGTTCTGGGAATGACTCTGTGAAGAGTCATCGGAAGAAGAATGATGGGCCATGTTCCTGTAGTGGTCGCACGGATGGCGCCAATCTGTTGCAGCTAAAAACTGGATCGGGAGCCACACCAGAAATCAGGCCTGCAAAAGAAAACACGGAGTGACCGCCGGGTGGGGTTCCGGCGGGAGAACGCTTCGATGCTTAAGTCAGAGATGGCTAACAAGGTAGAACTCTGAAAAGCAGTATTACACAATGTGTATGTGTGTGAAGCTCCCTTTACCTGAGGGGGCTTAACCCCTTTATATAGTGATAGGAGGAGGAGTCCTAGTAGGACTGAGCTTTGACCAACTCTAATCAGAATCAAATTAGGATCCTAGAGGATCTCATGTCAATCTCAGCTGATAGAGTCAAAGCTTCTTTAGGATTCTGCCCGATGATTGATATGGAAAGTGTCATATCAGTAGTGAGCTAGTACGGATTACATGTCATAACCACCACGTGTCGTCCGTAGATTGGAGGGATATTTTTAGCTATATTTTTAGCGTTGCTTGGCATTGACAACTATGGAAAAATCATCTTCTTTGGCTGTGCTCTGCTGCAGGATGAGTCACACCGTTCCTTTGCATGGGCTTTACAGGTAGTCTCATAAATGTGATGCCCTCGTTATACAATCTTCTTTTGATATCTTCCCTTTCTTAGCATTTGGTTATTTGTACAGACTTTTGTCTTAAATACCATACCAACGTATGGGGCAAGTTAACAACTTAAAGAGCAACTAAATATGAAAGTTAAGAACTTTCTTCTTTTTTTGGACAAGTTAACAACTTAAAGAGCATAATGAAGAGCAATTATATCACCAGACTTTGCTATTGATTTTCTATGACCATGGGTTTTCAATACAAAGGTATACATACTTGCCTTTGCTTTGAACACTGAAGTCTGTAATATGGATTTTGGGAAGCCAAAGGTGCAATATGTGGCTACAATCTAGATGCCTTTGATGGGATATATTCTGGACTGACGCATTCGACGGGCGGGTGCATGTATGTCATACAAAAATTGATCAGGTCCAAGAAATTTCTCCGAAAGCCAGCAATATACTACATGTTTGCATTCAACATGACTAAGACTTCTAGGACCATATATTATGTTCAATGAACCAGAGCCATGCTCTAACTCATCACTTGCTTTAATTAATAGTGTAGCTTTTGCGGTCGACCTTATGACAACCAATGTTGAATAACAATAGTAGATGTCCACAGACAATTATTACTGACTTGACCCTGGGCTTACAGAAGCTATAAGAAGTGAATTACCTAGTTCGAAACACGTTTTTTCTGTACGGAATGGTCTGCCGAAAGTATCATGTTGGTTCAGTCTTCCACTTGGACCAAGATTTGCAGAATTTAAATTTGAGTTTGATGCATCGTAAAATAAAGGAGTTTCGATTTTATTCACTTGCCTCTGAATGTGTACGTACCATCTCTCAAAAACGGTGACCAAGCTACTTTGCTATTAAGCTATAATCTCTAGGGAGGAGTAGGTTGTAACGCTCCGAAAAAATCCGAAATGTTAACACTCACTCGGTCATTTATACTAAGATAATAATAACATCATAACCTAATAAACAACTACTATCAGAGTAGTTAAATCATTAATCATACTCCTAATAAACTGTTATAGATGAAACATCAAATCTAAATCTCATAAATTTCTAAATAACAATATTAGACGAAGCAGGGTTCGAACGAGTAATACTAAAATTGTATTTGAATTCATGCAATGACAATTTAGAGTGTTTTATTTCTTTTTCTTTTTTTTTTTTTTTAAATTTTCAAAAGTGAAAAATGATATTTCAATATAAAAAATGAAAATAAAAATCGGGCAAATAATCAATTTGATCCTTTATCTTTGGTCCAAATTTTTAAAAGATCCTTCAAACTCATACGTTTACTATATTCGTTTTTGTGTACTTTTATCGCTTTCTGTTTTCGTTTTGGGTAAAATTATTCAAATAGTGGCAAGGTGTTTTCAGCTTTTTCTCACCCAGAGTTAACCAATGTAAGAAAAAGTAGCTAAATTGTTTTTTGGTGAAAATGATAAATGTACAGGAGCGTATTTTCTAATCGAATACAAAAATCATGAAAATAAAAATATAAAATGAAAACAAAATACGAATATGATAAACGTACGGATCCCAACAACATCGTGATCGATTAGCTTAGTTTTTTAGTCTAAACGGGGCGACAAAACTATTCCTATAAGAAAGAAATAAAAAACAAAAAAGTTATCGTAATCAACGTCGTATATATATGTACGCTGCCTTTACAGACGTGGACCGGACGTGGACCTTTTGAATGAAAATGCTAACTAGATAAGAAAGTTATCGTAATCAACTTCTTCAATCTTTTGTGAAGTTTGAAATGTGTTTGACTCCTTCTTGGACTGAAGTACACGAAATGGAGGTAGAGACAAATGGTTTTGATGAGATAAGGTGGGAGATGAGTTTGAAGATGAAATAATGTGTGACGTGAGGGATTTGGGAGGTGGGCCGTGAGGTGAGGGATGAGATAATAGGTGGGTAAGGAATATCTGACAAGAGAGTTGGTGGGTGAGATAAAGTGAGCCATGGATAAGAAGATTTGGTGGCCTCCAATCTTGACGATCGCATGAAATTCAACCTTTGTTTCACATATCTGTTTACTGAACAACAAGGTCTCATAAAGAACTTTTAAGCCATCTATCTCTATATAAAGAACTTTTAAGCACATACCCCACACAGTCATTCTCAGTGTGACTTATATCAACAGCAACAACCTCTACTCCTTAATCTGTGGTTCCGGATCTGATCAATCTAAATTCACACCTATGGCTGAGACGGAACTCTGGATCCACGCTCGGTTTTACCAAGCATTTCAGTATTCGGTTGGCTCTTTTCCTGCAGTATCCAAACCCCCCACCCCCCACAAACAGGAGACCACCATGGTTTTGAACCTTCAGTGCTCTTGCAGCTACGAGAAGATCAAGAAAATCCTTTGCGATTTTCCTCGTAAGTCTCCTACCGCAAACGTTATGCTTCCGTTGTCCTTTCAAACAAAATGGCGGTCTTATATCTTGTCACCTTTCGAGAACATTTATGGACGTACGTTTTGTTTGTCTTGTGTATTGAGATGTTTTTCATCTCGTTAATTTTTGGGATGAAAGAAATTTCAAGACCGGTAGCATTATCAAAATTACGCGGCAAGTGTTAGAGTATAACATACACTCTTAAGTCCATTCTAGCGTTTAAAGCAAGTGGTATCAGATATCTCGTTGTGCAAGGTCTAATTCGATTCTTTCCGCTTACATGTTTATCCCTTACAATTTGCACTGTTTATTTGTGTCTTGAGAGTAGTGCACCTTGATTTGTCCTTCCGCTTAAGGAGAATAAGCGATAACTTAACATGAAGTCGTTCTTTTTTGTTGGTTGCTATTCTAGAAAGAATGTGATTATATTTTTTGATTCATAACTGAGTTCTTTATGTGCTTTGCATTGAAAAATTTTGGGACAGGAGAAATAAAAGACCAGGTATATGATGAGAAGAACAACACGGTGACGATCAAAGTAGTATGCTGCAGCCCAGAAAATTTTCGAGACGAACTTTGCCGTAGAGGTGGGAAGACAATCAAGAGCATTGAGATCGTCAAGCCGCAGCCGCAGCACCGTCCCCACCCCGACGCCACCTCAACGGCAGCCGCTGCTGCCGTTGCCGCTGCCACCGCCGCCGCCGCCGCCTCTGCCGCTTTCGCCTCCGCCGCCGTGTAGTTGTGGTTCTGGTGGGACTAGGGGTTGTTACATGTACACGCAGTAGCCTATTTATTAATAAAATCTGCACAATCATGTAACAAAGATCACTTTCCCTATTCATCGTCATGGCATTTCATTAGCCTATTTATTAATAAAATCTGCAGTTTGCTATGGATGTGAAGGCTGAGGGGTTTTTGGGTGATCAGAGAATTTTTATCTGGATGATGCTCTATACCTAGACCTGGCAAACGGGTATATTCGCCGGGTATGGGTAATACCCGGTCGGGTCTGGATAAAAACGGGTCGGGTAAATTTTATTCGATTTTTCTCGGGTAGTCTTTTTAGGGATTCGTACCCTACCCACGCGGGTAGGGTATTACCTGCGAGTAAATGATCAATTTTTATTTTTATTTTTTTGATAAACAGATTTTATTTCCTGATTTTGCTAATTAATTGTTATTACTGTTACGTAAATTCTTTTTCCTTCCGTTTCTTTTCCTTTTTTCTGCTGACACATTTCATATTTTTGGTCAATTGCAATTTGCAAGCATCTACTCCCAATCCTTAAACCCTAACCAAAATCCAAAATAATACAATCAAACGTAAACATAAATACATAATCACAAGCATAAAGTCATAGAGCTTCTCGATCGGCTGACCCAAACCCTACCCACAATCCAAAATAATACAATAAAAATTAACACAAATACATAATCACATGCATAAATTCATTGAACTTCTCGATCGGTAATGAACTGAACGATTGACGGTCGTCAGTAGTCAATTAGTGACTGAGGGAGAAGACATCAAAATGGCAACTGAAGAGCAGGAAGTTCGCAGCGGCAGCAGAGCAGGAAGGTCGGGGTCGGCGATCGCGTGAGGGGCCCGAGAAGGCTGATGCCTAGGCTGTCGAAGGAAAGATCTTGGTGAGGGGGCTCACGGTCGGCGGTCAATCTCAAGTATGAATGTGTGATTAGTGATTAGTGAGGGACTGAGGGAAGAGGGAAGAGGGAAGAGGGAAGAGAGAAAGGGGCGGTTGCGGCAAAGAAGGATGGGGTGGTGGCACAGAGATGGAGATGTGGCTGGGGCGGCGGCAAAGAAGAATGTGAATATGAAGAGAGACCAGATGAAAAATGAGAGAGGGTTAGGAGATTAGGGCACAAAGAGGATATACATATATATATATGGGAGATGATCC